>JADRCH010000343.1:160414-312292 GCA_019843965.1 Rhynchomys soricoides | reverse complement strand
GAAGACACCAGAAATATCACAGTGTGGAGAACAGGGCCTTGAATTTGTTTCATTCATTCAATCAATCAATCAATCAATCAATGTTAAGGAAGAATCGAGGGCTTTGTATATGCTAGGTAAGTGCTCTATCTCTGAGTTACAACCCTAATTCTTCCTAAGTTTCTCAGGCAAGGTAGGAACTCAAGCAGTGATCCTCCTACCTCAGCTTCACCAGTAAATGGCATTAAAAACCTACACCACCAGGCCTGACCCAAATCTGCGTATCTGAAGCTAGGGGAATACATGACCCTGTAAGCCCAAAGAGCACAGGCTCCCGGGATTATGAAATGAAACAACTTAGCCTACAGCTGCAGCTACCCAACACCATCCACAATGGACAGCAGAAGCTCAGAAGACTGAATGCTATACTGCCCTGTTCCTATCTCAGGGCCTATTCCAATGGCCTTGGGTTTCCAAGTTGTCAGCAACTAACAGGGTCAGGCAATGTGCAGAGGGGACAAGATAGACACTCAATAAACTGACCTCTGTTCATGAAAAGGCCTCAGAAACCTATACTTGAGTGGTGAGAAGAAAATATTGGTATATGGAAGTTAGAAGATACTGTGTGGGCAAAAGAGAAAGGATGCTACGCAGGGTGGGAATCCTTAGGAAGGATTTCCTCATCTGTGAGTGGAGCATACTTAGGGGCCTTGAGGGACATGAGACACACTCAAGGGGTTCTGAAAGGGTTTAATAAACCAGTTACCTTCATGGGGTAGAAAGGGTTAAAGAGAGAAGTAGCTGAAGTAGCTGAAGATAGCAACATGCTACTACTACTTGAGCTTGAAGGGTGGTGACATGCCACTGAGGAAGAGGCCACCAAAAAGATAAGAGAATTGTAGTAGAACACAATCACCGTCTCACTGAGTCTGGCAAGGAGGGAACGAGGAAAATGAATCTCCAATTTTTTTACTTCTATCTGGCCAGAGCTATCCATTAACCAAACTCAACCAGAATTGGAGGTCCCAAAAGCCTACGAGAGGCAGCCCTACAACATGGAAAGACTGTGAAAGGGTTTAAGAGAGCATCTAAAACACAGGATGACAAGCTAGCAGCTCGAGTTTGCCCACCAGGTATGCACTGATGACCACCAGGCCTTAGGGTATGACCCACAGAATCACAGACTCAAAGAAAACTGAACTGGATGTCCCATACAATGACATCCTCTGCCTACACCTTCAGGAGTTCCTGTGAATCAGAATTAGAAATTCTAGGCTTTTAGTCTTCAACAAAAAATGGGAACCAAGGTTTAAAAAAAAAAAAAAATGTGAGTTGCTTGATCCAGACAACCTAGCATTTTAGAATTGCTAGCACCATTTTTAAATCTGTTGGACAATATATCAGAAGCCATCTGGGGGTGTGCTGGAGAAGCTAATCTCATCAGCTGTTTGGCAGGCTTCAAGGCACCCAGAGCAAGCATGGGCTCACCCTAGAGCAAGGCCTTAAGAGACTAACCAAGTGGCCATTTGTGCACAGTGACGAATCCACAAAGAAAAAATCAGGAGGGACCTGAAGAAAGGTCAGCAATCTCTGCAAGATGCTCCCGGTGGAGTGATATCCTGAGCCTGATACTGGGAGAATTGTGAAGCATAAATTATGCCTCAGGGCTTGTGCTGCTGGAAGCAAAGGGAGCTTGATTGTCAAATCCTGTTCCTCAGCTTCAGGCTAGAAGGAGAGTATTGAAACCAAAAAAATATTGAGGTGCCACTGAGAGTGCAGCAGACATGGACATGCCTGCTAGGCCCCAGGAACTCTCTCAGAAAGCTGTAGATTTTGCCTTGTGAGGGCAAAGAGGTGGGTAGAATTTAGAGGAGGGATCCAAAGGTGTCTTTGGAGTCCTAATAGACCCCTCTAAGAGGCCTGACACCCATTTGGGTTTATACTGATTCATTTACCTGGAAAGCAGTCAAGAAGGTGCCAAAAGGCCCTGGTTCTGGGCTTCAGTCACCAACACAATGAGCAAGGATTTAACTCTGTGCCTCATCTAGCTTGATGGGATAATTGTAGATTTCAAACGTAGAAGTACCTTGAGGATGCAAATATAATTTATTAGGATATTCTTGCTGATGCCTGGATTCCTCTGTTCCACTGTCTCCCCAGGCCACAATCAGTACCATATCCTTCAGTAACTTGTTACATAATATAATCATGTTCTAAAAGTAAGCCAAACACATATAGGAGGCTGGCAGTGTACCTCAATGGTGGAATACATGTCCATTATATACAATAGAGTCAATGCCAAGCACCGGGCAGGGTTGAAGTAGGGAAACCAGTGAGCTGCATGTGGAGTCACATACATGTTGTGGTACTTTTCCATTCCTGTGAAAAAGCACCATGACCCAGGCAATTTATAGAAGAAAGTTTATTCGAGTTTATGGTTCCAGAAGGACAGAGTCCATGATGTCAGAATGGAAGCAGTGGGCAGTAGACGTGGGTGCTTACAGCAGCAGCTGAGAGCTCGGATCATGAACTGCAATCACAAAGCAGGACTGCACAAAAGCCAAAAGTGCTACCAGCTGGAACTCAGTGTTGTTTAAAGGCAGAATCTATGGGGGGAGGGTTCTTATTCAAACTATCACACCTGCCATCCTGTCATTCTGGGAAACTAAGGCAGGAGGATTTGGATTTAAGGGAGGTTGGACTATGATAAGACTGTCTCAGAACAGCACTCACAGAAATCACTGGCTAAAAATCGAATGACTTGGCTGAACATTCTGGAGCCACAAAATCATTTCTTGATTCCTAAAGATTGATGATGTCTATAAAAGGACCTACTGTATGAGAATTAGGCTGGTTTGATTCTGTGCTTTGCAATATAAAAGAATTTGCTAAGAAAATATACAGTTTAACAAAGACAGCAGGGTGACAGTTAACCCATTAGATCAGGTCTGTCCTGCCATCTTCTGGTGTGAATTCATTCTGTAGACTGGGCTACCTGGGGCCAGGCTATAGTAGAAGGTCAATGGTCTTGAGAAATACTGCTGAGTGACTGTCAAGTTGGAAGGTGCCTCCAAGAACTCCGGGTGTATCAGAACCATTGCATATAATGGAGATCAGCTGGCTCAGCATTAGGAATCAGATGCATTTAGACACTCCTGCCAATATCTCACGAATGATTGGGTACAGAATGCAGACAAGCACCACTTTCCTAACAGAAACAAGTACATTTCAGGCTGGTGAAGCTGGAGTGCATGACACAGCAGCATGTCTCCCCAGATGCAGCCCTCCTGCACATTGGCCCCGAAACAAAACAGAAACATAGCTGTTCAGATAGGAGACCTGACTGTACTAAGCTGTAGATTTACTGTAGCCAGGCTGCGGATATTACAACTACTTAAAATGAATTGTTACCAAAATGTTCAGAGAAAACCCTAGATTAAACACATTGACTATGTTTCTTCTTTAAGTAATAGTTAAGAGCAATAACAATGAAGGAGCAGCGGACCAGACATTTTCCCACCCATTATTAATAACAGCCTCTCAGCCGACTGATGGATGGCTATCCAGTGATCGAGGACAGGCAGCAGGAATCTGTTCCTGGGAGGGCTTGCAGATGCTTGATTTGAGAGATGCCTGACTGCTGATGGATGAGGAAGGCCTGTAAGAAACACAGCAGCATCAATGTAGGACTGTAAAAGAGAACAAAGTGAAACTACCTCCTTCATCCCCTTTCTCTTCTCACTCCTGGTGGAGGCAAAAAAGGGTAGCAGGAAAAATTCATACAGACCATTCATTCATTCATTCATTCATCCTGTCCACTAACCCAAGCTCCATCCAGTTACTAATACTGGGGAGATGAGTAGAGAAGAACATGGAGGAACAGAAGGCACCTGTGCGTTTACAGGGCTCAGGGCAGGAGATGCTACCCACAGCCACCAGGGACCATGGCTGATGGAGGTGCCTTGGGCTTCTAGCTCCTTCATCTGAAAGAGCAACCTCCTCAGCAGAAGTGGGAAGCTGGTTGTCTCTGGGGTCTGTTCTGTATGTTAGTGTATATTAGTTGTACAAAGCCAGGGCGTTTTGTGATGTTTCCATTTGTGCATGCAATGAGCTGGTAATATTCAGTCTCCCGTCTACTCTTCCGATGGCCCACAGCCTTCCCCTCACCACATGGATAGTATTTCCCTTTAGTTTCCTGCCCTTTCCATATCTGATAGGAAACAGACAAGACTTGTTAATTTGATATTTGCTTTTTCTGTGTCTAGTTTATTTCTCTTCACATATGATGATCTCCAGTTCCATCAATTTTCCTGCAATCAATATAATTTTACTGCCTTTTATGACTGAATAAAACTCCATTGTCTGTACACACATTTTCTTTATCCATTCACCCACTGACACATACTTAAACTGGTTGCATAATTTGACTATGGTTAACAGGGCTCCAGCAAACATGGGGTGCAGGTATTTCTGGAATAATATGACTTTTACTCTCTTGGGTGTATGTGCCAAGAAATGGCATGTTAGTACCAAACAGTAGCTCTAGTTTTGGTTTTGGTGAAAACTTCCATCTTGATTTTGATAGTGGCTGGACTAATTTACAACTCCTCCAGCAGTAAAGATGAGTCCCTTTATCCCTAGACTCCTGTCAATACTAGTTTATTTTCTTAATGATGGTCAGTCATAGTCATTCTGATTTGGTGAGAGAGAATCTCAATGTGGTTTTGATTTGTACTTCCCTCGTGGCTAAGGATCTTGAACATTTCTTATGTGTTTACTGACCAACTGCGTTTCATCATTTAAAACACCTCTGTTAATTTCTATTGCCCATTGATTGATTACTTCTTTTTATGTTCCAGTTATTCTTGTTGGATAAGTGTTTGGCAAAGCTTTCTCTCATTCTGCATCTCCTTTCCATTCTGCAGATGGTTCCTTTGTTTTCTGTGTAGATGTTTTCTGTGTAGATGTTTTGACACAATCTGTTAGTCAACCCTTGCTGCTACTTCCCAGTGGTTCTATTCAGAAAGTCATCATCTATTCCTATCTCTTGGGATACTTCCTTGGGGGTATTTCACCTGCTAGGTCACAAGTTACATATTTGTTCTTATGTCAATGACCAAAACCGCCCATGTAGTCTCCCTTAACAAATCACAAGGAAATGTGTCCAGGGAAGTATTTCACATGATGTTCACTTCCTGCATTGTTACACCTTCAATAGCTCCAATTGGGCTGATCTCTACCACTCATCATCATCCTCAGTGGAGATCTTCACTTTATACAATCTGTGAGCAGCATCCATTGTAGCATTGCCACTTTTTTAGTCTGCCCCCTCTCAGTCTGTGGTCCTCCATGTTCTCTGATCTGTGAGTTCCTCATCCCTCAAATTACTTAGATGTTGTTTGCTTGGGGCAGATCTTGGCTCTGTTTTTCTCTCCTCCTAGCTAGTTAGATGCTTGTAGACCTTAAATAGTACAGAAAATTTCTTAAGAGACCTCTCTACACATTTCCTTATGCATTGCTAATTGGAATTCTCACAAAGCGTCCAGTAGAGAGCCCGGCCTTCTCTATTTAAATCAATCATGGCTCATCATCTAAACCAAACCCACAAGAGCAGCATGTTCTGATGGCTTCTGTTTGCTCAGTTTCAAGTACAACTACAGACTCCAAAATATGTCAAATAGATCTTGAGTCAGTAAACCTTCTGCTATGTCCTCTGCAGCTCAGTCAGTGCCAACATCTGGGCAAGGGGCACTTCCTGTGGCCTGGAGGATCCCTGCCCCACATTCCTACCTTTCCACTCCCCAGGAAGATGCACCCAGATTTCTCATCAGATCTAAACTAAGGGCTGAGTAGATGTCTCAAGGGTTAAATCACTTACCTAGCAAGAAGGAGGACTGGGGAGGTCTGGATTGGATCCCCAGAATGCTATGTTTGGTGAAGATGGTAGCCTGTGTGTAATTGAACTCTCAAAAGATGAAAACAGAATCCACAGAACAAGCAAACTAGCTGACAAGCTAGTCATATCATTGAGCTCTGTGTTTGATTGACAGAACCTGCTTCAATGAACAAGGTTTTTAAAAAAGACATTGAAGAAAGATAATTCCTGACATCAACCTTGGCCATTCACATGTACACATACAAATGTGCCTATACACATGCCACATATATACACATGTACCACACACACACGGGGGGGGGGGGTATGTACTGTAGATTTCACTCCTTATATTGCTGACCCTGCCTGGCTCCTAATTCAGACCTATACTTCCAGCTCCACAGGGCTCTAGACCATCTCTGCACATAAGCCTCTCTTCCTTTGCAGGGTTCAGAGGGGCTGGTCTTACTCAGCTCTCTCCTTTGGACATAACTAATTCGTAGTTATTATCAGGATCTCAGCCAAAATGACACCCCTATGTTAACTTTTAACTGGTTGTACAGTGGCATTAAGGCACATCACAGTGTGTACAGCACAGCCTGCGGAGCACACCACCCAGATGCATTCGTCATCCACCCAGATAGACTCTTGTTATACATGGGCCTCCCAGCACACCTTCCCCACATCTCAGGAGAGCTGTGCAGTGGGCAGCAGCCCCTAGCTGACTCTCTAAGAAGCAGCCTCCTGAGACCCATCTGCCAAGTCACATTAGGTCCCTTGGCCTTTCTTTGGTCCTGTACAAGTGACCCTTATTCGGAGGATTGTCTCTCTCGGGACTGAAGTATTAGAAAACCTGGTTTTAAATCTGTTTTTTTAAAAAATGCATTTCTCCCTTTACTTATACATTCTCTGAGCTCAGGTTTTGCATCATAATGACCACTAGCATTTAGGTAGTTTTTAAGGATGCAAATCATGCATTCACTCAGAAAGTGCAGTGACAGTGACTTCCAGATTTCTGGAGGTGGGGACTACGATGTCTGAAAATGCAAAGTAGGCACAGAACACGAGCCCCAAGCTGTGTTGGGCAGGACCCAATCTGGTGTCACCTGTGACCCCCGTCATTCAGGAGGTGGTACAGCTCCAAGGCCAGCTTAGTCTGTATAGTGAGATCTTTTCTAAAGATAATAAACAAACAAACAGTTTCTTATCTACCAGGACCAAATGAAGAATGTGGGGCTAGAGCCATACCTAAATTCAAACTATTAATGAAGACAGAACTGTTTTCCACCAAGAGCCAGCGCCTCTTTCATCTGGATCCAGATTCACCAATATCTGAGCCTTGCATATTTTCATTTCTGCCTGTAGCTTTGACATATCAACACGGCACTTTGTTGAGTCTAAGACATAATCAATTGTAACATGCAAGGCTACTTTTCTTACCACTATAAAAGAGAAAGATGCACAGAAGGAGTATCTAACAAGTGTGCCCACATCAGCCTCATGGCTGTGTGTGCATGTAAATGTGTGTGTGCTCACCTGTGTGTGAGCATGAATGTGTGGGCGTATGTGTGCATTTTTGTGTGTGTGACACAGAGAGGAACTGCAGAGGAGAGGTGGGAACAGGCTTGTCTAAAGCTTGGCACCAGGTAAAAGGTGGGAAACAAGTTTCTCCAAGGCATTGAAGCACAACCCAGTACTTGGGCCAGTTGCAAGCCTGAGTTCAAACGAGCCCATGTGGTCCAGAAGACCTGAAGCAGAGAAGCACATTTGCAAACACCTCAGTGGCATCTCCTGACAGAGGAAACACATGCCAGTTGTGCCATTGGAATTAGATTGCAATTTAGGCCAGCAGCAGATAAATGACAGTGGGGACTGTAAGAGCCAAGCCCAACAGTTTCAAAAATATTCAAATGTGGAAAAAAAAAAAAAACAAAACAAAACTGTGCTGTTCATCAATTAAGATTCATTATCATGTAGTGATGTGAACCCAGGTGTTCAACCTCTGGGAAAAAATATTCTCCAGACTCAGCCGGTTCACGTGATAGACTTTCATATCTTGCTTGGGATAAGCCCCACAGTCCTTGAATGGTAGATGACTCATGGAGATTGGTTGTGTCTGCCCTGTGGCTTTAACACCATTAGCACATGACTTCCATAGTATCAAATATGGGAAAAGCATATAGCTTTAAGCAGAAGTTTATTTATGGATGAGTAGCATCTGTCACTTTCACCTACAACCCACGAGGCAACACTCAGGCCCATTTTTACCCGTAAGGAGGTCTGGGATCTGGGATCTGGGAGGAAGCAGAAAGAAGGCCCATGCCTTATCACATCATGGACTCGTTAAGAACACTTGGCATTGTGGATGAGACCAATACTTGACACCTCAAAGGAAACTCAGTCAACGACTGTTAGATTCAAATTTATAAGAACCATCTTTTAATTATTTTAAAATAATTTAATAAAACATCTTTTAATATTTTGTGTTGGGATTCAGACCTAGGACAAGTGGCTGAGGTACATATTTAACATATCAAAGTAGACCCAGCCTCCCAGTATGCTTTAGTCCCTACCTGCTACAGGGCATGGCTGGCACACCCTGCTCTCTGCCTTGAACTTTCCAAAGAGTTGGGCTTTCCCTCCTCCAGAAGCTCTATCCTGTACAAGACAGACATTTTGGTCTCTCTCTGTGCTTCTTCATTTTCTCTCTCCCTACATGCACACCCTCTTTCTCTTCCCATTTCCCGATGTCTCACTCCCCATGGTGACTTCCCTGGCCTCATTCCTCGGAGCCAGTGAACCCACTGAAGATCAGCTTCCCAATAAACCTGCCTTATTGCCTTTATACATTTTAAGTTGGCGTGAACTGACTTGTTTCACTGGTGGAGAATAACTTATCATCAATAATCAATAAATTATTATCGGATTCGTTTAGTACCCAGCCACATGGTACCACTCCTTTCCCCCCATCTTTCTCTCCACCTGATTCAATCAATGATATCCTAAGCCCTAAGAGGAGGGAGTTGATATCGAAGTCCCAATTTGGGCTAAGCACTCAATAGTTGCTGATCCTCAGCACTTTGACCACTTTGCATTAACTACTGACCACAGCAGACAAAAGCTTCTCTGGCTGAAGCTGAGAGCAGCACTAATCTTCGGGTATAAACATAAATATTTAGAAGGCAGTTTGACAACTTGTCCATTTAGCAAAACAGCAGTCGTAGTTTCCCTAGCAGGGCCTATGACCTTCTCATCTATAGGCTTTTGACAAAGTTTGTAGCACTAGCATGACTTCCCTCTTGCGGAGAAGGCTTCGAATCAAACCATGCTACTCCAATAACCTTCATACCACTATTGGATCAGTGACCCCATCTTGCCTGACAACTCAATATTGTAATATGCAGGATTTGCTGCTTGGTCAGACCAAGCATAGCTTTTCTTCCCAAGCAGTGTGTACAGCCCCTTCTGGTGCTTTGAAAGCTAGTCATCAGAGAGAAGGTTTTCAAGTAATTTCCCCTTTGATTTCTCCACGTGCAGTAACCGGAGTGTTCGGTGTCTTCAGCAATGAGATCTTGTCATCTAGTTCTTTGGCCATCAAGAGCAATGCAAAAGCTTGAGTAGTTTGGGAGCTCTCAGGAACTCCCTCACCAATAACTGGTAGAATGGTATCCTCTACCTGGCATGGAGATTTTCCTTTAATAACCCATGTCTTCTGGGGAAATATTGTCCACCCATACTGGGTACCTGTAAGAGCATCTTTAATTTGTCAAAGCAATTCTTTTATGTTTGAAGGTGGAATTCATTTAACAAAGGAAGCACCCTGCTGGCATTCTCTAGTGAATTCCCGTTGTGGGTTTCAAATACTGATTGGAATGTCTAAAAAAAAAAGCAACTGTTTGCAGAAGCATAATATGGTACAAGTCTAATGCTTGTATTTGGGAAGAGTGCATTCTCATAAACCAGTCATTCTCCAGTTCAATTTTCACAGACCATCATGATGCTTTAATGTGAGTTCTAGAAACAGTTAGCTTGGCTTTGAACCTCAGCTCTGGCCTTTACTAGTTCTGTGACCTTGAGCTGACCTCTTTTGTTTCTGTAGCTGTTCGCTAGTACTAATAGAACCTTCTGAGAGGCTGTGGGAGATAACACTGAGAATGCAGGTAAAGAACAGGTCACAGTGAAGGGCACATTCAGGACATACATAGGTCCTGGTACAAAGTAAACGCAGGACACAATTCAAGGTAAACACAACACACAGGAGGCACAATGCAGAACATACATGGCACACATAGAGCACAGTAAGGGCACCTGGAAGGTTCACATGAGGCACATGGAAGGGCACACATAGGGCACATTTAAGGTATACATAGGGAGCATGTAAGGGCACATGTAAGGTACACAGGGCCTCAGCAACTGCTAAGCAACTGCTGCTTTTCCTGTTGCTCTCAGGACACAATCTCTTTAAGCTCCAGGTTCTGGGTTGGAGTTAGAGTCCTGAGCACTCTGCCGGGCACTAACAAACTCTGGCTTTCACTCTGGATGACCAGGTGACCAGCTATGAAAAACTGTGTCTGTGTGCATGTGTGTGTGTGTAGATTTCTTTTAAACCAACTCATACCAATGTCTAGCATGATTCTGTGGAGGTTCACTTTCACTAACTCTGTTAGTATCTTAATATTGAGAATAACCTGAAACCCTTGTATGAACCATCACACACATCCACAACCACCTAGTTTCCTTTTCTTAATAATTAGCACCATGCCCCAGAAATGAACACATTCCTCATACTTAAGTTTCAAAACAGCTCCATCCCTTATGGTGCACACATGTCACACCTTAATCTTGGGTAACCATACCCTTCCAACAGTGTCAGGAACAATCTCTGAATTCTGAAAACTCCATAGCTCCTTCTGGGATGGGAGTCAGGATGTCACCTCCTAGCAGCATGGAGGAATTACTGATTAGAATTAGCTAGTGGTGCTTGCAGTCAGGTAGGAGTTTCCGGTGTCACAATCTTCCTTCACCCAAACTCATTTTGCATCTCAGAAGAGACAAACCACTATTTCTCTGTTCCAGACACATGTCAGTCAGTTCCTTCTGCCCAAAACAAACAGCCACCAGCTCTCCCTCCCAACATCCACTCACCTGAAATTTGATCTGGAGAACAGCCTCCCTACTCAGTGCCCTACTGGATGAGAAGGATCATCACTTCCTACCACCCAAGTGCATCATCACACCATCGCGATCGGAACAGAGCCCCATCCAAGCAACTCAATACCTTAATCCACAGCCTCACAGTGGAGCTATAAGAAAGGGAGCTTTGTTTCATCCTGCTGGACTTAAGTAGAGACGAGGGGCAGGATCTTTGATGACCATCTGTCCCCTCCATCCAAGGTATAGACTGAGGTTACCTCCCATCCAAAAATCAAAAGAAGAAGCTCCAATATTGAGGGAGGAGATAAGAAATACAAAACCAGAAGAAAAGTAGGAAGATGAAACACATAGTATCCACAGAGGCTTTCTCCAGATGTGTCTGAAGTGAGGTGAACTTGGTCATTTCTAAACCTAATATGTTCCTTCAAAGGTGTCTGGTGATGTTTATAAGGTATTTTTCCTGATCCTGCCTCATGGTCCTTGGCTTCCTTAGTGTTGAGATGACAGGGTATACCACCATGCTTGGTCTATTATTCTTACATATTTATAAATTACTGGTCATACTTTTAAATAGACATATAAGCAGGTGTTTGACATAGAGCAAAACCATTGCCCTTAATCCTCAGGACTGATGTAAATGTTTCATAGCGTATTTCCAAATTCCTTCTGTCATCAACAACCATTAGCTTTCCAAGACAGGTTCATACTGGCATAATTGCCACATAGTAGCCCAGGCTACTCTATAGAAACACTCTATAATTTGGAGTCTACCATTGGGTCATTTCTATTTTTACTATTACAGATGCATGCTGCCAAGAATTTCCCAGTGCACACTCTGAGACAACTAAGTACAAGATCAAAGCCATTATCCAAGCCGTAGAGGACTTTCACCTTCAACACCATCAGAGGCTGCTGAAGAATGTATGAGCTAGCCTCTTGCCAACTAGTGGAAGTGCTTCTCTAGGCCTCCCTAAGAGCTCTTCTGATTTTGGGTTTTCCCACTGCATGGGTAGGAGAAGCACCAAGTTCCTATCTTGCTTGAAATCATTCCTCTGGTAGAAAACGAGGCTCTGTGTATTTTATAAATATAGTTTCCTGTTCCCAAGCACGTGAAATTTACCTTTTTCTACTTGCCTGTTGGGGTTAGTTTTTAACAAGAAAGTATACAGGTAGGATTTTTCTTTTATTATCATCTCTTTGGGTTTGCTTTTTTGTTGTTGTTGTCACTGCTGCTGCTGCTGCAAACAGCATGACCAAAAAATCAACTTGAGGAGGAAATAGTTTATTCATCTTATAGGTTATAGTCCATCATAGAGGGAAGCCGAGGTAGCAACTCAAGGCAGGAACGTGAAGCAGCAACCACAGGGAAATGCTGCTAACTAGCTTGTCCTCAGGCTCATAGTCAGCTATCTTCTTTATCCAGGCCTACCTGTTTAGGGATGGTTCTGCCCATAGAAGGCGGCTCCACCTACATCAATTGCTAATCAAGAAAATGACCCCAAACATGCCCACAGGCCAACCTATTGAGAGCAATTCTGCAATCGAGGTTCCCGCTTCTCAGATGTATCAAACTGACCACCAAATTAGCCATTGCAGTATATCTTATCCATACAAATTAATAGATTCTGTCATGACATTTTCATGCACATATACAGTCAAACCTTTCTTTTAGTTTCTGCACCTAACTTATAACCCTGGTTATAACTTCAACTATACCTTGATATCTAATAGAAACAGCACCGTTGCTTTATTTCATAATTGTTCTCTTTCAAGTACATTTTAGAAGTGATTGGAAAAATTCCATAAAATGTTGTGCTGGGTTTTTAAAAATTGTAATTGTACCAAATTTGTAAATTAGTTATAGGAGGAAGCACACACCTCCCCATGTCCAGCTGTTCATTTTATCTAAAGTGGTAACTGCGGGAGGCAAAGGTGTTTCTCCACTGGAAGGTTCTTGTTAAGTAGTGCCACCTTCTTCTCCAACCAGCAGTTGCCCTCTCCTACCCAGTCAGGATGGGATCAGCTATGTTCTTCGCAGCGCCTTCCATGCCTTTTAGAGACGGGCATCACTTCTGACTTCCATGGGGTTCCCCTCCTTTCCTATCCATTTCATTTGCATGGTGTATCAAAAACCCTCTCGTTACCCACACACTCTTTGCATAGGATAAAGCTTGACATTCTTAACCCGGTTTATAAGCCTTTCTTCGCCTCCATATTTTTCTTCTGACCTCATCATCACCATCCTCACTTGGCTCCAAAGCTACCTGCTGTGCAAACACCTGCAGCTTCAGGAATATCCTACCTTATCTCAGACTCCGTGAGGCTGCCGCCTAGAAGTACCCATCCCCCACTTTCAACTAGCTGACTTCTGTTGACTATTCAACTATAGCAACATCTTTGTAAGTCTTGGCTCTGAGATGGGCTGCATCATCTATTCTAATATGGCCATTAAAGACACGAATAATGGTGGAAAGCAGGGAAAGGAGAGCTAATCCAAGTGTGCACTGGTAAGGAGAGCAGATATAAGAAGTCTGTAACCCTATGGTTCATCACCGGGGTACTAACTAACTGAACTCTTTGAGTTTACAGTTAGAATTTGGGCAGAGTGGCAAAAGGTATGCCTAACTAAGCAGGCTGGGTCGGGTATTGTCTCAGTTCTGGTTCTCCAAGGCAGCCGGGAATGCCTAACTAAGCAGGCTGGATCGGGTATTGTCTCAGTTCTCATTCTCCAAGGCAGCTGGGAATCCTTAATGCTCCAAGAGAACAAGCTGATTTTCAGGAGGTGATGGCTCCTGACCCAGGAGGCAGCACCACGTGCCTGGCCTAGTGTCCTCATTGGAGAATTGGTCTATGCTGCTGAGCTCTATTATTCCCGAAATCTAATGTGACTGTGGGATTAGGACTACAATGGGACCTTTGGCATCTGGAGTAGGACAGTATAAAAATTAACAGATGACTCAGTCACTTTTATCTCTGCATCTGCAGCCTCAAAGAAGGATGAGATAAAATGGGATTCACTGAATTCTAGAGAGACACCCCTTGAGTACCAATCATGCCTATGATGGCCATGCTCCAGAACCTAGTACACAGTAGGCACCATCAGGAGCTGCACCGTGAATGCTAAAAGAAGAGGCAATGAACATCTGAAAGCAAAGCCTGGGCACAAAGACACAGGTGTCCTATCTGAGGAACACTGAGGTCCAGCCCATTCTTCCGGGCTGGGGGAGGGGCAGCTGCATTTGTATGCCTGCCTACTCCTGCCCCCCTCCTCACCTCAATTCATCCCTCCTGCACAGGAATGAGCAGAGGAATTGACAGAGGACTGGGGGTGATGTCTGCCTGTGGCAGAAGGCATGCATAAAAATGCAAATTCAGGCTCCTTCCCTCCCTCCACTCATACATCCTTCTCAGACAGATAAAAAGGAAAATGTGCCACTGAGGACGGAGCCCCTCTGGGTAAGAAAGCAATAGCAAAATGACAAATGCCGTGTGGGTTTAAGCAAAGTCCCCCATGGTTACAGACCCACTGGGAAATGAGGCTGACAAATGCACACCCCACCTCCTCTTTGCACTCGAATCCTTTGAAATAACTTCAGCCTTGAAAAAGGAGAAAGAAAGAAATAACTCAAAGATTTTAAAGCAAAGTTTCTGTCTGCAAACCAAATGGGCTGAATTTTTATAGGCTCCTTTGCAAGAGCATGAAAAATCCAGTTGTTGCACGCAGGAGCCTCACTCAGGAGGCTGGGAAGAGGTAGGAAGGGACCACCTGAAGACTGGGCTCCTCCACCTTCCTCCCCCTCCTAGCACCAAGCCTGCTCTTTGGTCCCTGCCCCTCCCCGATGCGCTCAGGGAAAGACTTCCTCCTCTGTGATGCACCAGGGTCTGTGCCAGGCACAAAGGAGGCACTGGAGAAGGACAGTTTCCACAGTTCAAGGAAGTTCTAGCCCATTAAATATGCCAGTCATGGTGGCTCCTTGCAGAGTCTTCACCATGTGCCAGGTGCTGCTCTAAACTTTTGCACGTTTCTTCCTTCCATCCTTACAGCCTTTCCAAAGGAGATGTTCTCACTACCTCTCATTTTACAGATGTGCAAACTGAGACAGTGAGGAGTTAATCTTGTACAAGATGGAAGTAGAAGATTTAAACATAGTCTGGCTCAAAGTATACTACAGGGCCACTGTCTGCTTCCTCTTTGCTAATGGCTCACTGTTGCCCTTTATTTGAGCATCCACTGGGCCCAGAGGTACTCTGGAGGACACCCTTCAGGATATTGATGGGAATGGGAACTCCCAGTTCCTTGAAAATGGAGACATGGATCGTGCCTTATCTGCTCCTGAGCTCCCAGGGTGCAAAGTGTTAACTTCACTGAAGCCAGAATCTTGACTTGGCTTCATCCTGCTTTTTTCAACCTCCCAAAGGTTTCTCTGGAAATCAGGAGAGTGCTTCCTCCATAAATCACCTGCACAAGAATCTTCAGCTTCAGCTCTGCTCTGGTGAATCCCACCACACACGACATGGTTCAACTCTCTATCCTGCTCAGCAGTGACACTGCCAATGAAGCTCACCCGAATTTAATCAGGTTTCCAAGGGGCCACAGTGTACAGTACAAGTGACTCAATACTTCAGATCACCTGCCTGCAAAAGAAACAAAGAACACAGAATGTCTCTGAATGCACCTATAGTAATTTAGTAACTTACATGGGAGTAAAGAATGAGGCACAAAAGAAATTGGTATAATCCCTCTTTCACCTACATATATGAGATGCAGTCTTCTATAGCCCGAACTTTGTATATAGCTGAGCATAACTTTTAATTCACGATCCTCCCTGAGTCTCTGGGACTACAGGCATGCTCCATGCCTGACAATTTTCTCCTATAACTGTCACAGTAAAGACAAGCCCATGCTTTTGAGAGCTACACACTATCCAAGGTTTTTTCCTTTCCCTCCCCACTAGAAATTTCCAAGTGCAAGCTACAAACTGAGGTAAGCATCCAAGAGGCCTGTGCTGACCCAGACTGGATATGAGTGACCTACTGTTCCCCTTTTGGTCAAGTCTGTCACATAAATGAGATAGCATGCAGCCCCAGCCTTAGACTCCACTGCCTCTCTCTCTGCCAGGCACTCTAATGAATTTCATTCACTAGGAAAGACAATGGAACCCCCAAATGACACCTGCTGCTCCAACAGAAGCGGGCTGGATCCTTTGGCAGGCATTTACATGAGAACAATCTCCATCAGGGGAGATCACTGGGCACCAATCTTGGATATGCTGTAAGAGGTTGGGAAGAAAGCTATTTGGAAGGCAAATTGATCATTATGGAGAAGGGCAGGGCTCACCACCTAGAGAAAGGTCATGACTCTGTCCACCTGAAGCAACACAGCTGCTATGGCTTGAGAAAAACTGCCATGACCTCTTGGGACTAGAACTGACCTCCTAGGGAAACTCATGGTCAGGTGGCATAGGACAACAGGAGTGGAGCCTCTTACCACCATTCACCAATGGTTGAAATTTCTTGCGTGACTTCCTTCTTTACAAAGGAAGCTTGCGAGGTCATGCCTTTGGTTAGTATTGGTAGCAGTGGTCTGAGGTTAGCAGACCTGATAGTGCGATGTGGTACGCATAGAAAAAAATGAAAATAAAATTAAGTAGTAAAGGTTGAATATAGGGCACATGCATGCTAGACAAATGATTTACCATTGAGACACACATTCAGCTCCTCACTGGTGGATTCAAGGCAGGTACTCAACCTCTGAGCTACATAACACAGAGAAAGGCGAAGGTGGGCTGCCCAATAAAAATGCATAGGATAGAGAAGGCATGGCTACTGCACACGGCAATGCACGGTGGCTGTTTTAGAGGGTATCTGAAGAGGCAGTGGTGAAGTGTAAGTGTAAGGGCATCCTAAACCAGGCCCACTTCTGGAACAGTAGAGGCTAGGGGCTGATGCAAGTTTGAGTTAGTTTCAGTTATGTCCCTTTCTTCTTTGTGGCCTACTCTTGCCTTAAATTTATCTCAAAATGCAATTTCTGCTACTTGTTCTGCTTATGAACTTTTGCCTTACTGGGGAATATGAAGAGATATAGTGAGTGGTGTCCTCAATGTATACATATATGTGCATTGTATATGTGTGACATAGAGAGATGAAGGGGAATGTGTGTGTGTGTGTGTGTGTGTGTGTGTGTCTGTGTGTGACAGAGAAATATCTAGAGGTATATGTGTAAGTGTGTGTATAGTATATATATGTTGTATGTGTGAAGTGTATGTGTGTCTGAGAGACAAAGATAAAGAAATGTGTTGTGATATGTGTTTTATGCATGTGTGCATACATGTATGCATGTGATATATATCATATATATATTACATATATATTAGTGTGATGAGGATGTGTATGTGTGTATGGTGTGTGTGTTCACTTATATGTGTCTCTACCTGTGTATTTGTGGTAGAGTGTATGTTTTTGGTATGTATGTATATATGTATGGTGTATGTAATATGCTCAGATGTGTGTTTAGTATATGTGTATACAGTGTATAATATGTATGTATGTGTTTGATGTGAATGTATAATATATATATATAGTCTATGTGTGATGTATGTTATGGTATATATGTATATGTGGTATTTATGTGTGAGATGAGTGTTGGTGTGTATGTGAATGTGTGTGTGTGGGAGGTAGATCTGGAGTGAGGCATACCAGAGTAAAGACCTAGAATGAGCTGTTTGGAAGTGGCTTGGAAGTTCAGGATAAACAAGCTTTGGTTGGAACATTTCCAGTAGCAGAGAAGGCGGTAAGGAACATGTGCTAACCTGGCTCTGGTACCGCAAAATACAGCAGCACTGAGAGGTGAGTGAGCTGAGTGAATAGCAGAATTCCATTTTACAGACTGAAGTCAAGACCAAGAGCAAGGGTGCTGTTACACAGTGGGGCAAACCAACCTCTCAGCAGCTCCTGAGAAGCAAGTGTCGGGAGCCCACATCAGTATGGCTATTAAGTTATCACGTGGTACCATCAGTGCTGCTGATGCAAACACAACATATTACAACCCCATGGGAATCTTGAGACACTCATCTCTGGGTATTGAGGCTGTGGCGGCAGCTACTAAATTGTGTTTATGGGAATCATTTTACCGGAAGAAGTCATAATTCACCCTTGATCAATAACCAATCAATCCACCTGCTTTGCACATCACAAAACCTCCAAATCCGTCCACAGAAAGGAAAGAGGGAGGAAGACAATGTGTGTACTAGAAAGAGTTGACAGAACGGCAGATTAATGCAAGCACTTAGGCTGGTCATTACATAAGCGCTGATTCTTTTATTATTATTTAACAGAAACATTTTGTGTGATAATGCTGAATCTATTAAATTGAAAAGCTGGGGAGGGTGGTGCAGCTTGTAGGCTCAGCTTGAAAGGACTGGATAGAAAGAAGGAGCCAGTACAGCTGAGTGCCTGCTGTGTGTCTCTCTTTACAGGACACCTTATCCAACACCTGTAGTCTGAGCACCAGCAATAGAGTCTAATATAAAACCCGAGCCTCAGTGAGACACAATACCTTGGGGCTCTCAAGGGTACCTGTCAGGCTGAAAATTCAAACAGTGGCTTCCAACACAGAAATGTGCCATGTCCCAGGCTAGACTTGAACTATGTGTGCCAATCCAGAGCAGGAATGAGGCAGTGTTGTAGCAGGTGGCTGGGATGGGGTGGGAGGTAGGGGCTCTGGAGAGATTAACCTGAGCTCTCCAGCAAGACTCCTCTCCCCTACTTCATCAAGGAATCTGTAGCCCTGGCTTTCTAGAATGAGTCAAATCCTCTATTGGGTAGAGTCACCATCTTCTCTCAAGTCATGTCTAGCCCCCTGGTCCCTGTAATACCACAGATCCAGAGGATGAAGTCTCAAGGGACCCCAGGCAATTTTACCAGTCTTCATAATGTTCCCTGGAGGACCTATCCAAATCAACCCAGCAAATCCTTTCTCTGCCGACTAGCCTGGCCTGAAGTCTGAGCTTTTTGAAATGTCACCCACAATCAGCACATGAAGGACCATGTTTCCTCTGTTCCCAATAATTAACAGAATGGCCCTCACGGACTATCTGGAGCACTTCACTCCGGGGCTTCATTCTGCGCTCAGCCACCTGACAGGGTGGGCTGGAGGGGGCTGGAAGCTTACTGGCTATCTCTTGAGCAGCAGGTACCCTGGTTCCCATGGCCCATGTGTTCCACTCAGCAGAGCTCCAGAAGGCAGCAGCAACCCTATCCCTGGGTCTCAGTCCATATTAAAGACACATGCCCCTGCTAAGTAACTGATCTCCTCTGCAGAGCCAAAGATGATGTATGTACCACCCCAAGGCCCTACTCCTTCGAGTCACCTGGACACTATGGCAGAGCAGAGATGAACAAAGGATGGAACCTAGGATGCTCTGAAACACAGGACTTCAGGTGCCATATTGAAGCTTCCAGTCTCCCAAAGCTGACATCTCTTGTGTTAGTGAACTGAGAACAACATTCTAATGTGTTGCAGAGGGTGACACTCACCATTGTCCAAATTTCATGAAGGTAAACAGGTTACCACAAACAACTCTTTTCTGGGTTTCTTGTTTTTGTTTTTCCACTGTTTTGCACCCAATTTATTTTCTCTTGAGGTTAAACTGGCTAAACCTGATTCTCTGTGTGTGTGTCTTTGTCTCTTTCTGTTGTCTGTCTGCACCCCCCACCATGTATGTGTGTGTGTGTGTGTGTGTGTGTGTGTGTATGTGTGTGTCCTCTCTCCCCCTCCCCACCTCATGAAATCCCATAGCACTGGTTCCATTAGCAAACAATTAAAGGTGACATATTGTGTTTAAATAGTCTCCTGGGGAGTGACAGATGCCAGCCTGAATGCAGTAAACAGAGAACCTGCACCCAGAGGGCAGAAGAGGCTAGGCCCTATTGCTGGAGCAACACTCATGAGCCTCAAAAATCTGTGCACAGGAGCTACCTCTCACTCTCCTCCTGGAGGAAGGAAAACTTTACCTCCCCAGAGTGTCTGAGGGAGTAGGAAGCAGTCGTTAACTGCTATTCAGTTTTGGGGCAGAAAGCAAGGGCCTTGGGTGAGGCCAGAGAAGCCATATCACTGACATGTGTTTAGGGGCTGCTCACCATGCTGTGACAGCAGTAGAGACAGCTGGGAGGTGTCACAGTCAACACTTTTCTGGTTAATTAACTAAATACATACTGTCTGTAGCCTCTGTGTGAGCAGATTTTCAGATGAAAAGTGCCAATTTTCTTACATTTATATGTCCAAACTACTCTCCTTGGTGGCTCTTACTTGGCTTTTCTCATCCGTTAAGTCAAGTAAATTTGTGGCTTAGCTGAAAGGCTCAGAGTGACAGGGACAGAGAACCACTGATTTAGACAAATGATAGCCCCTGGTTCCATGAGGCTTACCTCTCTACTCATTTCCAGTGCTTAAGAAGCAGGCAGATCTGAAGGAGACACTCACTGCTGAGTCTGGTGCATGGACCACTTGTGTTTATCTGCCACACATTCCCTAGAGCCTGCTTCATGCTTAGGAATAATGTACTTTAGGGCCAGGGCGTGCCTTGGAGGATGAAGGCACTTACCACCAAGCCTGATTCTGAGTCCCATCCCTTACACCTAAATGGTAGAAGGTCTCCTGAGCAACACCCCTCCAATACACACTAAATAAAATAAACAAATGTAATTTTAACTTTTCTTTCATGGCTCCTGGTTAAACCTAACACACTCCAGTCTGAACTGCTCCTCACTCAGGAGGATTTATTTTGTAAGTGAACATGAAGTCTGGCTGGGGGTGAGATGAAGGTAGGATAAGGAGATGTAGGTGGGTCTGGGAGGAGTTGGGAATGGTAATAAGGGGAATGAACACATTAAAATGCATTGTACGAAATTAGCTTGGTTTTTTTGGTAGTGAGCCTAGTCTTTAAAGGCTGAGGTGAAATTTTCAAATTTCTCCTGCCCTGAAATTTTCAAAGAATTATAAAAACATTTTTTTTAAAGCAATCATACACCCTGGATGCTTGTTTCTTCAAAATTCCCTTGTTGCAATTCCCGGTGTGTTGTTTTTAAGAGGTGGGACGTTTGAGAGGACAGGATTCCTGTCAGTATTAATTGGTTTTGTATTGCTCTGACCAAAACGCCAGACAGAAGGTAGGATAGAGATATTCTGGCTCCTGGTTTCAGAGACACCTGTCCACAGTTTCTTGACCTCCTGGCAGCAATTCGTGTGTAACAGAGTTCCCTCCAAGATTGAATCATTCCATCCTGCAGGAAGAACCTTAAATCAGAAGGGAAACAACTCAAAATGGTTTTCAGGAAATTCCTGAAACTGACAGAATTCACTAAGCTCCCTCCCTCAAGTGTAAACAATAAGGACAATGATTAGAGTCACTTTCAGAGAAACAGGCTTAAACCAGACCAGATGCCTGGAAGAGTTTTAAACCAATCAAGTCACTTGGAAAGGACACTCTCCAACCTGTTGAGTTGCTTGCAAGCTGTTCAGTGTAACCCTTGTTCCCAGATTTTGTGAGCTGCCACCCATGCTCACAGCTAGCTGTCTTTGAGTCATTTTTGCTCCTTTAAGTAACCTCTCACCCATAAGTAATCTTAATAAAACTCATTAGTTCACCAAGTTGGACTTTGGCAGTATCCATACTTTATTCTGTCATGCAATCCCTCTCTAGGGTAAGTACATGCATATGTGTATGTCCCCTGGAAAAGTTTTGTCACAAACATTTGGATAGAATAGGATGGTGGGGAGCCTATGGCAGAAGAGAGCCATCCACACCTTGGCACACGGGAAGAGAAAGGGAAATGGGAGAACCAATGCCCCCTAGCTTTCTTCTTTTTCCCTTCTGTTCTATCCAAGGCCTCAGCCCATGGCATGCTGCTACTCCTAATTAGGGAGGGTCCTCTGCCATCAGACAACCCTCCCCAGAAATACCTTAACAATGATTTCGAGAGGTGTGCCTCGCCAGTCACCCAGGTAATTCTAAAACAGCTCAAGTTGATTGTTATGATGCAAATCTGAAAATTACTTCCAGGTTTATAGTTTAACATTTGGTTCTACTACTTCATGGAGGCTATGGATCCTTTAGGTTTAGGAAGTGGGGCTTGGATGGTAAAATGAGTCAAAGGGCCAGGCATTTGAAGGTAATACTGGCCTCAGGCTCCATATGCACTCTCTGCTTCCTGATTCATTCTATGTGAAAAGCCAGCAGGCTCCTACTCCCACCTCTCTTCCTTCCTTGCCACTCTGGGCTGAAGACTTGATGAAACTGTCCTGTAAGTTGTTTCTGTCAGGTATTTTAGTCTTGGTGGCACAAAATGACATAGGCTTGAGGTCTCTCAGAGATTCACTCTGAATGTGATTTAATAAGATCTTTATTTAGATCCTGGCACCAGGCACCTGGCATTAGGCCTGCACCTGAGAGCACTCCCAAGATGCAGCACTTAGCCATATCAGCCCAGGGCTTACAAACATAAAACCCGCAGTTACAATTCAGGAATGAGTTAGCGTATATGTTGTCTTTTTGTAAGCAGGTCTTGATTTTGTAACAGATGTTTACAGACCCCCTTGGTTATCTTGAGTAGGGAAGCAGTTTTTACAAAAGCAGCAATAACAGTTAGTCTTATGACCTATTATCTTGAAAGAGCAGCAGATTTTATAAAATCAGTTCATTTAAGAATAGTCTTCAATGTCTAGAAGAAGGGAAGTGGGCTGCTATCATACAGCCTTTTTCAGCGAGGGCTTACATGCTGGAGGTAATTTTTTGGCTTTTTGATCTCTCAAGCTTAGTAAGTTTAAACTTTAAATGTAATATCAACCATCACAAAACATAACCAACAAACTCACCACAGAGACCCCTTCTGCTGAATAAAGGTACCAAGCAGTACCATAGGAGACATGGATATGCATCACACAAGCTGCTGACACCTTGATATGTCACTTCCCAGTGTCTGGAACTACTGGCAATTTGACTTGGATTAAAATCACTCATTAAGCACACCTCTAGAAATGTCTGTGAGGTTTAACTGAGGAGAGAAGTCCCACCATGCCAGTGGGTATCTCCATCCAGTGGGTTGGAAGAAATGAAGAAGTGCCAGTATTCATCTCTGTCTCCTTCATAACCAGATGCAATATGGCCAGCTGTCTCATGTTCCTGCCACCTTAGGTAAAAAGGCTATTGTCCCAAAGCTTTGCCTTCCATGAGCTAAATAAACCTTCCCTTCCTCAAGATGTCTTTTGTCAGGTGTTTTGTCACAGCAATGGAACAAGCAACAAATACAGTCCAGACACACCATACTGCTGAGAGGGCCTGACTGACTAAAAGAAGCCTGTGTGACCAATGACACTCTCTAAGAGAATGTGGCAGCCTGTCTTTTCCCACCTTGACCCTGTTCTGCATCCTGCCTCAGGGGTTTCACCTTGTAAGACCCCTTCACCAGAGCCCCTCTACCAGGCCACAGGACTATCCAGGAACAAAAAGTCTGTGATCAACAAAACCTGCTGTGTAGACTGAGATGGCCCAGTCTCATTGGTCAGACGAAGATACCAACCCTTCTGAAGGGAAAGGGGAGGTTCAAGATTAAGACCAAGATTACCCAACTCCTGCACCATCCACCCTTCATTTTCCCTCAGCCTTACTGTCTCCTCACAAAAAGAGACTTGTTCCCTGAGGAATTGACAGAAAATTTGAGAAGGTTTTGCTTCCCTTTGTCTCACACAGAAGCCATGATTTCCTTGATATTTAGAACAAGAAAGGTCCAAGTCCCATCGTTTGTGACAGGTATTGACACTAACTACAACTCAAGCCTGAATCTGGAACTCTAAAGGACATAATGAGGGGGCTGGTGCCCAGCTTCGAGATAACAGAAGCATCAGAAGAAGCTGAGGGCATAACATTTTAGGAGAAAAACTTGGAGGCTGGAGAGGTGGCTCACTGGCTAAGAGCACTGGCTGCTCTTGCAGACAATCCACATTCAGGTCTTAATACCCACATGATAGCTCAGAAACACCCTTAACTCTACTCGTTCCAGGGGATGATTGATGTCCTCTTCTGACATTGGAGAGGATTTTCATAGGAAGTATACAATCAGTGTGTGGTTGCTGGCTCAAGTGGGGTGCTGACAGAAAGCACTCGACTTTGTGTATCTTCAGAAAGCAGGTAAAAAGGAAAAGCTGAACGGGCTCTGCAGCCCATGAGGAGGTTCAGGTCCCTGAGTTGTGTGCAGGTTTGGGATCCAAACCCTGGGAAGGAAAGTGTCAGAGTCTTGTGTAGGAGATGCCAATGTTTTCTGGAAGGATCTCTGAGATGATGGCAGAAGCCCCTGTGTAACCAAGATGAAGACATTCTCATTCCAAACACCTCCTGGCAATGCACAGGAGCCCAGTATAGGATCAGAGAACAAGGCTGTAACCCTGGTTTTGATAAAAATCTATGTGTGACTCTGAGCTACTGATAGGTGGTTTGGATCCTCAGCCCTACTTCCTGTGAGTGAAGAAGAACAGACTGCTCTGCAGGACTCTAAACTCTGCCTGTCTTCTAACACCCCCAGGCCCTACAGTTCTACCATATGTGTTTAAGCTCCCACAGCTGTGCAGAAAGTTCAGGGTCAGGATGCCCTGCCCAACTTTCCAATGCATTAACAACTTAACTCAGTAATTTAAATCAAGTAAGCCAGCCATGGTGGCATACACCTTTAATCCTAGCATTTGTGAAACAGAGGCAGGTGGATCTCTATGAGTCTGAGGCCAGCCTGGTCTCCACAGAACACTTCCAGGACAGCCAGGCTGTATAGAGAAACCCTGTCCAAAAAAAAAAAGAAAACAAACAAACAAAACACCAAATAGCTATAGTAGCAATAATAGTAGCTAACTCTATTGAGATTCTAAGCCAAACACTGTTGTCAGAGATTTGCCCGATTAATTTCATTCCATAATCCTTTGAGAATCTCCTAGAGAACTTCCTCAAGCAGCCAGCAAATAGGCAGAGCTGGAGTGAGATGCCATGGATAAAGCATTCTGGTCCTGAGGTACATGACCCAGCAGGACCCTGTGAGGCTGAAGTTACCAAGTCCATTTCACAGATGAAGCAGCTGAGGCTTAAAACAGTCAAGAGTGTATCTGAGGTCACATATGCCCTGTAGCCAGGGCCATCCATTCCATTCCCTTGAGGTATCTGTCAGATATACCTTTGTTATGTCCTCACAGCACTGGCTTGGGAGGCTAACTGTCCCTCTGTGCTCCATACCTGCTGTACAGTTGGCACCCTCAGCCTGCAGGATCCTAGTTGGTGTTTCTGTTCCACTTTCCCAGGTAGTTAAACTGTTAGGTTCAGGAAGAAAGCTGAGAAAACTCACTTCAGAGACAGAAGCTTTAAAACAAAAGCTTTATTTTCTGAGCACTCTGGGAAGTGGTCAATTCCAGATCTGAACTGTGTCCCTAAGGGGAAGCTGTATTGCATTTTTAAAGGGCGAAAATGAAAAAAACGACAGGAGCTTGGGTGAGCTGCAGGCTCATACAATCATATTTTGATATTAAGGGTTGAGCATGGGAGTGTTTGTGGAAGACTGGGGTTCCTCCAGGACACCTGGCTTCAAGGTCTTTAACTCATCTTTCTAGACATTTGATCCAGAATCCAAGGTCCTTAACTCATCTTCCTAGACATTTGATCTGGAATCCAAGGTCCTTAACTAGTCTTCCTAGACATTTGGTCCAGAGCTCAGGTGGTGAGAGCAGAGCAGCAGGTCAGCTGCATATAGTTAATGAGAAGTTGGCAAGGATTGGATATATTTTTACAACCCAGGCACCTTGATTAAGATAACAGCAAGTTTTATGTTCTTTTACCAGCTTAGCAGACAATTACAGGAATATTTGGAGGGGCAGGATAGGAGCAAGTCCCTAGCCTGGGAATGTGAACCTGTTTTGACCCTGCTAATAAAATGAGGGAGCAAAAATAGAAGTCTTGCCTTTAAGATGGCTGGGTGCTGGCAGCCCTGTTAGAATACAGTACCCTTCCCTGAGGACTGAGGTATGTGCATGCTGTTTGCCCAGTGATCAACCCCATTGATCTCAAAGGAGCTTTCATTTCTAACCAGATTTCCCCAGCAGAAGACTACAGACACAACCCAGGGACAGTCAGTCTACATCTAGCACTACTGGCTGGCTCTGTGCTTAGCCTTACTGTCTGTCCCTCCTGTCATCTTCACAAGCTCAGAGAAGGGAGGCATGGTTGTTTCTAGTTTACAGGTCAAACTCTGAAAAATATAGTTCAGTCCCAAGAACTGAAATTTTTGAAAGAGAAAGAGAAAATGGGGTTTAATAGTTTTCCTCAGGTGCTATAATGAGAGAGGGATACTAGAAGCCAACCATGCACCGGGCCTGGAGGCTCTAAATTACTCATGCTTTGCCTTCAGCCACCAGAAATTGTTGAATACCAGGTCCATGTCTGTCACAGGCAGATGATGTAGTGTCTTAGTTACTGTTCAGCTGTGAAGAGACACCATGACTAAGGCAACTTATGAAAGGAAGCATGTAATGAAGGGTTTGCTTACAGTTTCAGATGGTTAGTCCTCTGATCATCCAGGTGGGAAACAGGCAGGAAGGCATGGAGCTGGAGCAGTAGATAAGTGCTCACATCTGATCTACAAGAGACTGAGCCTGGAATTGTCTTTTGAAACCTCAAAGCCCATCCCTAGTGACACATGTCCTCCAATAGTGACACACCCACTCCAACAAGGTCATACATCCTAATCCTTCCTAAATAGTCCACCAGTTGGGAAGCAGACATTCAAATATGAGTCTATGGGACCATTCTCATGAAAACCATCACAGGTAGGTAGACAAATAGCAGAAAGAGCCCAGAGCAGAGAATATACTCTTGTGAAACCATATGCCAGGTAGAGTGTTATTCAGGCACCTATTGGTGATGGGAAGATATGTGTCCTTCACTTTCTACAAGGCCCTTCCTAGAGATTACTTCCTGTAGAAAACCACAGCATCCATCATTAGCAAACTGGTCCTTTTTCTTTATACAGTCATCTATTATATGAGCTCTACTCCCAGCACTCTTCCAGTAGAGAAAGCCAGATGCCAACATGTGTCTCATTCCCACAGCAAAGCTAAGGTAAATTCAAGGCCTTTTCTATTTATAAGCAATCCATAAGCCAAGCCACTTTCATGTGTCCTGGATGGGTTGCAGCCTAGGCATACTCAATTCTGGTGTGTTTCAAATACTTGGTCTTATGGGAAAGGGCTTGGAGAAGTTGAGAAGCAGGTCTCTGAATTTGCTCCCAAGACCAGCTCGCATCAGTTTGGTTCTGGCTCTTCAAAATCTTATCTCTGATATCCCTGTCTTCATTCACACACAAGAGACAAAGCAGAGACTCTAATGAAATTTGTTGCCTCTCACCCCTTGTAGCCAACCCATAGCCCTTTGATACAGGTCTTCAAGTAATGATCACCAAAGTTTATCAACAAGAATTTTTTTCAACTTAGGTTAAAATAATTTTTTTATAGTCCCTTTGCTTCCCTGTCCCTGACCAAGTTCACTTCCCTGACATCCTACCATCTTGTCTTTAGATTCCAAAACTTAGACACTGTGCTAAGTCCAAGATGGCCTTGGTGGGGACAGAATGACATGGTTCCTGCCACTGGGACAGGACCAGCTGGCTAGGGCCTTCACAAGTGTAGGGCTTGTTTGTATCATAATGTACATATTTTATGTTCCTCATTCAAGAATGTCCTCCCTTTTAATGTTAATGACTCCATGATAATCAGAGATAGCATGAGTCTGGGAGGTAAAGGTGTGGTCGATGGGATCCTCGGGACAGCCCTTAAGGCTGTGGAAAAGAACTCTAAAAACATGAGTTCAAAACTACATAATGTCTCAACTGTGCAAAAATATAAGGATGCAATTGAAAAGACACAGGGAGCCTGCCTCTGAACTTCCCTGAGCTCTGGGCTTGAGAAGTTAACACTCCTTCCCTCCCCCCCTTCATAGGCCCCTCTGGCCTTTGGAGAAGGCCCAGTCTGGCACAGGAATATTGCAATTCCCCCTTTTCCCCGTTCATGGTAGGAGGGCAGATGCCAGCCTTGGGAACAGACAGAAACACCATACCCAAGCTTCCGAATGGCTGAGGCCAACACTCCCTTGATTGATAACCAACATTTCCCTGTTATAGATAGCTCCTGCCCTTGAAGGAAGCAGAGAACAATATCCTTGAACTAATAGAAAGCCCACTCTTAGACTGTGGGAGAAGGGCAATAAGTGTTCCCAGGCAGCTGTGACAAGGTTGTAAATATACACTAGCTTCTGATAACTCAATAACTTTCCCCAGGTCAGAAAGGTCCCTCTCCCCTTGCATGGTTCCACCCCATTGTCTGAACAAATGTTATCAGGACTGAAGGATGGCACTCCCATTACCATCTCCCCAGTATGTAACCCCAAAGTTTGAGGATCCCATATAAATATCTACATATAAATACTCCAAGCCCCTGGACTCGAGCATCACTTTCCTAACCTGCGCTGTGGGGAAGGCTTGTGATCATCCGAGTCAGACTCGTGGAATAAAGACTCTCTTTGTTATTACATTAAACTTGCACTTCCTGGCATTCTTCTGGGGTTCCCGAGAACTGGGCATAACACAATATGAATTATATAAGGAGCTTCACAGATCTACAGGAACAGAGACAGCTACACTGTGAGCCAACTTATCAGAAAAATACTAAGGAAGGAGATGAAGAGACTTAGGGAGTGGTGATCACAGGAGATCTCACCCAGCTAAGATTTTGCTTATGCTTACAAAGGCAAACAAATTCCTGAGTTAAGGGTTGGCCTGGGACAGAGCAAGGTTAGGCCTAGGTGTGGTAGAAATGGTAATTTCAGGACAGGATCCCACCCAGCTATCTTACTGTCTGTTCATAACAGAGGCAGAAAGATCTCTGAATTCTTTTGCAATGTTAAGAAAAGATGTATGCTTGGTGTCTACTAAGACTCAAAGGGCTGGGGTCACAGTATGTTGATTTATAGAATAGTCAAAAGAAAATCTGGAGTAAATGTAAAATAAAATGTGATATGTAAAATAAAAGACTGGGCTTATGATCTGCAATGGATGAGCTATCCAGAGAATGTTTTGGAATAGCAAGAGAGAACTGCTTGAAGAACAATTTCAAGCAGAAGATAGAGAGAGTCATCTGGAGATGTCCAAAGAAAGCACATCAGAGAGAAAGAAAACAGAACAGAGAATTCAAGCTGAAAAGCTGTATTGAGCAGAACATAGGTGCCAGCTATGACTCAGGATTTGACTTTGAGTAGTTTGTTTTCACCTCTCCCAGACACCTCTGCTCTCAGAAACCCTCTCCAAGCCAAGACTTGTCACTGGTAACATTGGATCACAGAATCCAAATCATGAAGATTTGTTCTTAATGTAGGGTCTTGCTATGTAGCCCAAGCTGCCCTGGAACCAGAAATCCTCCTGCTTCTGCATCCTAAGTACTGGGATAATAGGTTGGACAAACCTTGTGACTTGGCCATCCAAGACACAAACATTTTGTTTTCACTCCACTTGAGTAACTGGGGTATTGTTCAGGCTTGTATCAAAAAGCAAGTAGTAATTTGAGAGGACCTTCTGGAGAGCAGGTCTGACTCTCAATGTTGCAAGAAACCAGAAAACACACACACACACACACACACACACACACACACACACACACACACACCACTCTGCAGGCTTCCTCTTCTCCTTTCATTGTAAGATGATTTCCCCAATGTATTTTTAAGCTGGAGAGATTTCCTAGAAGCTGGTAGGGAAAAAAAAATCAAAACAAAACTGCTCACTGCAGGAGGTCCAAGTTATTGGCAGAAAGCCAGCAATCCAGGTTTTGGTAACTAGCTTGGTAATGAGTCTCTTCCATGCAAATTGGCTCATTATTATCCATTTTTGTCAGCTCTCACTGAGTCCTGATCTGTTCCATGCTTTGGCTCAGGTGAGAGCATGAGGCACACAGAGGCCACCAGATCCACCTTCTATGCCAGATGCCCAAGATGTTACCTAGGAAGGCGGAGGAGAATGAGGATGGCTGTGTCCATGCCATTAGAACTTTGGGTTGAATGCTGAGAGCAGAGAGATGTTAAAGAGATTTGTAATGAAGTGTTATAAAAACAGAGATTGATTGAAAGAGCTTTCATGTCATGCAAATGAGCACTCCGTCCCATGATTCATTGCTATCAGGAGAACTAAATTTGTACAGCCCAAAGAAGAAATGACTAATGGGAGGCATAATAACTGTCGATTTGTACCTGCAAAGAATTAATCAGGAGGCTCAGAGAGGCCACTTGGCGGCTACTATACGTGTGTGGCTGGTGTAGGCAGTGTGAGAGGAGCCAGGAAAATTAAGCTAAACAGCAGGAAGGGTTTTACTAACCCAGAAGTCCCTGAGAAGGAGGGATCACCTCCACAGCAGAATACAGGTGGAAGATTAGCTTCACCTGTATGAAGGCAACCTAGGGAGGCAAGCTCAAGGTTTTGCACAAATCAGTGAATCTAATGATGTGGAGAAGCAATTACCCACGTTGGTGCTCATCAGGCAGCTCAAGAAGACTTCTCCATTACGTTCAGACAAAATTTCCTGTACTGATTGAATCCCACCCATCTTGGAGCTGTGACTTCAGAAAAATTCCCCATTTCCTATCTAATGTGGGAGTCTGAACCTTTCTTCTTCATGGTCAGTGTGAGGGTTAATCTCCATTACCGACCTGACTGAATTTGGAATCACCTTGGAAGTGGCTCTCTGGGTGTGTGCATGTGTTGAGAGTATTTCCAGATAGAGTTAACTAAAGAGGGACAACCTACCTGGAACTTAGGTGACATAATCCCCTCAGCTGGTGGCCCAGACTGAATGCAATGGGGAAAAGAGAAAGTCAGATGAGTTTCACAAACGCTCTGCTTTTGGTCCTACATGATGTGAGCCTCATGCTTCAGCCACCAGAGCTATGAATGATTCCAACTACCAAACCGTTCCCATCATGTTCTATTCCCAAGTTGTAAACAAACAAGCCTCCTTCCTTAAATTGCTTCTTTTCAGCTATTTGATTCCTGCAATTTTAGACAAAAAAAGTAAAGAATACAGCAAGTATTTTTTGAGCACCTATTATATGTCAAGGGGCAATCTGAGTAGAAGCTTGTACAGATGACCTAGAGGAATAAGTTAGGTAGATGTCCGGAAGAGTCATTCGCCATGGCCAACTTCATTTAGGTAATGCCCATTGAGGATCAGGCAGCAAGCAGTACAGCTCAGGTTTTACAAAGAGAGCCTCTAACAAATCAGCTCCCTTTCATGTAAGGAATGAACAATTATTCAACATTGACCAGAGATTCTGAAGGTTCAAAACTCTCGTTCCTCTTGATACTTCTCAGCTCAATAACTACAAACTCCCAATATGTTTATTCTGCTCAGTAATATTTCAGATTGATGTAAGACTGAGAGCCATGATACAAATCCAGATCTCCAATGTTTCCTGAGAATCAAACTAACTGTGCCAGGTCTGTGTCTTCCTATGGCTGACGTAACTGAGTCAGACTGCCAGAAAAACTGTTTCGTTTGCCACAGTCCCCACTGTTCACCTGCTTTGTCCTCTTGTTTTCTAGGCTCAGATTCTAAAGGAAATGAGAGCTATTTTTTTCTGCCAACCCAGAGCTAAAGGTTCAGAAATGCAAAGTGGCTAGCTTGTATTCATTCAGAAATGCTTCTCACCAGTTATAACTCAGGGGTTTAATGTGGTGAATATTCTCAATAAGCAGTCACTTAGAAACCATTTCTGTCTTTTAAAAACCGGCACTCAAAGAATGCAGTTTCCCTGTGTGTCTCTCCAACCCAAGGTGAGCATACTTACCACCTCCTAAAATCTGTCACTCAACTGGTTTCTCCTGTGGCATTGGCCACAGGACAGTGAGAACCTCATCTAGTGCTAACTGTGCTCTCAACCCAAGTTGGGGTCACTGCATCTATCTCACACTTCCCCCAAGTTTATTTCAGACCTGTATTTCTAACAAGTTATATATGTGTGTGTGTGTGTGTGTGTGTACTCAAGCCTATTTGAACAGAGAAGAATCAGTGCAGTAATGAAGTACAGGAGCTGCCAGCAGCAGCAGAGATGGCAGTGGTCTCTATTCTTGAGCTGAAAGCAATTGGAGGGTGAAGTCTGCTGGCAAGCGTGCAGTAAGGCAGTGTAGAGGTAGGGGTGGAGGGCAAAGCGTGTGAGGTAGAAAGAGGAAGCATTCATGCAATTGACGGTGTCTGCTGAGGACCGGCATCAGAAGAAGGAGGGTTATATTCTGTCCAGGTTTACATTCTCCAGTAGTTCAGCAGATGAAGTGTCTTACAAAGTGACCTGTGGTTGGAAGACCTAGCTAAAGATAACAGTAGGGTATTGGAGTTACCGTGTGAGGACCTATATGGTTGTTATGCCTCTTAGTGTTTGTTTTATAAAATTAGAGGCACCGATATTTCGTGTGTCAATGTTTACAATTGTTTTTTCTTAATGAATGCTCTTTATTAATATGTGGAGTCCATTTTTATCTTTTCTAATTACTCTTGCCTTCAAGTTTACTTTATCTGATAGAAGGATAACTACACTTGGCTTGTTTACAGTTTCCATTTGCTTAGTAGTTTGATTTCATCCTTTAACATTGAGTTTTGGGGTATCTTTGCTGGCTGAGTGTGTTTCTTGCAGGCAGTATATAGTACAGTTGGTTCTTGTTTTTTAATCAACATCTTTTTAGATGTAAGCTGAAGCTCACCTTGGGTTTTTATAGAAATAGGTTTACAATTTTCTATAAATTTGTTAGTGGATGTTCTGTTTTGTTGAATTATTGTTTTCTTTTCCTTCTCCCGTTCCTGTGTTTGTTTTGTTTGGGTGTTTGTTTGTTTGTTTTGCATTTTGATTTTTGAGACGGGGGTTTCTCTGTGTAGCCCCGACTGTCCAGGAACTCACTTTGAAGTTCAGGCTGGTCTCAAAATCACAAAGATCCACTTGCCTCTCTACCTCTCAAGTGCTGGGACCATACCAGGCTTGCTGTATTAGTTTTAAGAGTGGTTGTGTTGGGCATGTTTGTTTCTTTCCTGAGTCTAATTTATCTGATGTTTTCATGGACTCACACAAAGGAGGCTCTTTTACTTCATCCTCCCAGTAAAGTAAAACCTCCAGTGCTGACTTGCCTATCCTGAATTCCCGTAAATTGTGTTTGTCTTGAAATTTCCTTATTTTTCCATCAGTTTTGAAAGTTAGCTTTGCTGGGTATGTAGCATTTTTGGTTCACAGTTGGTTACCTTCAGAACTTGAAATATTCTATTCCATGTTCCTTCGGATTTTTATGGTTGCTGATGAAAAGTCTGGGGTAATTCTGACAGCTCTAGTTTGTATGTGAGTTGTTTTCTCAGGCTGCTTTTATAATTATCTCTTTACCTTGTGTTTTTTGACATCCTGACTGTAACAAGTCATGAAGAGCTCCTTCTCTCACCCTATCTATTTGGAGTTCTCTGTGCCTCTTGTGTATGGAGTCATCTTTCTGTAAATTTGGTAAGGGTAGCTGTCTAATGTCATTTGTCTACCTATTGCATTTGATTTTACCTCTCCTCCTCCTTCTACACCAGGAATCCTCGGGCTTGCTGTTCTGAATATATCCCAGGCTTCATGGAACTATCATTTATACTCTTTATCTTTTGTATTAGTTCTTCAGCTTTCATCTCCATCCCTGAACTTCATTCTTCCCCATGGGCTTGTTTGTTAATGATGGTATCTGTCATGTTATTTACATGATTGTCCATCTTCTTCATTTCCAGTACTTCTGTTTGGTTCTTTTTCAACGTTTCAATCTCCTTACTGAAGTTTTCCTCCATATTTTGGACTTTGTGCCTCCTCTGATTTATGAACTGCTCTGTTCAGTTTGAAGACTGTGTTGTCACGGTTTTGAATAGATTTATTTGTGTATATGTCTACTTAACTCTATATGATCATTAATTCTTTATTAAGTAAGACTGTATTCTTTCTCAGACATTTTGGCTATTTCTGTAGTTTTAGATTCCATTATAGAGAAGTTGGTTGGTTGGGGATGGATCACAAGTGCTGGTTGTGTCGTGGTAGTTGCATTTCTTTGTCATGGTTTGTCCATCTGCTGAAGTGGGCTATCTTTCAGTTTCTATTTCCCCTTCTTCTGAGACCATTGGGATATTTTTGCCTTTGTGACCCTAAAGGTATATTTCCATGAAGTTCACTTATGGGGGCTCCTAAAACTTGATGTTGTTTGTCAAATCACTGAAGTGATCCCGTTTTGGCTATGTGCCCACCATTTTCTAACGGTATGCTGCACACTAAACCCAAGGAAACCAGATGGAGTTAAAGTCTTGGATACCCCTTGGATTCTGTGAACCTGCTAGGGGTAGGTTACCAAACATCAGTCTCATTGGAATCTGTGTGCCATTTAAGGTTCTGCTAAAGCTGAGAAACCTGATGCATAGGATGTGGGAACAGGCTTTCTTTTCTTTTTTTTTTTTTGAGAACACTCAGCTTGTCATGTGAGTGCTGGAATCTGGCCTCCTCCTCCACTACACACAGTTAAGAGCAAGTGCCCTTAACTGCTGACCCACCTTTCCAGTCCCCACTTGCTTGTTTTGAAACAGGGTCCCTGCAGCATTCCTTGTCATCATTTTCACTGTGTGTGTTAGACTTCTATTATTGTGAGATAAATGGTTGGAAGGAGGAAGAACTGATTTGGTTTAACGGTTCAGAGGGTTCAATCCATGTTCGGCCAACTCAGCTGCTTCTGAACTGTGATGAGGCAGAAGGACACAGTGGCAGAGGGGCTTGGATGACAAAAAGGCCACCTCATCATTGCAGCCAGGAAGCAGGAATAGAAAGAGAGGAATAGAAAGAACCTAGAACAAAACACAGTGTTGAAGGAGATACTCAGTGACCTACTTCCTCCAATTGGGCCCTATCTCTTAAAGGCTCCACCATCTCTTGATCATGCCATATGTTGTGAATTCAACAGGGATCAATCCATTCATAGAGTCAGTGTCATCATAAAATTCCTTCTTTATAGCCCCAGCGGCTGGTGACCAAGCCTTCAACATTAGCTTTGGGGTATTCCATATCCAATCAAGCTCCATGTGACCCAATGAATTTTATCCTATGGGTGCTATTCTCCACCTGAGTAGTCAGGTGGAGTAAATATACATGTGGCTACTATTGCTCAGGTCTGTCTAGTTCATGGCTGATGAATCCAGATTCATGGGTAAAATATAGCTGTCCTGTACAGGACAGAGAGACTCAGTCTCTGCGGATGTGGGAAGTAGTTTGGGCATGCCCTGGAAAGACATATGCGTGTGTGCATGCACACGCACACACACACACACACACACACTATAGCAGCCTCTATGAATTTATTCAGTGTAGTTCTACATGCTGCTTTTGGAATTAAAGTCACCTTCATTGTCTAAGAAGCTGTCTGAAAAGCCCAAGAAGCCAGAAAAAAGCAGTCTCCAAATAAGCAAGTCCTCCTGGGTATGGAGCCCTATTACACTGCACATCTGTCAAAGCTGTATAGCCATCCCCCACAGAGCAGGTCTACTCACCACACATCCCAAGGGTAGAAAGGCAGGACAAAGGTCATAGCTTGCTACACACACACAATAACATGGAATTGCAACTTTCTAAGCTCTTACAGAAATCCTACTTGAAGCTGGATTCTCATCTTCTTCTCACCCTTTACCTCTAGTAGTCAAACATAGGGCAAATGTATAGGTTACAGGGCATCTCATGGGACCTTATCCTTTCTTTGGGCAGACCCTTTCACCTGCTAGATCTTGTATTTGTTAGGTAGATTCAAGGTATGTATTTGGAGAATTTTCTTTTGCAAGCAGCGGTACACTAATAATTCTTCCTATTGCTTATTTTGTTCCACCCTTTTTAAATAAAACCCAACATCCCCGAGCTGCAAAAACAAATTTTGGGCAATAATAGCAAGCAATTTACAGTGAGAGATGAATATAACAAAAAATAGTACAGTTCGGCAGGGGCTGGTGGGTAATATTTGTACTGGTATGTGTGGCAGCATTGTCAAAGGGCTGTCAAGCCTCTGCTGTGTTCTGCCTTGCCAGGAGGCCCCCTATAGCTAGCTGGGGGCACTCCATTCCCTAATTTCTTCTTCCCTGAGTTATTTACGACAGGGGAGGAGGGAAGGAACCTAACACTCAAGTCTGTGAGTCACTTAGAAGTAGGGAAATTTGGGCTGCCACACCAACTCCCACTCCCCTCCAGGACCTACTTGGCTGGCCCCAGACCCCTGATATCTGGGGCTGCTGTGACTTGGAACTGAGACTGTGTCACTGTGACTCTGGTCTCCCATTCCCATGGTTCTCCTGGCCTCATGGCTCTGTCAAATGTCTCTGCCCTTTCTTCTTTTCACCTTCTTTTTTAGCCTGGTTCAAGGCATCTTCCTCCCTCCTGCTAGCAAGCCTATGGTCCAAATCTGAGCAACGTGAATATTGTCTGCATTGTTGACCAACTTTGCCTGGAGACCACATTTCCACTTAGTCCTTGACATGTACCATGTGCCTACTGCATTTACTGAAGGTCACCTTCAGGCAAGGGTTTTGTGGACAATTTTTACATAAGGCTCACAGCCTCTACCATTGTGAAGACCAGCCCTCGTGTGTGTGTGTGTGTGTGTGTGTGTGTGTGTGTGTGAGAGAGAGAGAGAGAGAGAGAGAGAGAGAGAGAGAGAAGAGAGAAGAGGCTGTTGCCACAGAACTGATCTAGGAGAAAGCAAAGTTCAGGTTAGTCCACACAGTACCCAGCTTAACCTCTACACTACTCATGTTATATTTTGGATCTTAAATGTTCCCCATAGGCCCACATGCTGAATATTTGATCCTGATTCATTCATACTCCCCCTCCCGTCCCACTTTCCCTCCCTCTGCCCTGCTCTCCTCTCCTTCCATCTCCTCTCTCCCCTTCTCTCTTCTGACCACCATGAAGTGAACACACTATCCCTGCTTTGTGTATAGTTTTCATCCACAGTTTTCTGCCTAGTTATAGGCCCATGACTCAAACAATAATCATGGATTCATTTGAAACCTCAGAAAATCAAGAACTACATAAACCTGTCCTCCTTATAAGTTGATTTCCCTGTTTTGACAGAGTGAAAAACTGACTAACAGAGACCCCCACCAATTGCCATTGAGCTTGAAACAGTTCAGGGGACCAATCCTAAGAACTTTTAGGTGTTCTCTGTCAATCACCTGTGTTGTGGCTCCCCCCTTAATCCCACTCTTGTGCATGGCAGCCACTCAGTGGAGACTCGGCTGAACTGTGCTACATTCCCAGAATTTTCTTTTCTTTTCTTTTCTTTTTAATTTTAAATGTCTCTGTCTTTATTTTTTTTTTATTTTTTTTTTATACTTAATTACTTTTCAAATGTTTTCCCCTTTCCAGGTCTCCCCTTTGGAAACCCCCTATCCCATCCCACCTTCCCACATATGTCCCAGAATTTTCTTAAGGCCTTCCTTTTACTACCTACTTGGAGGACAACCACTCACCCTGCAGGTACACAAGAAACACCAACTCCTCTAAGAATCTCGTCCCCACATGCTCTTTCAGCAAAGGAAACTGGTGTCCTACTTCTGTATCTGTGCTGCTCCAGCACTTGCCCACCCAGCCTTATCATGGCAGGAAGCTATCCTCCTCTGGACCAGGAAAAGCCTGTCTGAAGACAATCTGCTTGTATGTCCTAGAACAGGGCCTAGACTGTAGTCATTGGTCCATTTACACTGATCAGCAGCTCAAGTCCTCTGGAGCTGGAGTGACGTCCCTAAGCTAGACCCCAACACTATGGAGATAAGATGCCTGCAATCTTTCTCTTCTCTCCTGAGCCTTCTCCAGTCTTCTCCCATCCTCCCCTTCCCCTGCTTAGCTTTCAGGATGGGAACTTGAGAGTCAACAAAAAGGAAATCACAATCTTAAGGGTGACAGCCCAGAAATGTTAAGCTTGAAAAATACCTGGGGGATTCAACTTCACAGGCTGGCAAAGAAGATGCAAATGCATATTTAAGTTCAAGGCAAAGTCACTGTAGACTTTTTTGCCCATAGTTGTACCTGGTGAGGTTGGATGTCCATAGACATGAGCCTGGCCTCCTCTGCTTCATTTGTTCCATTATGACTGTCTGCAGCTGAGCTTCATACAGGAGAAAACCCACAAAGAAGAGCCTCAAGAGAGGAGACCCTTGAAAATGTCTGAAAAATAGCATTTAGTGTGAGGTTTTCAGGAGACAAGCCTGTGAGAAACAAGCTTTCTTCAAGAAGGAGATGGTCCAGGATGCACTCTTGGAGGTGAGGAAGGAGTGTGGGGTTGGCAAATAGAAGGGAGCTTTACATCTTGGGGACTCAAATTCACTTCAGTACATGGATGCTATGGATTGCATCTCCCAAGGCTGAGGACAGTACTGATGATAATACTGAATCTCTTGGAGAGAAATCCAGACTGGCTGTAGGGGATAGAAAAGAAGAAATGGGGCTCTTCTGGGATCTCTGCGGTGCCTAGAGAGCCTGAACATCTGGAAGAGGTAAAGCTTAGTCTCAATCCTAGATAGAATCACTTAGAAATATTCCTTCTTATCCTGGAGCCTGTGTGCCCCAGATCCACAGACCTCATGTTTGGGGGCAGGTAGACATGCATTTGCTTGACTTTGGCAAAGTGCCCAAGCTGAGAGAGGAGACACCTGGGCTCACAGCCAAACAGGGCATATTGTAACTTTTTTTCTGGTAACGTAGCACAGTGGAATTACTCAAACGGGCACACTCACAAGCTCAGCCACAAGCAAGGAAACTGGGTCCAAAAGTCTATACTCTCTGGATTGTGAGCGGCACAGGTGGAGGCCTGTTTCAGTCCTTAGGACAGCTCCAGAGGGGCTACAGAGAACGGCTCTTTAATGCGGTGCCACTGGGAACAGGAGCTGTACTAGAAGACAGAGCGCACCCAATAGGGAAAGGGGAGCATTTCCCCTCTCTCAGGACCTAGCTGAAGCCTGTCTCTAACCTGCTTTTGGTTTGCCCTTTTATTTTCTTTGAGATGTGGTTTTGTTATGTAATCTAGGCTGGCTTCAAACTAGTAATCTTCATGTGTCTATTTCCTGAGTGCTGGGATTACAGGTTTGTCTCAGCCAACATGTTTAACACTACAGGCAGGACCTGATTACAATCACCAAGCTATAACCACAGTCTAGGCAGCTAACCATGGCTGCAGCACTGTAAAGTAGACACTGTGGTCATTCTCATTTCACAAAGAAACCAAAATTCAGAGTGTTTAAGTGACCTGAGTAAAGTCACACAGCAAGGAAAGCTATGTCACTGATTTATCCACACATTATTTTGGGAGGACATGGTAATTATATTCCTTGGTTTTTGACCATTTTAGAAAGCATGGGGAAGGAATTTCTCACACTGGTGGTAAAAAGAATCTTACTGTGGCTGAGCAGAGCAGCAATGGCTGTAGGAGTCATTTTGAGATCTCACAAGAAAGAGCATTCCTGCCTAGGGTACAGTGAAACATCTGGTCATGTTCATGTGCACAGATAGGGGGAAAGGGAAGGTTGCTGGACATTGACCTCTGTGCCTTTTGGAATATATTAGTAAGCTCTCTTCAGTCCCCAGAGATAGGACACTGTCTCTAGCAGCTGAATTACAACCTATCTTCTCAAAGTGGGCTTTTTCCATTCTCAGAGTCCCTTTCTTGGAGCCCAGGAGGGAATGTGTGTGCCCCAAATATTCTGATGAAGCATCACTCCTCTTGTCCACCCATGTCAATTCCACAGCAGGAACATAACCAGGCATGGCTAATCCAGACACTGCTCCCCCATGCCAGAAGTCACTGCCTCAAATGGGCAAGTCACCTCTGGCTAATCAATGGCCTTTATACATCCATTGACATTAGATGAAGATGCTTCTTTCACCTCATGAGGATGCTGACTGAGACTTATGATATAAAGTAAAAGGAGTACAGAACACATGGGTCCTACTAACAGTGAGTCAGCACCCAGATACCTCCAGTCATATGTTTATGCTAGACCTCCATGCCCATGAACAGGTAGAAGAATCTTCTTGCCTTAGCATCTGACTTTCAATCAAAAGAAGGCAAAGCATTTGGACACACTTCCTCACTAGACACTGGTTCCTGATTTTTTTTTTTCATTCTAAATTTAACTTTCCCAGCCACATAAGTCCTATGATTCCCATGACACATTTCTCTCGTGTCAGTGGGAAAAGGTCTGAGTCTTTCTCTCTGCAAGTCCTGCTCCCCAGCCAGAGGTTCAACACCAACCTTCTCCACACTGACCAAGGGAGCCAGCCCATAACCTCCCAACATCCCCTGCAAATAAGCAAGGATGACTTCAGCATGGACTTCATGAAGCTTTCAACCATTTCTCTCTGTGAGAATATGCATACCTGAAGATCCACGATACTAATTCATAGTACATTCTTTCAGCTTCTATTACAAAGAATGGAATTGATAGAATAGAAATGAGTCCCTCATGTGTACATTCAATTTAAAGCAAAAATCCGGAAGTAAATAATACCACAGGTTGTTGAATAATTATGGTAGACAGACACACCTGGGTCCTGAGACCCATAAACAACTTTCATTGCCTCACAGAATTATGGGGAAAATAACTTTTCTGAGTATGAGATCCTTTATCTGTAAAAACAGTGCACCTGCTGCATCTACTTCTGATCTAACAGAGTGGTCCAGGCTCTGTACAGCTGGAGGATATGTAAGTGATGCTAGACCACACCAGAAAAAAATAACCAAGGCTTAGCTTCTACAGAAGAACTCTTTTAGCTTGCTTGAGGACTGTTCCAAGTGACTGTTATTAACTCGCCCTAAAAGTAGTTATCTTTAGTTATTTTCCATACTAAGATGGAACACACACATTCAGAAGCCTCCAGGGCTGCACAGTTATATAATAGAGGGGGGTAGCCTGGCAAGGGCAGAACACATGACTAGTACCACCTGAGAGGAAGCCACTTGGCTACAGTGGCAAGCCAACAGAAAGGCTAGGAGACTCACTAGTGACCAAATGTTCAGTATTTTTAATAGAAACCAGGAATATTGGTTTCAGTGGTGTATCTAGACTATACAAAATAGTGGGTGTGGGTACTGGAAAAAGGGCTTAGTGTTTAAGAACACATACTATACTGCTTTTGTGAAAGATTTTATTTGGTTCCCAGCACTCAAGTCAGACAGTTCACAATTGCCTATAACTCCTGCTCCAGGGTAGCTGATGCCCCCTCCTGGACTCCAAAGCTAACTACACACAGATACAAATATATACAAATAATTAAACAAAAGCTCAAGCTTAAAAACAATCATAGATTTGAATGTCAAATTTTCACGTGTATATAATGTACTTGGTTGTATTTATTCCCAGTCACCATCTCTTCTCCCACCTTCTCCTGCTCCCCTTTTACTCACAAATAGTTCCCCTTTCAAGTTTCATAGCATTAAAAAAAAAATCTATATTTCATGTATGACATAAAACATAGTACTTGTCTCTGAGTCTGGATTATTTTTCTCAATGTGCCAATCTCCAATTCCATCATGTTCCAGAAAATGACAGTGCATTGTTCCCGAATAACTGAATAAAACACTGGGTATACGTATTTTCTTTATCCATTCAGCCATCGGGGGAACCTGGGCTGGTCCTCTGACTTGGCTGTTGAGAACAATGCTGTAGCTGTGCAGGGGTGTGTGCTCTGTGGTGAGTGATGGTTTTTTATGTGGTTCCATTTTCTGCGTATTTGTTTTGCCTTGTTCTTTTGTTTTCTCTCCATTTTCGTGAATATTGTTGAAAAGTTTTGTAAGAGCCAAAATACTGTATCTATAAGATCTGAGCTTTACCCAGGACCTATCTAATTCTACCTAGAAATACTGCCCTTTCTTCCTGCCTTTATTCCTTCTTGAAATTATGTAGGCCAAATTGATTTAAAGCCAAAAATAAAAAGTAAAACAGATGACCCAACAAATGTCAATCTGGATAGAGATTTTTCATTTCACCACACACCTGTACACCATCAGCCTGTGATATGAGTTCCCACTTTTCACGCCAAACCAGGGAGGCTATACAGTCCTTGCAACACCCCAACCCAGCCAGCTCTGCTCAATCATCCCACTTCCTGCAAAAACCTTTGCGGTGCAGACAGCCTGAGATCGGATTTGTGTGTCATTCCCCAGGGGCAATTGGATGTTTCTGTCAATTCCTGTTTCCTGAATCTTACAAGCTCTGCAAATTGAGCTCAGCACACATCGTCGCTGCTTGCCTTGTTCTATGACAAACAGTACAGAGTTGCTGGACCTCAGCGTGTCACAGGGGACAAAAGGTATTAACTGAAAGCACATGCACTAGCTGTCCCCAGGTCCCTCCTCACAGGCACACTGAGGATCCATACACAGTGCCTTTATTTTGTCATTGCCACCAAACACTCATCCAGGAGGATAAGGCACTTCACTTTCTCACCTCCTTCCCTGGACTCATTTCTTAACTCTAGACACAAGCCCTAACTCGTCAGCTTCTAAAAAGGGAAGAGACGATCCATACAGGGTCTAGTCCTGCTTTTTTGTTGCAGTAGCAAAATTATCATGATCAAGGAAGCTATAGAAGGAAGAGTTTATTTGGGCTTATGGCTCTAGAGATGGAATCTATCATGGAATCTAGACATGGTAACAAGAAACAAACATGACAGCAGGAAGCTGGCCGATCACATCTACAATCACAAACATGAAACAGAAAGTCCAGATTGGAAGTGAAACATGTCCTCAGTGATATACTTGCTCCAACAAAGCTGCACCTCCCCAGAGTGTGCCACCAACTAGGAACCAAGTATTTCAAATACATGTGCCTATGGGGGACATTTCTCATTCAAGCCACTGCACAAGGGAATGGTCAGTGCTACAGTGTGTTTATCAATTGTGGTCGGGGGAACCGGAACGTATATGATTGCTGGATAACATTTTTACTCTCCTTTTAAGGGTCAGCATAATAATAATAATAATAATAATAATAATAATAATAATAATAATAGCAATAACAAATAAATAAGCATGGCATGTGAAGTTGGGCGAGGCCTACAAGATGGACACTGTGCTGGATTACCAGGGAGTAGAGTTCATCAGAAGAGTTAGTGATATAAAGCCACTGGCAGACAGACAGCGAAGCAATAGCAAGCCAAGGACTCTGAGGAACATTCAGGCCCCAGAACTAGTAACAAATAGCACAGCAGGCGACTCTCTGAAGAGCAGAATCAGCCCTCTGTGCAGAGGAGGGAACCTCTCCTCTCTGTGGATGAGGGATGATTGGGGATCGTTGGGGAGTTGTTCACAGCCAGAGTTCTCTGCCACTATGACTCATAGCATTGGGGATATGGAACCTAAAGAAGCCACCTCCTGTAGCTAGGCAGGAACCCCAGTGGAGTGATAGAGACATCAACCCATCCACAAAACTTTCAACCCAAAATTTATTTTGTCTACAAGAAATACAGGCATGGGGAATGGAGCAGAGACTGAGGGAATAGCCATCCAATAACCGACCCAACTTCAGACCCATCCCATGAGCAAGCACCAATCCCTGACACTATTAATCATACTCTTATGCTTGCAGACAGGAGCAAGTTGTTCTCTGAGAGGCTCCACCAAACAGATGACTCAGACAGAGACACAGCCTAACAGTGGATGGAGCTTGGAGACTCTTACGTTGGAAGAATAGGAGGAAAGATCGCAGGCCTTGAAGGAGACAGGAACTCCATCGGAATATCAATAGAGTCAACTAATCTGAGGCTCCAAACCAGCTAGATCTAGGCTTCTCTTGCTCATACATAGCAGATGTGTAGCTTGGTCTTTCTGTGGGTCCCTAACAACCGGAACGGGGCTATCTCAAAAGCTGTTGCCTGTACATGGGATGTGTTCTAGTTAGGCTCTCTTGTCTGGTCTCAATGGGAAGTGCCAGAGGAGGTGGGGAGAGGGGATGGGGGAAAGGATTGTGGGAGGGGTACCTGGGAGGTGGGAAGTGAGCAGGATGTAAAGTGAATAAGTAAAAAAAAAAAATTGTTAAAAATTAACAAACAAAAAAAGAACACCTTGAATTCAGAGCAAACCTAGGCTCATAGTGAGATTCTATCTCAAGAAAGGCAAGACAAACCATTAAAGGGACATCTCTTGCAACAAAATTTTAAAAAGCAGACCAATTTATTAAAATGTGGTCCAAGGCTGACACTGCTTAGCAAAGCTCACATCTCCAGAGGGCAGGTTCCTGGACGCATGAAATATCCACTTGGGTAGCACCTGTACCCTCAGCACAGAGTACAGCCCAGGCCCTCAGAGAAATGCATGACTCAGTGAGGAGTGGAAGGACTTCTCAGTGTGCCATGACCACCTTCTGTGCCTCTGAAGATCAGGGGTAGGAATAAAGAAGGAGTGAAGAGACAGCTCTCACCTCAAAGACATAAAAGAATTAATTCGGGGCCTAATATGTGTGACCACAGCTTGGAGATATAAATTCAAGTTTCCCCAAATCCATGTTCCAGTGAGGTAGAAACTTCAATTTTTAAAATAGTAGCAGAAAAAAGGAAAAAAGAAAATCACAAAGTGACGGACTTTTTGAATACGTTGGTGGATACAGAAGGTCTCTTGGTCACCACAAAGCAGGGAAGCTCTGCTCTCTGACAGTATTCTTAGCCCTTTGGTTGGCAGGACTTAGGTATCTGCTCATTACAAAAGCTTTACCTACTGGTCACAGAGCATGTTCATGCACACAGGAGGGGAGTAAATGGTATTAACAGGAAATAGTGATGCCTCAAGAGAATTAAGCACTGTGCTTGCTACATTCCAACCACCCCAAACCATTAAAGCTCTAAATTTTGTGGACTCAGCTCCTTTCCGGGCATCCTCACTCACAATAACTAAATAACCTGCAAGACTATTTTTCTATTTAACAGAAGAAGTTAGAAGAATTATGTTATCCGTGGTGCTTTAAATGATCTCTTCTCCATAGTCTCAGGAATACGAATTCTGAGTCCCTAGTTTGTGGTGCTGATTTAAGAGGCTGCAGAGGAGTGGCCTTGTTGAAGGAGGTATGTGACTGGCAATGGGGAGATTTGAGGTTCAAAGCTTCACCGTGCCACTCTGAGTGTACCTTGTGCACTTGGTTTTTGTAGTTCAAGATGGTTCTCTCAGCTTCCTGCTCTTATCTCCACCTACCACTTGCTGCCAAGCCACCCTGCCCTGACAGACTCTAACCCTCTGGACTGGTAAGCCCCCAAAATCCTTTCTTCTATGTATTGTTTTTGTTGTGGGGTTTTATGACAAAAATAGAAAAATAGTAACTAATACAGTATACACACTGATTATGTACTCACAGTGATTTTAGATTTCTTTTTTTAGATTCTCTAAATTGAAGAGAGGGTGAAACATCCTCACTTGCTGTCAGATCCAGGTTAATTATGCTCTCTGCAGGAAATAGGGGCCTCTAGGGATGTCAGCTCTTTTTCTAAATACACAGTAGGAGTGCACGGACCTTACCTATGTATCTCATTCAGAGAAATCAAATATGAAGGTGTCACTCCAGAGCAGAAAGCCAAGAATCCGTGTCTGAATTATCAAGCCTTTTACGCTCCTTCTGTAGTAACCATACACAGTGGCTTCGGACAGTGGGTGAGTTGTCTTTCTGGGTCTCAGAGGACATTCTGAGCAGGGTCCTCAGAATCCACAATGACAGGAAGCGTTAACAGGAAATAACCCTCTGTTATTTTAAAGCAGGGAGATTCAGAGTTCCCCCAGGATCCAGCTTATCCTGACTGACAGAAAAATCTATTTGGCAACATCTATTCAGAATTTAAAAGAGGACTATGCACAGCTCTGTGCTTTTTTTCTCTGACATTTTTTGTAACTTCTTTTGCACATCTTCAGTTTGTACGTGCAAAGCGGTAAGCATCTGAGGAAACAAAGAGTGTGCAAAAGGATGCACCAACACAAGAGCATGCCAAGGATGTCTTCATGTGTTTCTACTTTAATGACTGACAACACACGGAAGTTCCACACTGTAGAAGTGCAGATGGCCTAAAAAGAGAATAAAGTGTACTTTCATTTACTCAATAATCACCCAAATAATTACAAAGCAGATAAAGGCAGGCAACATGAAAAATAAAACTGTACCCTAACTTATTTGTCGTGTTCAGTGTCTTTCATCAATATTCTGTGGTTTTAGTATAGTACATCTCTCATCCCCTTGGTTAAATTTATTTTATCTTATTGTAATTTTAAAGAGAATGGGCTTTTAAAAGTGTGTGTGTATGTGTGTGTGTGTGTGTGTGTGTGTACATGCCACAACACATTTGTAGAGGTCAGACAACAACCTATGGGAGGCTGTTCTCTCCTCCCTTGATGGGAGTCCTGGGAATTGAACTTAATCATCAGTCTTGACCACAAGTGCCTCTACCCATTGAACCATCTTGCAGCCTAAATTCATTGTAGTTTTAATAGTGATGATGTATAAAGTTAGTTCTTTGACATATGTTGTGTATACTTCACTCTAAGTGTGTCAAAACACTACTGATTTTGTTATGATTTTGTTATGTTGATTTTGTATTATGCCACTTTAATTAATTTGTTACTTATTCTGTATTTCTGGAATCCTGAGGGTTGTTTCTCTGTACAAACCCTGTTATCAGCAAGCATGTACTTTCACATCTTACGGGTCATTTTGCTTTTTCTTGCTGAGCTGTGCCACCTAGGATTTCTAACATCAGAACGGGTGAGAGATGGCACGCTTCCTTGTTCTTCATCTTAGAGAATACATTCTCAGCTACCCACTGTGTTACATGAAGTTGGCTGTGGGTTTAACAATATGTGCTCTTTATTGTGTCCAGGGATTCTCTTTCCATTCCAACCTGGCTAAAGTTTGCTGTTTTAGGGGTGGTATATATTTATATTGTAGAAATTCTCATGGCTTTTATTAGTATTTTAGATTTATTCTTTGAGAATTTCATACATGTATACAGGATATTTTGATTACCTACATTCTTCTCTCCCTCTACCCCAGGAAAGCATCCCTGTGTGTCCTCTCCAACTTTGTTCTTTTTAATTTATAGCCTACTAAGTCTAGTTAGTAGTACCTGTGTATGTGTGAATGTGGGGCCATCCACTGGGGCATGAGAAACCCCCCAGTGGCCACAATCCTAAAGAAAAATTGACTCTTCCCCTTTCTCAGCAACCATAAACTGCCCATTAGTTTTGAGTTAGGGATTGGGGCTTCATATTCTCCTCCCCCATCCATGCCAGAATGTTGACTGCCTTGATCCTATGCAGGTCTTACATGGGTAACCATGGCTGCTCTGAGCTCATGAATAAAAGAGTCATGTCATGCCCAGAAGATAGCATCCCATGGCACTCTTCCCCGTGCTCTGGCCCTTTCATTCTTTCTCTTTTCCTTCTGAGATTTGCATTGTTCTTTTAGGTTGGGGACTGCCTTGAATGTCCTGTTTAGGGCTCAGCACTCATGGTCACTTATTCTTAGCACTTTGACCCGGTGTGAGTTTCCGCATTAGCCACTGCCTGCTATAAAAGGAAACTTCTCTGACCATGGTTGAGAACTGACCAACTATGTAGCTATAAATATAATATTTCAGCGGCATTGGGTGGCCCCTGTGATGGCTATTATCATTTGTCAACTTGACTCTACCTGGAGTTAACAAAGCCCCAAGCTGCTAAGCATAGCTGTGCAGTATTTTTCTTGATTGGATCATTTGAAGTGGGTCATATCTTCTAGTAGCACGGAAGAAGGAAATGTTTCCTCCTTGTCTGCTTGCTCTCACTGGCAAGTCTATCCTTTTATTGGCATTAGAGCTCACTTCTTCAGTGTTCCTGCATATACAAGAGCAGCTAAGACATAAGCCTCTTGGACTGAACAACTATTGAATTCTTTTACTGTCCATTGGTAGACAGCCATTGTTGGAGTGTTTGGACCATAGCCTGCAAGCCACTCTAACAAATCCCATTTATCTGTCGAGAGATTGTTCTATAAGTTTTGCTTCTCCAGAGAACCCTGACTAACATGGCCCCTACTACCACATAGAAGGCAGCACTGATTGGATTTAGTGGGTATAAAAACACTCTTTAAATCTGAGAACAAGAAAGGGACGTGAAGCTGAGGAGGGGCTATGACCATTAGCAACAGCACTAGGTTGACCTCTAGGGCCTATGACGGCTGCAGTATCTTCCAAAACTTTTGAGAGTAGATTTGACATGCAGAGCTTTTCTCACAAAGCAAAACACCTGTAATAAACAACACACATTTTAAATGTTCTGAGCACATGAAAAACTTAATAGATGGCCGAAGAATATGTGACTTTTGTTGTTTTAAGCCTTTTTCCAATGTGGATATATATCAATACATTGCATTGCACCTTGTAAATATAATTATTGAACAAAGATAAATTAAAATAGTGATTTTAAGAGGAAACAAAGGAAAAGCAGAAGTCAAGCTTCCTTCTCCACTTATGAACCCACTTGCTGATCCGTCTATACATCCATTCATTCCTCCCTCTTTCCAGTCATTCATGTCTCCAAGTCTTCATTCGTCCATGGTAAAATAAAAGGCAGATAGATTAGAAAATCTGGTATATATATAATAAATGGGGGCTGCAGCTTGGATGCAGCCATGGCCCTTTTATTACAAATAATTATGGGTATCTCATCTATAAAAGGAGCTTAAGCAATCAGTGTAACATGAAGACTACATAGCCTAAGTTGAAAGTCAATTCTCACTTTGAAGAAGCACAATCCCAATGGAAATGGGAAAGTATGCCTATACTGTCACCAAGTATTGCCAGGGTAAGTCCCCACAACAGGAGACTGAAGAGAACTCACCATGCTAGGGCATCTGTGGATGGGTCCCAGCACTTCTCAGCCACCTCACTTCTCCAGCTCTGCAGGCATGACCATGGACCAGGCCCTGCTCTTATAGTTTCTCCAGATCCTGCATCCTGTGGGTAGATCCCACTAAAACCTCTTCAGATCTTCTTCTTCTTTTTTTAATTGTTTATTTTATTTTCTCAGTCACTCCTCACTTTTTTTTTTTTTTTTTTAGTTTTAATTTTTTTGATACTGTATTTACATTTCAAATGTTTCCCCCTTTTCAGATCTCCCCTTTGGAACCTCCCTATTCCCTCCCCCTTCCCCTGTCTCTATGGGGGTATTCCCCCACCCACCCACCTACCCACCCACCCCCATCTTCCCTCCCTGGCATTCCCCTATACTGGGGCATCTAACACCCTCAGGCCCAAGGGCCTCTTCTCCCCCCGATGGTCAACAAGACCCCTCCTCTGCCACATATATAGCCAGCACCATGGATCCCTCCATGTGTATTCTTTGGTTGGTGATCCAGTCTCCGGGAGCACCAGGAGGTCAGGCCAGTTGCCACTGTTGCTCCTCCATGGGGCTGCAAACTTCCTCAGCTCCTTCACTCCCTTCTCCAACTTCTCCATCTGGGACCTCAAACTCAGCCCAATGGTTGCTGTGAAGTGACTCTTGGGTATTCCGAACTTCTGGGCTAATAACCACTTATCAGTGAGTACATACCATGTTCATTCTTTTGTGACTGAGTTACCTCCCTCAGGATGATATTTTCAAGTTCCATACATTTGCCTAAGAATTCCATGAAGTCATTGTTTTTAATAACTGAGTAGTATTCCATTGTGTAAATGTACCACATTTTCTGTATCCATTCCTCTGTTGAGGGACATCTGGGTTGTTTCCAGTTTCTGGCTATTATAAATATGGCTGCTATGAATGTTATCATTTCACTGTCTTCAGCTGAGTCTTTATAGACAGAACTCTGGCTAGCCCAATCCACAGCTGACACCTGGGGCTAAGAAGATTGAAAAACAAACAGAGCACTGGCTCCCTCTGGTCAAAGTTCCCTGTTGGATAGAGGAACAGAAATGAGGCAGAAATCTCCACCACAGGCTCCCAGGACACATCCTGCAAACACACAGAACTTCAACCATGGAGAAGAAAGAGCTGAACTGAGCTGCAGACAGGGACAGTCAGAGAACATTGTTTCTTCAGGAGAGAGGGCCTGTCTTGGAAAGCTGAACCGAGTTTCCTCTGAAAACAAAGGGGGGCAGAAGAGGAGGGTCTTGTTATCCGTCAGGGGGAGGAGAGGCCCTTGGGTCTGAGGGTGTTAGGTCCCCCAGTATAGGAGAATGACAAGGAGGAAAGACGAGAGTGGGTGGGTGGGTGGGAGGGTGGGTTGGAGAATATCCCCATATTGGCAGGGGGAAGGCAGAGGGAATGGGAAGGTTCCAAAGGGGAGATCTGAAACATTTGAAATGTAAATAAAATATGAAAAAAAAATGTAACAGCAAGGGTTAAACCATTTTTATGAATAAATACAATTTATTTTATGGATAATGAAATTATAGATTACGATTATATATTATCATGGTAGTTAATAAATAATTTTCCTTCAACAGCAAAAAGAGGGGAGGTGGAGAGGCAGCCTCCAAGAGACAATGCATCAAAGTGATGAGATCAAAACTGCAAAGCTCACATTTGGGGACCCACACTGGAAGTGAACCTGCACAAGTTGCTAAGCTCTTTTACTGACTTCAAACATTGCTTCAAGTCACCCCTGATTATCACTTAGAACCTGTACTGGACTTTCATTGCCATGGCAGACACACAAGAGGAGCTTCTTGTTTAAGTAGTCCTCATTCAAAGTAATTTTGATCCATGGTAAGGCAGAACATCATTGCAGAAGGACATTGCCATAAGAAATGCTCATCTTAAGGTGGCCCAGAAACAGAGAGACAAAAGGGGTTATGATGAGATGGAGCACATAGGACACACCCCCAGAAATCTCTTCCCTGCAAATGGGAACCTACTCTGAAAGTTTCCATCATCTCCCAGTAATACCATTAAATTAGGAATCCATCAATGGATTCAGACCTCCTAAACTAATAAATGCCACAGACACACCCAATTTCAATCCAATTAAGTTGATCATTGCAATTGACCATGGCATGTCTAGGAACACTCTTGAAACAAGGGGAAATGTTTTACAGCTGCTTTAGATGTACACATGTGTGCACCACCTTGTCTTGTTTTCTCTCATTTGGAAATCACTGCCTTACTCCGCCCTCTAAGCCCACCCACAAACAAGATAGGTCTTAAAAGATAATATCATCAAAAATGAGGTCATCCAGAAGCAGGAGAGATGGGTCTACTGAAATATACTCTCTGATGGCCTGATTGGGCTCTAGCACTCACATTGGGAATCTCACCTGTATTTCCAGCTCCAGGAGATCCAACCAACATGTGCCCTGGCCTCCTTGCATGCATGGCATACCGCCACGGAGATAAATACACGTAAATAAATAAAAAATAAATACACCTATTTTTTTAAAAACTGAGGTCATCCAGGATGGTAACTTTTGGTGGTTTGAAGGAGAATGGCTCTTACAAGGTCATATGTTTGAATATTTGGTCCCTACCTGATGAAACTGCTTGGGAAGAGCTGTGGCTTTGTTAAAAGTGTTGTGTTGTTGAGAGTGTGCTTTGAATTTCAAAAGCCCAAGCCATTGGGGTTAGCTTTCTCTATGCCTCCTAATTTTGGAAATGAATGTCAGCTCTCAGATACTGCCCCAGGGTCATGCCTGCCTACCTTCTGTCACGCTCCCCACAATGATGACCATGGACTCACCCTCTAAACTTCATGGCTCCAATACTCTTTGTTTTATCAGATGCCTTTGCCATGGTATTTCTTCACAGGAATATAAACACAACTAAGACAATGGTTCATACCTGTAATATCTACACTTTGGAGAAGAGATAAGAGGATCTGCAGGTCAAGGTAGTCTCTGCTACAAAGTAAACTCAGTGAAGACAATCTGAAATTCTTTCTTTAAAAAAATCTTAAAGTGCATGTAATTTATGTGTATGAGATTTTGCCCATGCATGTCTGTGTGCATATGTGTGATTAGTACCTGTGGTTGCCAGAAGACAGTGTTGGATTCCCTGGAACTGAAGTTACAGATGGTTGTGAGTTACCATGTGGGTGCTTGGATTTAAGCTTGGGTCCTTTGGAAAAGCAACCAGTGCTCTTAATCACTGAGCCATTTTTCAGGCCTAGCCCTGGGATTTTTTAGACTGTGTTTCGAATTAAAAGTTAAAAACACCAACAAAGAATTCAGTTCTGTCCAGTGCTTACTGACATCAGCCCCTGACCAGCCCAGGGCTGAGGAGGTACATGTGTTCCCTCTACACTTGGTCCTAATGCCCTGAGAGAAAGCATTACAGTTTCCAGATTATTTTTCCCATAAGCCACTTAATAATATTTTCTGCTCCTAATGACTATTATGACAAGCTGCAAATTGGTAATTGCAGCCATCTAAGAACATGTACAGGGCAGATTTGCAGGATTAATGACCGAAAAAGTTAAATTTAGGTAATGCCTCCCAGTTGGCAGTCAGTGCTACACTCAGGTCTAGTTGAATTTGCCTCCAGGGAGGGGAAAACAGGCAAGCAGAACTACTGATATGGAGGGCCTGAGTAAATTTCTCACTCACTTTATGACTCTCTCTCTCTCTCTCTCTCTCTCTCTCTCTCTCTCTCTCTCTCTCCCTGTCTCCCTCACCATCTCTCCTTCCTATCCTTCCTCTCTCATTCTTTAAATATCTCTCTCCCTCCATCTCTCTCTCCCTCCATCTCTTCCTCCCTTCTCTTTCCATCTCTCCTTTTCTCTCTCTCTCCGCCTCTCCCCTGCTTCTCTTCTCCCTCTCCTGCTAGTCCATGTGTGGTGAATGTTCTTATTCAGTCTGCATAGATAATAAGAGACAGTTGTTGGGGGTCAAGGCTGAGTCAAGCTGCTTACATGGAGCTATATCTTGCATGGCAGCCAGATGCTAAAATTCCTCATGGGAGCTGGAAGTTGCTATGAAAATGGCCTTTGAAAATGTCCAGCAGATGTTGGAATAGCTTCTGATCCTGCAGCGAAGCACCAGCATTTTGGTTTGCATTTAGAAGCCACTTTGCACATTAAATGAAATGATTCCAAAGCAAAGTCACCCTCTGCTCAGCCAGGGGCTGGCACAGCAAGGGGTTGCTGCAGATTAGCCAGGAGGAGGGAATGAGAGGGCTTCTTTCCAGTCCCTGGATCTTCCCAAGCTAGGTGGAGTCACAAGCAGGAACTTCTCACTGTGTTTATACTTACTTCCTTCTTCCTCTACCGACATCTTCACCTCCAGTCCCCTGTCTGTTCCTACTGTAAGTTAACTACACATGTGAGACAGCATCATCAGTCAATTCAGAGTCAAGGAACAGGGAGTTATCTCCTAGGCAGCATCTTCCACAGAGAGGGTTGCTTTGACTGAGAAGCACAGTTATCTGATATAGGTCCAGGAAGACCCTCCATCCTGTCCTGCTTCAATCAAGATAAGAAGAAAAAGAGAGAAGAAAGGACCTACTGCCTATATCTGCATACCCAGCAGGGCAGGGCAACATCACTGCCTTCCCACCTATCCAGCCCAACTTTAGCTGCAAAGCCCCCAGATAAGTCCAAGCTGTCACCCTTGAGAACTGATCCCTGTGATACAGATGTGTGTTTGAAAGTTACCACAAACTTTGAGCTGCTTACAGCTTTTTTCCCAAACAAAATGGTTTGTAACAACTATTCTACTGGGTCAAAAAGAAGGGAACATATGATCTTGACTGTCAACAATCGGAATGAGAGACAATTAAGGTAGTGAGGCTCACCTCTGCAAGTCTGTGGAGATGCTTCTAGAGATGACTGAGGGGTGAGACAGCACCAGAGGAAAAAGATCCACCCCAGTGTGAGCAGCACCGTTCAGTGTGATGAGCCAAATCATTGTGCTTCACCTCACTCTCCACCATCCTGCCTGCCTTTCCATAGATCCAAATGTAAAGGAGTCAAGTGACCACAGATGGAGCTCCCTAAACTGTGACTCAAATGCAACCTCCTCCATAAGTTGCTTAGCTCAGGAATTTTGTCACTGCAAAGAAAATCTGACTAATGAAGATCACATCTCTAAAAGCCACAAGACCCAAGTTCAAGTCCAAACTTTATCTTGCTCTGCCACAGGAGTTTTGGCCGAGACAATATTGTTGATCCACAGTGCCATGATGCTGTATAGCCTTGACTATGGACATTTCTCCACCTCTACCTAGCTTTGACCATTGTGAACTCTTCCAGGGGCTTAGTTATTGTAAGCTTCATGCCAAAATATCCAAAGAATATACACAAATGGAAGGAAGGAGTCAAAACATTTTATTATTAAAAGTCTGCTAACCACTGAACAGGGTACTAAGCAATGAGGGAAAAGCTATAAGGCACCTAGGACAATAGAGAAAGGACAGAAGTCATCTTAACTGTCATCAATTTAAGTGAAAAAACATTAAACTCTCCAGTCAAATGACAGAGATGCAAATGTACAAAAGTTACAGTGACTGAGAGGTATGCTTCTGTATTGGACAGTGACCGAGCCGTATGTGTCCTGTCCAGCGGGACCCTGTTATTTGCAGGGTATGAGGAGGACCGAGCCTGAAAAGAAAATGGGCGAGAGAGAGGAGGGAGGCCAAGCAAGGTTTCATCAAGGTCTCACTTTATTCGAGACACATGTAGCTTTTAAAGAAAAACGAATGTAGAGGGGAGGGGGAAAGGAGGCTGTGGTCCCCCGGCTGCCATAGCTTAATTATTTTATTGTACCAGACCATCTGGCATCAAACTGTTTTATGGTCGGTCTATTTTCCGGAGATGTGAAGGACAGCTTATCTTATAGAAACATAGCTAGTTCTTGGAAGGTCATTAGGTTCAGATTCCCAAGGACATCGTGAAGGCCCTAGCTCTGATGTCTCCAGCTTATCTTGTACAAACACAGCTTGTTCTCAGAAGGTCTCAGATTCCCAAGGATGGTGTGGAGGCCCCAGCAGATTCCCAGGGAAGGTGTGGGGGTCTGGCTCCTGACATATCCCCCTTTCTTTTACAGTAATTGAGGAACGGCTTAGGAAGGGTCGGTGGAAGGCCTGTCTTAGGCTATATAGTGGGCACCCATGACTCATGCCCGATTTTTATTAGGGCAGGGACCCTGTCTTAGGCTATATGGATGGCCCCCATCCCCAGCATCGTCCTTTTATAGTCTCGATGTGCACCCAGGTAATGGATCCATAATAAATCCCGTCATTGGGTTACCCTGCAGCCTTTAAGGGCGTGCATAGAGTCATGGCACTATAATAAATACATTCCCCGTCATTGGCTTTTCCACAGCTTATGGCCCAAAAGCTACTCCTGTTGACTGAGGGTTGTCAGGAGCTGGAAGGCTGTTTAAGAGAGCCTCCACAACCTGCGATACCAGGGGGGGTTCTTTCTCTGCTGCTAGGGCCGTAAACTGTGGAAAGGCCGTCAGAAGAAGCATCAGGGGAGAGGTCCTCGGTGGATTCTTGAGCACTGAGTCGATGGTAATGAACAGCAACCGACTTCTGGAGGGCAGAATCAATCTGTGACTTAACAAAATTAGTTTATTAAAAGCCCAAGGGCCAAATGTCAGAAGTAGTAGGAGGCCCACAAGGAGTCCCACGAGGCTAGGGAGTAATGTAGAAAGCCAGGGAGTAGTGGAGAACCAGTTTTGATACCAAGCCTCAGCTTGTTCTCTCTTTCTCTTTCTATCTTCTAAGCTCTTTTTTACCTTTTCTATGCTGTCATCAACTAACCCTGTCTTGTCTGCATAAAAGCAGCATTCCTCTTTGAGGGCAGCACATAGACCACCCTCCTGTAAAAAGACGAGGTCTAGCCCTCTTCTGTTTTGTAATACTAGCTCTGATAGGGATGCTACAGATTCTTTAAGATATTTTAAGCCTTGTTGTAATTCACAGATATCATTATCAATAGCTATGGAAAGTTGATTATACTGTTGAGTAGAAGAAATCAAGGAGGCTCTACCTGTTCCAGCTCCTGTGGCAGTTAGGCCCAAAAGGACGGCCAACGTAATGGCTGTAATGGGCTCTCTTTTGGTACGGGTTGCACCCTGCTCCCAAAATGTAAGTAGGTCTTCTGCATGGTGGAAGGTAATTTTTGGAATGAGAATGACCAAGACACAGTAATCTCTGAAGAAGCTGAAACTACATAAGGAGTGAGCCCAGTGGAACAAATGAAATAAGAGCTATCAGGTGCCTGAATGTACTGAAAGGTGGAGTTGACAGTAATTGTTTGATTACAAATTTCGTTCAACTGATGAGGGGGGAGCATATTAGGGGCTAATAAGCAGAGGCCCAATCCGGAGACCTGGGAAAGGGTCAACCCATGGCTCTCAGTACTGCCCCACCTTAACTGATTGGGGTCATTAGTAAAAAGAGGTTCACCAATAATAGCCACTCCCTCATAGAAGGGAGGCCGAGGAAAGCAGCAGACCCAACATTCTAAATAGTCTGTCTGATTGTTGTGTCTCAAGGTCTTAATGGAAGCATTGACTAGGTTAAGAATAATGTTGGATGACAAAGGGGGTCCCACAGGGAGGGTCGGTTGGAAAAGGGTACTAGCGGAGGGTTTTAAGGTTGGCCTTATAATAACTGAGGGACCCCTGTTTTGATTTTTGGGCTTGTCTGTCCAGGATGTAGGGCTTCGTTAGGTCCAATAGCTATTGTAGGGCCCTGTGGAAGTGTCTTAATAAGTTTGATTTTAAATGTGAGGCCCATGTCATATCCCTGCATGTAAAGCTTCAATCCCCATTCATAGCCTCTGGAATTGTCCCAGGAGGCCTTTCTCCCAGCATCAGTGAAGGTGATGGAAAGGGGGTTGCACCATTTATCTTTGTACTGTTAGACAGGAGGGCAGGTCCGACGGCAAGGCTGTGTTGGGAGGGGTTTGTTCTCTTTACTGTAATATAATCAGCTCCGGCACCGTAATAATTATAAAAAAAAATTATAATGTAAGTAGCCAAGGAATGAGCAAGGCAATAAGCAAAAGTCCGGGATCCTCCATGTTTCTCAGGGTGTGTCAGGATGACTAAAATATCTGAACCTATTTCCTTTTCCAAGTCTAGCCTCTGAAGCCTTTTTTGTTACCTCAAACAGTTTCCCTGAGACCTGCCAATGGAGTCTGGTGGTGGACCTCAGGTCAGATGCTCCTAACCTTGTCTGGGGGGAGGGGGGGTTTCTTCATTTTCAGAGCATTCTTTTTTTTTCCAGATAGTCAGCATCTGTGAGGCAAGAATCTTGGGAAAAGAAAGGTCTTTCTTCTACTAGATTTTTTCTTTTTTCTTTTTTTTTTCTCTCCTTGTCCGTCTCTGTCTCCACTCTAAAACTCTCAACTTGCCTCTTTTACTTTTTCTTTTTCTTTTTTTTTTTTTTTTTTTTACCAAATCACAGGCTCTGGCCTTATTTTTTTACCTGCCTATAGACAGCTCTTTTTTGACCAATTAAAAGGCTCTTTTCTCTCAGATATAAATTGAGCACAACCATTAATATTCTGTAATTTATAAAGTACAAGATATACCTAACACCCAGTCCATCTGCCATAGTTTTACACCTGTTATGTCCTGGTTTAGCTTGTATACTATCCGGAAATCATCCTCTCAAGTCTATACCATCTTTTTAAATATTAAACAGCTTGGGTTGGCTATGAGACTATAATCAGTCTTTAATCCCGTCAGAATTCTGAGCATAATCTGTGGAATTCTGACATTATTGAAAGCTATTTATGCACAATGATCTATACTGTTGTCTTTTAACTATTTCCAGCTATTTTTAATTAAAATATCTTGAATATACCCTAACAATTAACTCAGAGCTATGAATTTGTCATCTGGTCTTTAGCTCGTATGCTTAATAATCTAAAATCAGTTTGCAAAGGCATTCTCTTTTCATGAATCAATTTTAATAATAACCAATACGTCTTTATTTTTGCCATGTAAAGGATGGCACAACAATGTTTACCTTTTTTTTTTTTTTTTTGTCAATAACTAGGAAAACTCTTAGCTTGACATCTGGGAATACTGTCGGCGGCAGGCAGCAGGCCAGAGCGCTGTGTTGTGCTCAGCCCTGCCCCCTTTCTCTCTGGGTGCCGCCTTCTCAGTGGCTGCTCTCTGCTCTGTGTCTGCCCTCTGTGGGCGGGCATGCACCACTGCCCTTGCCGAGCACGAAACGCACATCGCTCAGCCGCTCCGAGTTGAAAAGGAAGGCGAAGTGCTCCTTTAGCGACACCTTGGTGGCCTGCCAGATGTACACCGGCTCACGCTGCAGAGGCAACAGCGGCCTGAGAGTGAGGGAGCCAGTGCCTGGCTCTGCTTCAGCTCTGGTGGCCCGATCCCCAGCCTCGGCTGACCCGAGAGAGGCCATCCTCCCGCTGCGTGGCTCAGCTCAGGCTTCGAGCACCCAGCGCGCCGTCTCCTCTGCTAGCCAAGCTCCCGTTTTTCCTCTAAGGCCACCTGCCTTGGCCTCTATTGTGTTTTAACTTCAGTGGCTCCTGTCTATCCCCCTCAGCCCCAGGATTTGGTGAGCACTGTTGTCAGGGCTGTAACACTCAGGGTGAGGTGGTTCTGCACCACAGGTGATGCCGCCTCCTCAGCCCCAGCCACTTTTAACACTGGGCCTTCCCAGCAGTTCCAGAGCACACCACTACAGTGCACGCTGGACCCGGACAGAAAGGGCGACAAACTGTCCGGCCCTCAGGGAGGAGGGAGGGCAGCCCCGGGCGGGCTAAAAGGAGGAGGTCTTTCAGCTAAGAAGTGCCCAACCCTGCTCACCCACCCTAACTTCTTTAAAGTCTAAATAAACAGAAACCCATAGTAAGGACACAGAAAAAAAAAAAACCCAAAACAACAGAAAGCAACAGTTTGTCCCCAGCCCGCCCCTGCCACAGGCGGCCACATCCCTGCCACAGATGCAGAGCAGACTTTTCCAGCAGCTCTTGCTGTGCCATAACCAGAGCCAGGTGGCCCTGCCAAATTGGCAGAAGCCAGATCACAGAGTTTGCGAGCAAGACTTTTAAACAGACTTCCCCAATGACAACAGTCCTTATCTCCTACTACTGCGGCCAAAATCCTAGTCAAATTCCTCTCCTGCCTAAGATCCCTCTGACTCTCCCTTTCTCTCTGTTCTCTCTCTCTCTCTCTCTCTCTCTCTCTCTCTCTCTCTCTCTCTCCTTTCTTCCTCAGTCTCCTCCCTCTTATGAAGCACTTTCTCAGCTTCCTTAACTAAATCCTGCAAGGACAGGTTCTGCAATCCTTCTAAATGCTGTAACTTTGTAAGAGAAAGGAAAAAAAAGGAGAGGGGGCTGATCCTGGGAAAGAGGGGGAGGGTGGTTTATTTTATTTCTTAATTGGTTTGGGGAGGGAGGACCTGTTTTTAGATCAGGAAGTCCTGGAGAAAGTCCGCTGAATGGAGGAAGGTTGTTTTTTGGGAGGGATGGGTAAAGAGGTTTTGGAAGGGGGGCCTCTGCCCTCAGAGACTTGGACTCTGAGGAAGGGATGTCTGAATCTGAGGGCCTGAACATATCTATAATTACAGAGGGAGACTTGGTGGGGACCTGGGTGTCAGATTGTTTATCTGGGAGGGAGGCTGAAGACTCTGCATGGTGAAAGAGGGCGGAGACAATACTCCGCAACTGACAGTAATTGTTGTTTGTCTGGATCGGAAGAAGCAGCCTGGACTATATCTCTAATTAAACCCCAATATGTAAAGACTGTGTCGGGGACAGCATCAGTGTGTCGGGGACAGCATCAGGCCCCTTGTGACTCAATTTCTCATTAAGATCTTGTCCCACCTTTTGCCATTTTCCCCGGTAAATTTCTGGCCCATTCACTATGAACCAGGGACAGGCTTTATCTATAAAAATGAAAAACTTAATTAAATCTTTCTTTTTAACTTTAACTCCTCTCTCTCTGAGTAAACCCTTTAAGTCTTTAATGAAGACTGCTTCTTTAGTCAACTTTTGGCCCATTTTTATGAGACAGACGAAAATCACTTACCGAGGACGAAAACTCTTCGTGAACTGGGGGAGGGGTCCTCAAACTTCCTGGAGCCAGCGCCGATGCCTCTTTTTAAGCTGGGGTCCATCTGGCAAGGATCCGTACCTTGTGCCCACGTTTGGCGCCACGTGTCCCATCCAGCAGGACCCCGTTATTTGCAGGGTGCGAGGAGGACCGAGCCTGAAAAGAAAATGGGCGAGAGAGAGGAGGGAGGCCAAGCAAGGTTTCATCAAGGTCTCACTTTATTCGAGACACATGTAGCTTTTAAAGAAAAACGAATGTAGAGGGGAGGGGGAAAGGAGGCTTGTGGTCCCCCGACTGCCATAGCTTAATTATTTTATTGTACCAGACCATCTGGCATCAAACTGTTTTATGGTCGGTCTATTTTCCGGAGATGTGAAGGACAGCTTATCTTATAGAAACATAGCTAGTTCTTGGAAGGTCATTAGGTTCAGATTCCTAAGGACAGCGTGAAGGTCCTGGCTCTGATGTCTCCAGCTTATCTTGTACAAACACAGCTGGTTCTCAGAAGGTCTCAGATTCCCAGGGAAGGTGTGGGGGCCTGGCTCCTGACACCTATGCTTCCGTATTGGACAGTGACCGAGCCGTATGCTTCTGCATTGGCTGTTTTGTATTAGCTTTGACACAAGCTAGACCGACTGGAGATGAGGGAGCCGAAATTGAGAAAAGGCCTCAGTAAAATTGGGTTCTAGGAAGGCTTCTAGGGTATTTTCTTAATTGGTCATTGATGGGAGAGGGTGCAGTCCACTGACTGAGGGACCACTCCTGGAGACATGGTCCTAGGTTCTATAAGAAAGCAGGTTAAACAAGCCATGGAGAGCAAGTCAGTAAGCAGCGAACCCCTCTGTGGATTCTGTATCAGCTCCTGCCCCCAGGTTCCTGGTCTGCATGAGTTCCTGCCCTCACTGCTTTGGGTGATGAGCTACTGTATGAAATTGTGAGTGGAATAAACCCTTTCCTATCTAAGTTGCTGTTGGTCACAGTGTTTCATCACAGCAATAGTAACCCTAACTAAGACAAGTTGTTACCAGGATTGTGAGTACTGCTGTGACAGACCTGACCTTGTTGTTGTGGGGAAGGTTATGGAAAGACTTGAAATCTGTGCAAGAAATGCCATTGAGAGCTCAAGTTTTGGTGAACTGTTCTATAAGAGCTTGGAAGATAAGAAAGCTGAGGCCATTGCAGAAGACAGAAGAACACTGAGGCCATTGCAGAAGACAGAGAAGACTGAGGCCTGGCTTGTAAGAGCTTGGAAGATAAGAACTCTGAGGCCATTGCAGAATATGGAGGCCTGGCTTGTGAACATTCAGAAGAAAAGTTAAAAGCTTATGTGGTTTGGGTTAGCTGGGGCTGAAGAATCAGCTGTGATCAACAAGATACCAGAAATACTAAAGTGAAACTTTTGCTTTGCTGAGGTTATTGATGCTGGTTATCTAGAGAAATTAGAAGTGATTAAGAAGATGCCAGTATCACTGAGGTGAAATCTTCTGGTAAGTATTTTCTGAGAGTTAGCATAAAGAAGCTGTGTTCCGGAGGCCAAGGTTGTACCTCGCACTGGCAGCTCAACTTGGTAGTGTAACAGTCGCCGGTGTGGTATAGGTTTTGAAGGAATGGAGATGTCATGGGGAAGAGCTGAGGCTTGGCACTGAGAGGCCAGGAGAGGGCATGGAAGGTGCAGCCTCAGTAGCAGATAAAGACCCAGAATTGAAGGGGTCATATAGAGAAATTGATTCTTGGCACCATGAAGAAAGTCTATTGGTGCAAGTGCAGCCCAGTTGCAACAGAAGACCCCAGAATTTTGGAGATTCATGTACAATGGGATGACCACCGAAAACAGCAGCAGCAGTAGAGTAGAGCCTGCTCAAGCTTAGAAGACAAGCTGTGTGTGGTGCAGAGGGCAGAGCCAGAGAAGTGATCCAAGCCTTTTAGAGGAGACTAAAAGATTGTGAGTGACTCCCAGATTTTAAATTTTTGAGTAATTTATACTGCCGAAGTTTGGTTTTGCTTTGTTCGGATTGTGACTGTACACTGGTTCTTCCCTCTTGAGGTAAGAAATTACTTAATTTATTTTTGACTTTACAGGAGCTCACAGTTGAGAGACTTGTTTTAAAAAGATAATTTTGGATTTTTTTTTTAAAAATAGGTTGAATTTTAAAGTGTTTGAATTTGTAAGAACTGTGAGACTTTGAAAGTTATTTATGTTTTTGTTGAGAAGTGGTGGCTCATGCCTTTTATCCCAGAACTCAGGAGGCAGAGCAGGTGGATCTCTGTGAATTCAAGGCCAGCCTAGTCTACAAAGTGAGTTCCAGGACAGTCAGGACTATTGCACAGAGAAGCCCTGTTTTAAAATAAAACAAAACAAAATAGAAATATGAAGTTATTTATGTTCTTAAGGTGAGGTCTTAGGGATGAATAAGAAAGGAAAGGTTGTGGCATGATGATGATGATGATGATGATGATGTGTGTGTGTGTGTGTGTGTGTGTGTATGCATGTGTGTGTGTGAAGTTGACAAGGGCTCAGTTGTATTGACTTGTTCCATACCAACTTGACACACCTAGAGTCAATTTGAAAATGCTTCAACAAGATTAGGTTAAAGGCCGGCTTCTAGGGAAATTTCTTAATTCCTGATTAATAAGGGAGGACACAGACTACTGTAAGTGGGACCACTTCTGGGCAACTGGTCCTAGCAGGTTTAGTAAGCCAGTAATTGGCACCTCTCTATGACCTCTATGTCAGCTCCTGCCTCCAGGTTCCTGACTTGCATGAGTTCTTGCCCTCAGTGCTAAGTCACTTTTGGTTATGGTGTTTCATCGCAGAAATAGTAAGCCTAGCTAAGACAGATACCTACAAAGGCTCCTGCTAGATCCAAAGACAGAGAAGGGCTGATGGTAAAACGAGGAGAGAAGCTGTTTCATGGGAACCAAAAGGTAGCAGCGCCATACTTCAAGCAAAACAAACTTTAGGTCAAAACCCTAGCTTTCTGAGACAAAGAACAGAATGAACTAATAAAAGGTTCCATGTACCAAGAAACATTGCCATTAAAATATGCATACACCTGGAACATATATGAAGCAAAGATCCACAGGACTGAAGGAATGTAAAATGAAGAGTAACAAATAGCTGGAGGTTTCAATATTCTGTTCTCTTGAGATTAAATTTTAAAAAGTTTTCTTTTGAGAATTTCTTACAAGACTGCTGTATTTCCATCATAGCTAACCTTCCCTCTACCTCTCTCCTCAAAAGTCATGACTTTTTGTTTTTAATTAAAAAAAATAATTGTTAAATAATTGTAACAATTTAACAATTTTTAAATAATTGTAACAATTATTATTGTTACAAATATTTGCACATACGGGATTTGCATGCATTGCCTTAGTTGCTGTCCTGTTGCTGTAAAAAGACACCATGACCAAAGCAATTTTTATAAAGGAAAGCATTTAATTGGTAGTTTATTTACAGTTTCACACAGTTAATCCATTATCATCAGGACAGGAAACAGAAATGGTACTAGAACAGTAGTTGAAACTTACATCTTGATCTACAGGCAGAGAGAGGGAGAGAAAGAGAAAAGGACTGACCTGGTATTATGGGCTTTTGAAACCTCAAATTCCACTTCCGGGGATACACCTCCTCCAATAAGGCCACACCTCCTAATCTTTCCCTAAAGAGGACTAACTCAGGACTAAGCATGTAAATATATGAGCCTATGAAGGACATTTTGCTTCAATCCTCCACATGCATTTAATATTACTCTTAAATATATATGTCCCAAGAGACCACTTGGGATTGGATAATCTGTCAGGAGTCGTGTTTCTAGAGAAAACTGATTCTCTCAGCAGCCATTGATTGCATGTACTTCCCTTTTCTTCATCCTGGGGTGAGCCTTGTGAAATTTCCTGCATCAGCACTGGCATGTTTAGTGAAGTTGTCATTATGCAGGTTTTAAGATTTCATGGGCACAGCTTCCCTGTCATGTCTAGAAGATACTACATTGCATTTTCTGTGATCTTTGGATATTGGGTTGCACTACAGATTCAACACAATTCTCCATAGTGGACATAACAAACATAAGATAGGCGATCCAATGCAAGTCTCAAGCCATAATGGCCAACAGAACCATAAAGAACATTTTCTTCAACAATAAACATATTTCTTTTCTTAAGGATGTGTAGAAGATTTTCAAGGAACCACCAAAAATTTGGCTACAAAATCTGAAAAAGATTTGAAAAATAGAATTTGGACCATTGAGATCCAGAGACACAGGAATCCCCCCACAATACTGAGTAAGCTCCACTCCCAGGCGCTCTAAAATGCCCAGGTTCATAGGATCAGATATGAGGAGGACACAACATCTGTCCCAACACCGGGAGTAACTGGGACCAGCAGGATCCAGGGACCCAGGAACCCCACCCAACCAATGGCATGGGTTCCTTCTGGTCTGAGCAGGTGCTCTGAGTAGACCTTGGGCACGAACTACATAGCCAGTCCCACGACACTCAGAGGAAGCTCCACTCCCAGGAGCTCTAACACTCCCAGGATCACAGGATCACAGGAGCTTGGTCACACCAAGATCTCAGGGTCCCAGAGGCAGCTCGACTCCCAGGAGCTCTGACACACCCAGGATCCCAGAATCACAGGATCACAGAGACATCTGGACTCTGAAGAGTTCTGACACAACCAGAATCACAGGAAGGACAGGCTCCAGTCAGATATAGCGAGGGCAGGTAGTACTAGAGATATTCAGATGGCAAGAGGCAAACAGACGAACATAAGCAAAAGAAACCAAGGCTACTTGCCATCACCAGAGCATAATTCTCCCAACACAGCAAGACCAGGATATACCATCACACTAGAAAAGCAAGATTCAGATCTAAAATCACTTCTCATGATGATAATAGAAGACTTTAAGAAGGACAAAAATAACTCCCTTAAAGAAATACAGGAGAACCCAGGTAAATAGGTAGAAGACCTTAAAGAGGAAACACAAAAATCCCTTAAAGAATTACAGGAAAACACAAACAGGAAAAGAAAATGAAGAAAACCATTCAGTATCTAAAAATGGAAATAGAAACAATAAAGAAATCACAAAGGGAGATAACTCTGGAGATAGAAAACCTAGGAAAGAGATCAGGAGTCATAGATGCAAGCATCACCAACAGAATACCAGAGGTAGACAAGAGAATCTCAGGTGCAGAAGATACCATAGAAAACATTGACACAACAGTCAGATAAAATGCAGAAAGCAAAAAGCTCCTAATCCAAAACATCCAGGAAATCCAGGACACAATGAGAAGACCAAACCTAAAGATAACAGGTATAGAAGAGAGGGAAGATTGCCAACTTAAAGGGCCAGTAAATATCTTCAACAAAATTATAGAAGAAAACTTCCTTAACCTAAAGAAAGAGATGCCCATGAACACACAAGAAGCCTACAGAACTTCAAATACATTGGACCAGAAAAGAAATTCCTCCTGTCACATAACAATCAAAATATCAAATGCACTAAACAAAGAAAGAATATTAAAAGCAGTAAGGGAAAAAGGTTCAGTAACATATAAAGGCAGACCTATCAGAATTACACCAGGCTTCTCATCAGAGACTATGAAAGTTAGAAGATCCTGGGCAGATGTGATACAGACACTAACAGAACACAAATACCAGCCCAGGCTACTATATTCAGCACAACTCTCAATTAGCATAGACATAAAAAACAAGATATTCCATGACAAAACCAAATTTACACAATATCTTTCTACAAATCCAGCCCTACAAAGGATAATAGATAGAAAACACTAACACAAGGAGGGAAACTACACCCTAGAAAAAGTAAGAAAGAAATGTTTCAACAAACCCAAAAGAAGATAGCCACACAAACATAATTCCACCTCTAACAACAAAAATAACAGGAAGTAACAATCACTTTTCCTTAATATCTCTTAACATAAATGGACTCAATTCCATAAAAACACATAGACTAACAGACTGGATAAGTAAACAGGATCCAGCATTTTGCAGCATGCAGGAAACGCACTTCAGTAACAAAGACAGAAACTACCTCAGTAAAAGGGTGGAAAACAATTTTCTAAGCAAATGGTCCCACGAAACAAGCTGGGGTAGGCATTATGCTTTATGATCAAGAATTGACAAACCCCCTCATAAAACTGCAAAGCTTCTGTAAGGCAAAGGACACTGTTAATAGGACAAAATGGCAACCAACAGATTGGGAAAAAGTCTTTACTATTCCTATATCCAATAGATGGCTAATATTCAACATATACAAAGAACTCAAGAAGTTAGACTCAAGAGAATCAAATAACCCTATTTAAAAATTGGGTACAGAGCTAAGCAAAGAATTTTCAACTGAGGAATATCAAATGGCCGAGAAGCACCTAAAGAAAATTTCAACATCCTTAGTCATCAGGGAAATGCAAATCAAAACAACCCTGAGATTCCACCTCATACCAGTCAGAATGGCTAAGATCAGAAACTCAGGTAACAGTAGATGCTGGAGAGGATGTGGAGAAAGAGGAACACTTCTCCATTTTTGGTGGGATTGCAAGATGGTTAAACCACTCTGGAAATCATTCTGGTAGTTTCTCAGAAAATTGGACATAGTATTACTTGAGGACCAAGCTATACCACTCCTGGGCATGTACCCAAAAGATTCTCCAACATATAATAAAGACACATGCTCCACTATGTTCATAGAAGCCTTAATTATAATAGCCAGTTGCACAATGGAGTACTACTCAGCTGTTAAAAATGATGAATTCATGAAATTCTTGGGCAAATGGATGCAAATAGAAAATATCATCCTGAGTGAGGTAACCCAGTCACAAAAGAATACACATGGTATGCACTCACTGATAAGTGGATATTAGCCCAAAAGCTTCGAATACCCAAGATACAATTCATAGACCGCATGACGCTCAAGAAGAAGGAAGACCCAAGTGTGAGACTAAAGTGATGCCTTGCTAGGCATCAATGGGAGCAGAGGTCCTTAGTTGTATGAAGGCCCGATAGATGTCACAGTGTACAAGGGCAGGGAGGCAGGAGTGGGTGGGTGGGTGGAGAAACACCCTCCTAGAAGCAGGGGGAAGGGGGATGGGATAGGGAGTTTCTGGGAGAGGGAGAAACTGGGAAAGGGAATAACATTTGAAATGTAAATAAAGAAAATATTCAATAAAAAAAAAAAGATAGAAATCCCAGGAAATATCATTTCTAACCACAACACAAAGAGTCCAGAAATCAATAACAAGAAAAGCAGTAGCTGTACAATTAAAACATTTCCACAAAACTGAAGGAGGACATCAAATCATCAGGCTAATTTTACAACTTCAAGGAATAATGAAGGAATAATGAAGGAAAACCTAAACCCAGAGCTGGCAAAAGGAAAGAAATGATAAATTATCAGAGAAGAATTAATGTGCATATTAAAAGCATCATATACTATGTATAAGTACAGCTTATTCATCCAATGTATGATCAATACAATAGACAAACATTTGTCAGTGTAATATGCCACATTTCAAGAGTGAAGAGAATGTTCCGTGGTAACCCCAAATGATACATAAAGGTACTTACAAATTTTCTCATGATTAAGACATCAATAAAGGGCAGAAGCAATAGATGTTTCAGTGGTTAATGCACATACTTTTCTTTACAGAGGACCCCTGTTTGGTTCCCAGCACAAGATGTGCAGCTCGCATCTGGGTATCTGATGTGTTCTGGACTCCACAGGCTCCTGCACTCATGTGCACAGAGCCACAAATAGACACATATACATAAATAAAAATAAATAAAACTACAAATACACTAACTAATAGAAGCAGGGGGAAGGGGGATGGGATAGGGGATTTCCTGGAAGTACACTAACAGGAAGTACTAGAAGGACAAAAAGGAAAAAAATCATAAAAATGTCATATAAACACTAAGAGCTGTGCCTCTAATGACAAAGATCATTTGACAGCAGTGACAGTGATGGAGACAAATTAAACTCCATGAAAGTTAAATTTGGTTAGCAAAGATGCCATCAAGGCCTGGATTGTTTGGCTAATGTGCAAAAGACATTGTGATCTATCTCTAACAGAGAGAGAGAGAGGGAGAGAGAGAGAGAGAGAGAAGAAGAAGAGGAAGAGGAGGAGGAGGAGGAGGAAGAGGAGGAAAAGGAAGAAGGGAAGAGATAATCGACAAAGTAAAAAGTTAATTCACAAAATGGAAAAAAAATATGAGTATTATGTCTGATAAGAGATAAATATCCAGGATATGTAGAGAATGTTATATTTAACAACAACCAAAAACCCTTCCAAAAATGTGCAAAAGGCTTGAATAAACATTTATATCAAAAATTATGATAAAGTAGAACAATGAACCAATCAACAATGAAAATATGCTGAATATAGTTAACAATTAGCAACATTAGACACAGGATATAGAGAAAGCTGTACCTCTCTCTAATGGAAGAGAAAATGGGAGAGGCAACACTCATTCTGGTGACAGATGATAGTTGCTGTGTCTAATCCAGCAACTGTACTTCTGTGGAAGTGAAAATGAGCCTTGGTCGCAAAAGTTAAAATAAGGATCAGGCATGGTAATACATGGTATCCCAGCACTCAGGATCAGAAGCTCAAGGCCAGCTTTGGTTACATGGAAAGTTAAAAAGACAGTTTGGGGTACGCAAGACAGAGAGACAGATGAAAGAAATGGGTAGGGGAAGTGTATATCTCATGTATGCCGATGAGCAGATAAACAAGATGTGCTACATAACAGATGTTGTCAGGTTTCTGTTACTATATCTAATGCCCAGATTATTCAGATTATAGAAGAAAAGAGTTTTGGAGCTTTCAGTACTTGACTACTTGACACTTTTGGGCCAGTAAGGCAGCCATCATGATGATGGTATTTGGCAAAACCATTCACCTACAACTAGTGGCAAAAGAGAGGAAGAAGAAGGAATAGAGACCCAATATTCTCTTCAAGGGCCTGCTCTCAGTAGTCAGAAGAGCTTCAACTTGGCCGTACTTCACAACACTGTCCATATGGAAATTACGCCTTTGGGTGACATACCAGGTCCAAACTGGATCAGGAGCAGAAAGTTACTCAGCCTTAAGAAGGAAGACAGATCTGACATGTATAACAGCCCTGGTGAAACCTGAGTGTAGGGCCTCAGCTTAAAGAAAGCATTAGAAGAACCAGATTTATTAAATATGTGGGGCTATTTTCTTCAAAGGAAGAAAATGACTGATACCTGGTCACCTGGAAGACTGAAATTGTCTAACATCCTAGCAGTCTTTTTGGTATGGAGCCAGACTTCCCGAATACCCTAATATCCTGAGAATGTTTAGGTCTTTATCCTTAGCTTAGTCTCACAGCAAATAGAACTGATCCATATGAAAAGGGTCCAGTGTCCTCTGCATCCTGTATCAGTAGAAGGATATGTATACTTATTCCAAACCCTTTCTCCTTAGGCCCTTGCCCTGAACACTGTATCAGTCAACTGAACTCATTCTTACAGTAAAGTTCACAAGTGCTTTGCTGCTTTGCAAGGGAATTTTGATAGAGCTATGCTTAAAGCTTTGTTGTGATAATTGTCACTTGGAAACCTCTTTCCAAAGATGTACTGTGTTTTAAGCGTGTAAAAGAAGCAAACATAGATGTCAGACTCTGGAAGTTTAAACCAGTACCTGCAAAAGTGGTATTGAGTACATTTTCATTCTTCACTTTGTGTGCATTGTTTCCCTGTTGACCATGAATCTTGCCAGGGCCCCCATGCCCCTGAGGATACGGTACAAGGTAAAAAATGTCCCTACAAAGAGACAATCTTTCCCAGAGACAGACAGTGAGACAATAGTTACTAAGGATGAGTGAGGTTAGAAAGCAATACACAACGCTAAACGTTTGGAAAAAATAGAAACAATGAAACACACAATCTGAGGAATAAAAAATATATAATGATTGAGCTGAGAAATTCAATCGACAGAGCTTATAGTGACACATAGCATCTACAGAAACAGGCATCTATAGCAAGAGACAACATTAATAACAGACTTAGAAAAGAATCAACAAGCACAGAGATAGAACATTTAACATGACAGAAGCAAAACCAAACAAAAGAAGGAGTAAAGTAAAGAATGCCTGCAGGAATTATGGGACCACTGTCTAGGGACTAACATCTACATAAGGAACTACAGAGGAAGATGAAGGAAAAGACCAGGAAGCATGTTTAAATATTGCCTAAAATGTTTCTCATATTGGGACAGATTACAACAAAATGAAGGTCTTTCCAAAATGGTCTTTCCAAAAAATCAACAATGAGAAAAGCTCACCAAACACACAATAATTAAATTATCAAAAATGGAGAGATGGCACAGTTGCTGAGTACTTCTATTGCTCTTGCAGAGGACCTTGATTTAGTTTCCAGCACCCTCCTAGCAGCTCACAACCACCTATAACTCCAGTTCCAGAGGATATGATGCCCTCTTCCGGTTTCCTTAAGCAGTGCATACGTATGGTACATAAACAAACATGCAAACACTCATACACATAAAATAAAGCGAAAAATATTTAAAAAGTCAAAAATCAAGGAAAAGATCTAAGAGCAATGAAGGATACAAGCAGATCACATGTTAGCGAGTACTAATACAATATAAATGGCTTTCTCAGCAGAATAATTTCCAGGCCATGGACAAGTAAGATGGGAATATTCAAAATGCTGAAAGAAGAAAGCTGCCAAATAAGAATGCTTTATCTAGTAAGCCTACCTGTCAAAATCAAGGAAGACTAAGAGATGTCTTCACTACTAGATATACATTACAGAAAGTGCAGGGAGATCTTTAAGCTGAAACCAAAGGCTGCTGATTAATTACAGTCATGAAAGCTCAGAGCTGAACAGTGTAAGGGCAGCTGGATTCAGACTGCCCCAGGACCATGATGCAGGACAGCTTTATCTCAACAACAACGGAACAGACAAGAATACCACTATCAACTGCAGACAAAATAAACAGACAAGAAATACCTAGAAGAGCAGGTGAAGCCTGACATCCAAACTGTAAATTATGCAGGAATGTAAGCATCGAGTTGCTGTATGCAAACCGAGTTTAAATTACTATGAGTTTGAAATAAGCGGAGTGTAGGATATTCTGTGGAAGTCTCATGGTTACCACAAGGCAAAAAAATCTTTAGCAAAAGAATAAAATATAAATAGAAAGGATTAAAAGCATACCATTACAGAAAGCCATCAAACCACAGAGGAAGATAACAATGAAAGGCCCACAAACACTTAACAGTACAGTAGCGGCAGTAAATGCTTACCTTTCAGTAACTACCTTAAATATAAATTGATTAAATTCTCCATTAAAAACACATAGCATAACAAAATACAATTATAAATAGGCAAGCTCATAAAGAATATATAGCATACTATATATATATTATACAGCATACAATATAATAATAATATGCTATATATTCTTTATGAGTTGGCATGAACATATACATATATACACCCAACTTTGGAACACCTAACTATACAAAAATAAATATGGAAAAGTTTAAAAAGAGATATAGGTAACAATATAGAAACAGTGAGGGATTTCAATATCCCACTTTCAGTGAGGGAAAGATAGGACTTGAATAACAATTTAGATGACATGTGTAGAAGAGCCACACACAGAACATTCTAATGTAAGAGCAGCAGATGCTGCTCTTCTCCTGACCTCATGGAATGTTTTTCTGGACTGATCACATATGAGTATGTAAAACAAGTTCTGTAAAATTTAAGAAGACTAAAATTGAATCAAATATCTTTTCTGCTTTTAATGGTATTTGACTAGGAACTGATTCCAGAAGAAATTTTGGAAAATTTAGAAATAAAAAAATTTTTAAAAGTAAAATTTAAAATCTTGTAAAAATGAAAAAATTTAAAATTACCCCTGATCACTGAACAAATGAAAAGAAAACCTAAAAGACATCGTGAGATATACATCAAAGAAAATTCCAAGACCTTAATATTTTATGACTGGATTTACCATCATAGGACTAATCTTAGGACTAATAACCTAAAAACTTCCAAAAATGTGGAAAAGATAGAATATTCCCAAACATGGACAGCAAAGCCAAGTGTGGACAAATATAAAAATGTGCTGGCTACAGCAAAAGCAGCTCTTTATTTTTATTTTTAAGATTTATTTTATCATATGTGCAAGAGTGTTTATATGTATCTTTATGTGCATTATGTGCATGTAATACCCAAGGAGACCAGAAAAGGACATCAGATCCTGTGGAATTAGAATTACAGATCCTTTTAAGCTACCATGTGGGATGGGGATGCTAACCCATGTCCTCTTCAAGAGCAGCCAATGCTCATAACTACTGACTCATCTCTGCAGCCAATGGGGGCAGCAATCCTAATAACACTTAGAGTAATAAATGCCTACACAAGCCAGAAATTAAGGATGTCAAATAAGCATGAGTAAAGTACTAGAAAAAAAAAAACCCTAAAATTAGCAGAAAGTAAACTAGAAACAAATGAAATCAAGATCAAAAAAAAATCATTCAAAGGGAAAAAGAAAAAAATCTAGTGGCTTTCTGAAAACAAACAATAATGACAAAACCTAACTTTAAAAAAATAGAGAGAAGATTCAAATAAAACCACAAAAGATACCTAAGCACCAGTGGAGATCAATACATTGGATAATCTAGAACATTCAGATAAATATCTAGATACTTACAATCTGGCCACACTGAACCATGAAGAAAGAACTTTGACAGAACAAGTAAGGAAATCACATGTCAGTGAAGTCACTCCACAAAGAAAGGTCAAGGTCTGAAAACTCCATGACTCAATTTTAACAAACACAAAGGACTAATATCCTCTAAGTTTTCAAATATTTGAAAAGGAAGACATACTCCTAAATTTGAAGAAAGGTCAGCGTGACCCAGATATCAAAGCTAGAGCAGGGTTTTACAAGAAAAGAAAATCACAGCCAATAATATTGATAAACATAGGTGTGAAGGTCCTCAACAAGATACTAGTAAGTCAGAATCAATAGCACATGGGGGGTGGGGGGGAGAGAGACATAGAAAGAGAGAGACAGAGAAAAAGACATAGACACACAGATCAGAGAGATTCTTTTAGAATTTTTCAATTTCTTAAACACAAACTCTTACTCATATTTATAGAAACTTAAACCATACAGTAGTTTATTGGAATCTAATTTATTACCCTATGACGCAATGATTTAAGTACACAATTTCATGAATTTTAAGAAATGCTTACCTGGAGCTCTGTCTGCTCTTATAGAGGACCAGGGTTTGATTCCCAGCACCCACACAGCAGGTTACAACTCTCTGTTACTCCAGTTCCAGGGGAATCCGACTCTTTCTGGCCTACATGGCACCAAGCATGTACCTGGTGTATAGACATACATGCAGAAAAATAACCCATTATGCCTAAAATAAATTAATGACTTCATTAATGTTTAAAAAAGAAATGCCCATGGACAATCCCTCTATAACCACAGCTATATCATCAAGATGCAGAAAGATTCTGTGCACCCCTTCTAGACAGTAGCCTCATGCCCCTGTAAGACTTCTGCCCCCAGATGTCACAGCTTACTGTTGGCCACTGTCAGACTTCATAAGACTGGACTGAGGCAGGGAACCTGCACGTCACCTGCAGCACACTGGTGTGACTGCAGTGCCAGGTCTAAAAAGTTCACCCATGTTCGTTCTGTATTCACAGCTTGTCTCCCTTCCCATCCCAGTGACATAAATTAAATAGACTCACTTATTAAGACAGCCCTCAAATTTAGGCATGGTAGCTTAGGTCTCTAATCCCAACATTCAGGAGGCCAAGGCAAGGCTGTGAGTTAGAGGCCATCCTGAGTTACACAGTGAAACTCAGTTAAAAAAATAATACAGAGTTGCAGAGATGGCTCCATAGTTAAAAGCACTGGCTGCACTTGCGGAGACCTGGGGTTTTTATTAGAGCACCCACATGGCAGTTCACAACCATCTCTACTGCATTTCCAGTTCCAGGAGAATTTGATACCTCCTTCTAGCCTTGAAAGGTATTACAGGTGCATGGTGGACACACGCAGATGAACATCTATACACAGAAAATATAAATAAATAAATCTAAAAAAATTTAAATATTAGTACTAAATTCTGTATTCTGGAAAGCACAGAAGCAAAGAGGTGCCAGCATCCTACAGGTTCTGCTCACAGAAGTTGGGTTGCAAAAGAATGGATGTGAAAGTGACTTCAAAGCAATGCACAAAAGCTAGAGTCCAAATCCAAGGCCAGTGGGCACATCCAGCTCAGACCGGAACTTCTGGCGCCAATCAGGAAGTAAACATTGCAGTGTTTTCAATGAACAGTTCCTAGGTAAACAACCCATTTGAAACTGGGTTCATCTCATTTCAAGTTCTTAGGTTAATAAAAGCTCCATTTACAGTATTCTGAGTTTCCTTTTTCAATTGTAAATGCAACCCCAGGGCTCAGAGGAACTCTATGGTTTATTTTTTATTTTTTATTTTTTTACTTTTTTCTGATTAAGTGTCTGTCAAATAACAAATGGAGCCATGGTACTGTGTGGTTTCCAGTGTAGTTGTTGGGTTTTGTTTTATTTTGTTCCAGTTAACGCTACATACACTTAAATGGCATGTGCGTAAAAACAGCAGATTATCCTCGGCGAGGGAGGGCTGTTAACTCTATCTTCACAAACCTTTCTTTCCTCCAATAGTAAGCCTGATTGCATTGGCCAGAATCTTCCTCCACCACCTCCTGGTCACTCTTGACCATCCCACTATGCTGAGGCAGAAGGATTATGATTTGGAGGACAGCCTGTGCTACAAAATGAAACCCTACCTCAAAAAATAAAAACTAGTAAGAGTTTTCAAGATGGCTCAAAGGTTAAGAGCACTGGCTGCCCTTCCCGAGGACCTGGTTCAATTCCTAGCATCCATGCGGTGGCTTACAACCATCTGTAACTCCAGTTTCTTGGAATGGAATACCATCTTCAGAAGCACTGCCTGAAGATACTGCACATAGAATAAAAATTATAGAATACTAAACAAATCAATAACAAGCACTGTAGGCTTTTGTGTGTCCAGTTCCTACATGTTAACAATATTTGGACTTCATCTGTATTTCATCTTTTAATACAATATGAACCTGTAACTTGTTTCACAAGTTAAGAATTTTCAAGGACCCTGTCTGCATCCAAATGTCACATTTCGAAACATGTCTTGAACTAAAAAGACACATGCTTCAAGACTAGGACTTCTAATAGGGATTCTGACTGACCTCTCCTTAATTAAGGTCTTTTATTGTGCATGGTGTTTTGCTGGGCCAAGCTTTCAGAAGAAAATACCCACTTGGCTTCTTGAAACATGGACTGTGAGGTGTCCTTCCTAAGAAACTCTGAAGAAGCTTAGAGAATAAACTTGATCCGTTGTGGATACTGCCAAAACAAGAAGGTAAGCCAGAAAGAAAAGGAAAAAAATGTCTGCTCCAAACCAACCTGCAGCTGACCTGCTGGTGCTTTGGTTCAAAGGAAAGTGAGTGAGCAGAGGAATAGCAGGTTTGGGAGTGTTAACAAAGAAGGAGTCAGAATGATGAGTGACTCAAAACAAGGTAGCCAGAAACAGCAACTCCACAGGCACAAAGAACCCAGCCCTGACAGAGACCATGGGAAATGTGGCTCCCCCACATGCACCTCCATTGGGTGGTGTCAAGGCTTCTGTACCGAGCAGCAGGGTGCCATGTCTCAGACACGGGTCACTTTCTAAGCTCCTAAGGCAGTCTAGCATTTGTTGTGGCATAACTACCAGTGGGGGCCAAGACCTCATGTGTTTATTGTAACCACAAGTTGTCATCAAGAAGAATATAGAGTACCCAGGCTGATGTGAATTTTACATAAGCAACAGGTGATCTCTTGCATAGAGGGTCTGCTTACACTAACAAATGACCCACTGCAAACTTGAAGAGCAAATTTAACTGGGCTTCCTATATGTTATTTGCCCTTACCAGCAACAGCTTCCTGACTCCGTTGCATTTCTAACTTGTTTCCTGTAGCCAGCAGCACTGTCTCTGGACATTCAAGGAACACCTGACATGGTATGGGCTCAGGATGGTGTTCAGGTGCTGCTGACAGATTGGATGAGAGTTTGAAGCAATGAGGTCTTTGTGACTCTTCTCCTTTCTCATGCTTTGCCTTTTAGTTACTACTAAGCAGAACTCTCTGTCTACAAAACACTTGCTTTCTCAGCTGAGCAGACCTAAGAAGCCCAGTGTCCCACATGAGAAAAAAAAAAGGTGAGGCTTAAGAATGGTCTCCTGTCTTTCCCCGTCTCCAGACTTCCTGCTTAATTCTGTCCCTCCCTGACCCTCTTTGTTGGCTATAAAACATCATTCCTTATTTCTAGCTGAGAGATACAAGATAGAGAAGGATCTGGTGTACCTTCTATCTAACATTCCTGCTCTCAATGGGCTAGTGGAGGAAATATTACTGATTTAAGAGATCTGCCTTAAAGGAGAAACATGTCCAGAGTCCCTTCAGCCTCCTCACCCTGATCCCTTTGGTTATGGGAGCCTCCTTAACCACTGCTGATGTCTGTACTGCTCAGCTCCTTCTGTGCCTGTCCTGTTCCAAAGCAGCTAACCTCCTGCCTAACTGTGTGCGTGCACCAATAATCTTTTATTATGTCATCATGCATTTTAGTGTATGATGGTTATTGTGTTTTAGAGGCCCCCCATTTAGATTGATGGAGCGAATGAGAATGTGTGTGTGTATGGGTTTTTTTTTTTTTTTGAAATGCAATCTAATTAATCTGAGTGCATTGGTATGCCTATTAAAATTCACCTGTCTGGATTTTTCCATTTATCATGATTCTGCTGAGAAAAGGGGCTGCCACTGTGTTTAATACCAGAGGATCTATCATCAGGATGCTTTTAGTAATAGTGCAGGTCCATGGGAAAGTTCTGTGTGACCAACATTTCAGACTCATATTCCAAGGATGCCTCAGAGCTCTCCTTGTGAACAACAGGCACAAGGATAGCCTCATGGAACTCCAGACATGGGGACAAGCCATCTGCTTACCGCTGACAGTGCCTTTGATCCTTCAGGCTATAGTCCAAGGCCATTGCTAGGGCCAGGAAAGGGCTCACTAGGTAGGAATCAGCAGTTATTGGTATACAGCATTAGGCATGGGACCTAGCCAGCCTTGCCATATAGAACTGTAACAATTTCCAAGATCACCTCACACCTGAGGACAGCTCTGCTCATTTGTGAGTTTGCACCCCTGTAATTAGGAAACATGAAAACCTGATACCAGATGGAACTTAACTCCAGTGACAACCCCAGAAAAGGAGGCACTGTGCCCCAGGGGAGACCCTGGGATGAGAAGGCTGTCTTCATGGAAGCTCAGTCTTCAGCTGACCACTCACAAAGAACTAGAGTGCTGAGCCCACTTGAAAAGCAGAGGAGCTAAGCGCTCAGTGGAATAACCCAAGTCTGCATCTGCCCAGCTCCTCTGGCAAGCTAAAGATGCATGATGGGTGAGCAGCCTCACTGGCTGTCTGCATGTCTTCTCCTCTACATGGTACGGGTCTGAATTTTCAGCAGCTATAACTTCAGCAGTCTGCAATAGGCTCCATACACACTCTCACCCGCCTGAGCCCACTTTGGCCTGCCTCCAATAGACAGCTCAGGTTCCTCTGAACTGGAAATGCATTGGCCAAAAGAGCCAAACACACCAGCTTCAACTGGGACATCTGCCTAGTATGACCACAGAGGACCAAACACACAACTCTTAAAGCAAGTCCATGGCAACTTCCACAGCCACCATGAGCTCCTTTGGGACAATCAGGGTCACTAAGAGGCTGCAGGAAGAGTGCAGGCTCTTCTTGTGTTTGAGATAATGGCCGTTCAGATGAAGGTGATGGGAACAATGAAGTCATCAGGTCTTCCAGTCCATGTATTAGCATCAGGGAGAAAGTCAGCTGGGTGCTAATGGGTCTTTAGCAGTCTTTAGCACTTGCTGGAGTGTGTGTGTTAATGTAATAAAAATAAATACATCATTTCTAGGATTGCACATACAGGAGAGGCTCTGAAAATGGACTGCAATGATTAAAGTTTGAGAAACTGAAATTTGATTAAAAAAAAAAAAAATCCCTTGTTGTGACCTTGAAATCCATCCTTGGGTTACCTGCCCAGAGTTGGTAAGTGCCGGTGGGAGTAGGAAGAGCCAGGAGTGAAGTGTTGCTATCTGACCCCAGAATTGCAAGGCACCCTCCCACATCATCAATAGGCAGAAGCCCACAGTTTCCATGTGCAGAGGGATGACGATGGCACATGAAGCTGATTGGTGAAAGGAATGGGCCTGGGTGTGCTTGTGGATGGGTAGAGGGGGAAGGGCACCACCTCATCCCTGCTACTTTTATAAAATTGATTCTTTGAAAAAATGCTTAAAGATCAGGCGCTAGAGAGATGCTTCAGCACACCATTGGTTAAGCGCACTTGCTGATCTTTCAGAGGACCAAAGTTCAATTCCCAGCAACCATTTGGAGGCTCACAACTATTTGTAACTCCAGTTCCTAGTGATCTGATGCCCCCTCTTCTGGCCTCTGCGGGCACTACAGTCACCTGGCACACAGACATACATGCCAGCAAAACTCCCATACACAGAAAAGATAGGAAAAGAAAAGAAGAGAGAGAAGAGAACAGAAGAAAGGAAAAGAGAGAAGAAATAAAATAAAAATGCTCAAAATTCAAACAAGCAGGTGTATAGTGACTCACACTTTAAATCTTAGCATTCATGGAAGAGCTGCAGGTAGTTCTAGCCTGGTCTACAAAGTGGATTTCAGGCCAATCAGGGATATGCATATACATATATACATACATACATATTCAAACAAATTCTCAACTTTTCGGAACCTTATTTCTGAAAACTGGTACTATGGCAAGAGGCAGTTAGATAAAAAGGAGAGCAAAATTTTCTCAAATTCAAAGACTTTTCTTCACGCTTATGACAGTGGAGATTCATCCATGGCCAGTCAGTTAACACCTTGGCTCTGTATTTTTGAGCATTGACTACTCCTGGATCCAGGGTATCAAATCCCAGCTCTGTAGTTCAGCATTTTGACAGGCAGAGACAGTCTGAAGGAGGCAGCACCGCTGCTAGTGGGTACGGATTATAAAAACTATTCCATGCAACCAAAACCATAACGCTTTGGTCTGTTCTTCTTTTTACTTTCTGGCATGGTGCCTGGGACCCAAAGGTAAATATTTGTGGCTTTGGATTGAGATATAGTCTCCCAGCCCTCCATCTGCTTCTTTTATTTCTTTGACTTTTGAGACAGGGTCTTACAATAGAACCCAGTCTGGCCTCGAACTTGTCACTCTCGGCCCCTCCATATGCTTTGCCAACTCTCACCAAGGAATCATCCAGATCTCCAGAGCCATTGCCCATTACCCTATCTGTAGGCCTCTTTACAAGCAGTGGTCTGGGTTGGCAACAAAGTTTCTACTTTCTCCTTCTGCTCCCTAGCCTCAGAAAAACACCAGAAGGAGGACTGGGGAATCTACAACCAGAACATCTTGAGAAAAATCAAGTACCATCATTATTAATTCCTCACTGTTTGGATGGGCTGAAAGCCACGGATGTACCAGTGGGAGAGATCTGGCTCCAAATAAATAAGCACGTGTCCTTTGGGCAGATGTTGGGCCAGCTCCGATGCCCTCGCCACAGAGGCAGACACAGCACAGGAAGGCGAAAAAATGCCTGCAGCCCTGCATCTTCTGCTCCATCACAGCCAGCAGTCTGGAACCTTGGCCACATTTGGAAATCCATCTCCCTGAACCCACACAGACAGCTTAATGAAGCAATATTTATGGAGCTGATACCATGGGGGATGGCTGCTCCTTTTCTCCATCTTCTATTTTTAATATTTGATCTGGCAAACGTATTATTAAAGGAATATTTCAAGTCTGATTACTCTTCTATTTGACTGTGTGTGTTATTCATGCACGCTGGGTGTCAAGGGAAATTACGCCTGGTTTGAGAGTTTTATTATGTCACTCTTTCAAAGAGCCCTTTGCTCTAGTATAATTACCATTTCCTTGCAAGGCTACAGGTCCCTGGCTCATCTTAGTCACTTTGTTGTGACCTCCTTCTATTACCCTGTTCCCTATGACTCCCAACAGGACTCTTGTCCTATGGATCAGGAACTTTCCTTGGGATCCTTGGTCCCCCTGGCTATGTGAGTAGTCATTGCATGTGTCTTGTTTTTCTAGGTGCTGTTTACTGAGCTGTGCTCTGCATTAAGCCAAATAGAAGATCACGCTAGTATGGCCGGCCCTTGGCTGGGAGCCTGCCTAGGTTTCAGTGGCTTGGGAGTCTCAATTCTTTTTGTCTCTGCTTTTCCTTTCACTAGACTCTAGATGCACCTTGGACAACGAGTTCTATTTCGAACTTGGTTTTTAAAGGCTAGAGGGATCAATGACTGGAGATTCTGTTTCATCAGGGGATAGACACAGAGGTCAGGTTGTAGAGTCAACTTCCATTGACCCACTGAAGGATGTGGCCTAGCTCTTCACCAACTCAAAATACAAACTGCACTAGTTGTTTGTTTGTTTTGATTAACTATCTGTTGTTGGCTTTCCTTGTGAGAAGCAGGTGGCAAACACTTTCATCTATGCAAGGCACCAAAGACCCTGCTACCCATTCAGCTGTGCCACCGTGGCACTGAGGAAGGCACAGTACACACAGAGCCCTAAAGAACATAAAGCTTTATAGGACGAGGCCGGCACTGAATCAGATTTTCTTTGAATTTGGCACACATTTTAAAAGAAAAAAGAGAAAAAACTGTGAGTGGTGTGACAAACTGTGATCTTAGCACTCAGGAGGTTGAGGCAAGAGAATCTCCAACTCAAAGATATCTTTAGCACACTGAAAGGTTTGGTTGAAACAAGAAGAAAGAGCAAGAATGAGAGGATGGGGAAGGGGAAAGTCTCCAACATCATACCTTGATAAAGTTAGACTTAGTTCAAGTTAATATGCCTCCCTCAAAATAGTTTTGCTATGTTTCTTCTCCATCCCTCTGGGAAATGCCAGGTCAGATATCTACAGAGTCGATAAGTCAATGTGAAATCACCCAGTGGCCTGAACATTTAACCCCTCTTGAATTTTATCAGACAAATTCAAAGAGAAGGCAATGAATCAAAGCCTAGTCCTGGCCTCAAGTTCCTTCTTCTTTTGGGTAGCCCAGCCCAGCTTCCAGACTGTGATAATGACCTCCATCCACTCTCCTTGTCCAGATGCCCTCTAACAAGCAGACAGGGCTGCCATCTTGGAATCCATATCGTAGCAGAGCCAGCATGTGATTAATCAATGAGAGATAAGATGATACTATAGAAAAGAAAAATGCTATGTAGAAAATTAGGTGAAATGAGAGGACAAAGAAGCCTGGGCTCTTTAGACAACAAGGTGAGGAAAGGCCTCTCTAAGGAAGAGCTACCAAGATAGGAATGGGATCCCAAGAAAAATGGAGCAGGGAAGAGTAGGCTAGGTTAGGGTGGAGGTGGGACTATGTGTGCAGGTAAGGATCGTGTAGCCATAGCCAAGATGCAGGCAGTAGCCAGGAAAGCACACAAGAAAGCATGAGTCAGGAGGAAGAGGGCGGGTAAAAAAAACTTGGGGATCCATCATACTAGTGTCCAAGTGAAGAAGGCCAGACCGAGTCAGAGAGTCCCGGCCCACTCCACCTCCTTTGGAAGCTGACATCAAAGCATGCTTTTTTTTTTTTGTCCTGACGACTGTGGGTCCATTGCTTCTATTCTTAACTTCTTATACACTCACCTCAATCAGATTTTCCAATCCTTGAAATACAAATAGTTGCATGAACTTTCAGAACATCAAACATATGGCCATAGATGATGTAATTCCCCAACTGACCAGCAGCAGGCAGGACCTGACTAAGGAAATTTTCAGCAAGGATTATTAGGTCATCTTCTTTGGCAGGCAGTCGAACTTAAGATCCAGTTGCCACCCATGTCTAATTTCCACTGACTTAAAGCCCCACAGATATTTTTGATTTCCCAACAGCTGCCATTATACAAAATTTAAATGCAAAACGGACAATATGCCAAAACAGATGTTCTAGGAAATCTGATTAATTCCAAAGAGTTGGGGAAGGCTGGAATGCCGCCTCCCTCAGCACATTCTTGAGCAGAGCTGCTTGTAGGTTCCCTTGGTGTGTTTGGATGCAGCTGTATTACATTTCACAACATCCGCTCAGCTCTAATGCCAGAAAACCAAATGTTGCAGAAATGAATGTTGACGTGTTACATCCTTAAAAGCTCCATGAGCTCCTCCGTGGAGCGAGGTGCTCTATAAATATTCTCCATTTATATATCTCACCATAGCTCCTGTCAAACACACAGCCATCTACCCATCTACCTCAGACTCTGGTGGAGCCTGTGAGAGACCAAGAGGAGAATGTTGGAACAGGAGCGTTCTAGATGTGTATAGTTATGCCTGTGTGACTTGGTCCTCATCTATATGATGGGCTTGTCAGCAAGGCCAGATGGCAATCCAGAAAGATAATGGGGATCCTGTTGACAATGGAGAGTATCCTGACAAGAATGGGTGTGTTGATCATAGTCTCCTTAGGAGCAACATTCCATTCCCATCTGGCTTTCCCTATATGAGCTTCTCTCATGCTCCATAAAGCTGCACCCTCAGTGGCTCCATCACAAGGCTTTCTCTACAATGAACAGAAGAAACAAAGACACAAGTCATGAACTCTACCCCCAAATACATGAGAAGGATAGGGTCATGTATATGTTAGTGGGCTTTATATTACTATGATAAAAATATTTAAGAAAAGCAAAATAAAGGAGGAAATACTCATTTTGGTTCATAGTTTTAAAACTTTCAGCTCCAGAGGCCTGCAGTGAGATAGAACATCATGGCAAAATGGCACAGTGGAGCACAGCTGCCTACTTTGTGACCGCCTGACACAGACAGACAAGCAAGGATGAGGCCTGAGATGAGATCAACCTACCCTTCAAAGGCACACCCCCAGCCACACCCTGTCTTCTATTCGTCTCTGTCATCACTGCCCTTCAGGGAAGGAAGACCTGATTCTTAAGCATCCTACTCAATATAGTTCTGGGTTTCCCCCTCACACAGGAACTCTGGGAACACACAGAGGCAACCTGTAAGCACAAGTACTTCAGGAATGGCCTGATGGGATTGCCCAGCCTACTTAATCTACAGGTGCTGAGGCCTTCTACCCTCACAGCCCTGTGATGACCTTAGGTAGGAATGCCACTCTGTATCACTGTCCTGAATCCTGGACACCTTGGGCCTCAGTTTTCTGTCCCATACGGTGAGTTCATAGACAATCTCACACACCATTGGTTCTGTACACAAGTGCTCATGCGCACGCGCGCGCGCGCGCGCGCGCACACACACACACACACACACACACACACACATACACACACACATGCAGAGCTTGGCAATCTAGCCAATATAGTCTCAGGAGGTTAGGTCCATGTTTTAGCCTGCAGATTTTGGATCTCCAGCTGTCCTCTTTATCCAAGTCTCTCTCTAGCCTACCATCTAGTTTTATAGTCTTAGTAACAGCACTTCCCACTAATGACTCCTTGTGCTCTTTCTTGTTGCTGGTTGTCATTGAAGTCCAGAGAAGCGAGCCCCTGACACTCAGGACTATAGGAGATATGACCCCTATAATTCTTCCGTGAGTTTCTAGTCCCTGTAATTATTGCTTAGAAAACTATAGGTTATTCAGTGAGAGGTACAGTTGGCTTGCTGAACTTCTAAGAATGCCTCACTGTCTGAGGAGGTGAAGCTCAGGGCCGGGACCCTCCACTGCCAGGCTGGAAATTGCAGTAGTTGAGTGGTTCTGTGAAAGCTCCTTAAGAATGGAGTTTGTGGAACTGAAAAGTAGAGAAGACACATCTGGGCAACAACTAACTGCACATGTGCAAGGGCCCCACGGAATCTCTCCCTGTGGCTTCATTTCCTGCATCAGTTTGCATGGAATGAGCTGACCTGTGGTAACAAACATCCCCAACATCATCAGGATGTCTAGCACAATGAAGGCTTTGTTGTTGCTGTCATTCTGTTTTTGTTTTTGTTTTTGTTTTTAACTGCATGTCCTACGAGGTTTATCTGGGGGACTCTGGTCCTTACTACACTCTGGAGTTCGGGCTAATAGAGACTCTCTTGACACTAGACAGAATTCAACAAAGCATGTACTGGTTTAGAAGCTTCTATTGAAAGCAATTCATATCTCTTCCCTCCACAACTCATGGGCCAGAACCAGTCACGGGGACTTCTCCACCCTGCCGAGTGCTCAAGGAGCAGGAAATTGGTCACACTTGGTTGTGTCACAGACAACCACCACCATTCCTATGTCGCTACACTGAAGAATTTGGGAAGAGGGTGACAAGAGTAAATGTCATTTAAAGCACAGCAGAGTATTCCACACCCTTTGCACACAATAACTCCATCATTGTCAATCCATATCAACACACCCCCAGGAACTGCAGGTTAAGATTAAGTCTTCTCCTTCTGTCCTGACCCACAAAAGGACTCCAGCCACAAGGTTTAGCTTCTCTGAGCTCCCCTCCCCCATCTGTAAGACTAGAGATAAAATTCCTACCCAGTTTCTCTCTCTTACAGTCAGAAATTGATCCCAGCTAGAGAGTCTTCAGGGAACCTTCCCCATCACAAGGCAAAGTGACTGAGAGAAGCACCCTGAATTTCATTCTATACTGAGAGAAGGAGACCTGGGGACACTTAGCCTAATGAATGGGGAACTATATCTTATCAACAGTGTGCATAGATGTCAGAATTTCAGAAGGTTAGGGGATGGACAAGCCATTGAAAGCTTTGTATTTTGTCAAGACAACAATTATTTATAATCACCATCATTTCACAATAGAGAGGGCAACATAAAGCCAAAGACATGGAGAAGGTATAATTTCAGAATAAAGGAAAAAGTACCGCCTAAATTAAATAAGTATAACTATACAAAATATCAGTCATGTCTGCTTTCCTCACTTCACCAAAAATCAGAGTAATGTCAGGGTATGACCAGCCCCGGAGAGCTGGAGGTCTCACTGTAGATGGCAGGCAGAGGCTCTGTGGCCACAGATAATGAGCTCCCCTCTAGTACCTAAGCATCTGGTGTCAGCCATGAGTAACTGATGAAGCGTCACAGGTGGAAGATCAGAGGCAGGTCCCCCATAATCATCCATGACCCCTCATGCATACTTCTAGGCCACCCTCCCAGAGCTGGCTTAGCTTCAGGATGACAATGCTTTATTGTCTCCTGTGTCACTCAGACACAGGGACAAAACCTGAAAAACAGAAGAGGAAAAATAGGATGTTTGGGATCATAGTTTCAGAGGTTCACATCTGGTGTTGGCTGGCTCCAACTCTAGATGTTTCTGGGCTTGTGGTGAAGCAGAGCATTGTGATAAAATGGAGGACTGCTTCTCTCATGGAAGACAGGAAGCAGAGAGCAGAGAGAAAGAGGCGAGATAGAGACTTGCTGGTAGGAACTGACTTCCTCCAAATAAACTTCAGCATCCACAGTCCCGCCCAGCCCAGTAGTATTCTCAGATGTTGAATATGTCAGTTCATTATCCCATTGATTAGGTCAGTGCCTTCAGGATCTGTCTTTAGAAATGCCATCACACACACAGCACACCCAGACACCCAGAAGTGGGCTTCAGTAGCATCCTGGGCCACTCTAAGGCAAATCCAGCTTAGCTGTTACAACCGATTCACAAATCTCTTCTCCGACTACTCTGATATCTCAGGCTCTAGGCACCCCTAGATTCCTTAGGTTGGGGATATCTATTGTCTTCTTCACGGACAGTAGGTAGCATTACTTTCTTTAAAGAACTTCCCCCAAGTCCCTTCTCCTTGATTACCTGCTCTTAATTAAAAGGCCATGAAAAATTGATTTATCAAAACCTTAATACTCCGATGCAGCAGATGCATCTCTCATGGTAAGAATTGTTGCCACTTGGATGATGGAGTGGAAACAGACAAGTCCTGCTCACACCAAGCTAAGGGTCTCAAGGTCAGACTGCTGGTTTCTGCTTCTTCCAGGTTTGCACTAGACGGGCACAGTTAGTGTGCATGACACTATGGTTTGATAGAAGAACCAGTGAGATTAGAGCTTCTTGCTAGGGATTGGGAAGAAGACAGACCTGGGCATATTGTGTTATCAGCTGTATTTCCATCCTTACATTAGTCTGCATATTTTGATGGTAAGTTTCTGATTCTCAACCCTACTCAGCCCAAGCAATGATGGGGTTCTACTGGCTTATGCAAATGAAGAACCTGGTGTGAGCAAACTCACCTGCACAGAATGCTTCCCCTATTTGCTTCTAGCTACAGAAAATGTTGGCTTGGCTTGGACTGGGCACCATCTCTGGTGTACTTCATAGTTACTATTCACAGATGCCATGGCGAGATAAAAACAAAATATAAATAAAACATGTCATCTTTCCTAAATGAACATACAACCATGCTGGGAAAAAAAAAATCAGCAGGTAACTGAGGATGTTGTGAGTGACCTGTGCACAGTGCTGCTCTCTGAGAGCCTGTGGTCCATTACAGAGAACAGCTTTACAATCAACTTATTTTTGCTTCTGGCTTTAGCTTAAGTCCTTGGTCTACATGTACTTACCACAACAGCATAGATAAGAGCCGAGTCCTGCCAATTTGAGAGACCTGCATTTGAACCCTGGCTCTACCATTCATGAGGTCTGAGATCTCCCACAAGTGTGATGATTAATCTTGACTGTTAACTTGATTGTAATGAGAAATGCCTAGGGGATTGGTAAAGCACATCTCTGAGTGTGTCTGGGAGGGCATTTCAAGAGATAATTAGATCATGAGGGCTCTGCCCTATGAATGGCTTCATCTCTTGATGGACTCATAATAGGATGTCGTTATTGGAAGGTGGTGAAAGGGAGGAGCTTTAGGAGAAAGTGGGTCACTGCGTGGGGGTTACTTGGTTCAACATCTCTCTAGTCTCTTCCAGCATTTCACTCTCTCTGTTTTGTCTTCGCAGGACATCTTCCTCCACACACTCCTGCCAATATGCTGTTCTGTTCAAGTTCTTGAAGCAAGCTCACCAGAAAATTGAACCTTCTGAAGCCATGAGCCAAGGATATCCTGGCTCAAATCTTTCTGTTGCATATTTAGTCACAGTGATGGTCTCATTTGCTTTCTGTTGATATGACAAAATACTAACCAAAACCAGCTCCATGAGGAAAGAGTTTATTTTAACTTTTAATCTAGCCCATTGTGGAGGGAAGCCAAGGCAAGAAGCTTGAAGCAAAACTAAGAGAAGTACTGCTCATTGGCTCACTACCAGATTCACAGTCTTCTAGCTAGCTGTCTTTCTTATGAAGACAGCCTAGGCCCACATGCCAAAAGACAGTACCACTCACAGTGGACTGAGCCCTTCTATATTGATTAGCAAACAAGGAAATGTCCTCAAAGACATGCCCTTAGGCAAAACCAATTGAGAAAGTTCCTTAATTGAAGTTCCCTCTTGACAGTGTGTGTGAAACTGGTAAAATAATAATAGTAATAATAATAATAATAATAATAATAATAATAATAATAATAATAATAAAATAATATAACCAAGACAGTAAGGAAAAGGTAGTGAATGCAGAAAATGGGTCAACTTCTTCAATGAAAGAATATTTATTCACCATTAGTTGCTGGATGGTTGGTGGGTTCGTAGCTCCTCTGCTTAGGGTAAGGGCTTGTGGTCTGCACAAACTCAAGCAAAGATGAAGATAGTATGCCACCAAGCAGGGCTCTTGGGCAGAGCCTTTACTCAAGACAGAAATAAACCTGGTAATTCTTAGTCACTTGAGTCTAGAAGTCTTATTGCTCAAGGGAAGAATCTCTATGAACACAGGAATAGGGCAGGGCTTAAATGGATCTCAAAACCAGGTTCAGAAACAAAATATGTAGAGTCCTGAGCCAAGAACCAGCAAGAAGTGGGTAAAGCTTTGGGAGAGGAGCATTATTTGGAGATAGGATTTCACTACCAAGACAAGGAGCTTTGTGCAAAAAGACCACTAACACTGGAGCTGGAGAGATGGTGCAGTGGTGAAAACACTTACTACTTTTCCAGAGTACCAGAGTTTAGTACCCAGCACCCACGTTGGGCAGCTTACAACTTCTTGTCACTCTATCTCCAGGGGATTAAATATTCTTCTGTCCTTTGCAGGCACCCATATGTGCACTCAAACACACACACATAAATAAATAAATAAATAAATAAATAAATAAATAAATAAAATCTTTAAAGACTACTAACATAGTGCTGAAAAATAGCCTGGCCCATGAGATATTTTTAATCAGGAATCATAATTCTGTTGGAGGAGGAAAACTGATCATCAAATCCTGCCCACAATGGACCTCAAGGAGTACCACAGACATTGAACTTATATACCCAGAGGGAGTCACAAAACTGTGCTTTGAAAATCAAATGAGAGCCTGGAGAAAGCATGTTAGAATCTAGTTTCTAATGGATTATATACTTTTCTTTCTTCATTTTTTCTTTTCTTTTTTGTATCTGGTTTGTCTGTCTTTCTTTTTTTCTTTCTTTCTTTCTTTCTTTTTTGATACTTTATTTACATTTCAAATGTTTCACCCTTTCCAGATTTCCCATTTGGAACCTCCCTATTCCCTCCCCCTTCCTCTGCCACTATGGGGGTATTCTTCCACCCACCCACCAATCCACCCACTCTCCTCTTCCCTCTTTAACATTCTTCTATACTGGAGCATATAACACCATCTGGCCCAAGGGCCTCTTCTCCTACTGATGGCTAACAAGACCCTCCTCTGCCACATATGTGACCAGCACCAAGGGTCCCTCCATGTGTATTCTTTGGTTGGTGATCCAGTCTCCGGGAGCATCAGGAGGTCAAGCCAGTTGACACTGCTGCTCCCTCCCAGGGGTTGCAAACCCCCTCAGCTCCTTCACTGCCTTCTCCAACTCCTCCATCTGGGACCTCATGCATGTCCCAATGTTTGCTGTGAAGTAACTCTTGGGTATTCCGAACTTTTGGGCTAATAACCACTTATCAGTGAATACATACCATGTTCATTCTTTTATGACTGCGTTACTTCGCTCAGGATGATATTTTCAAGTTCTATCCATTTGCCTAAGAATTTCATGAAGTCATTGTTTTTAATAGCTGAGCAGTATTCCATTGTGTAAATGCACCACATTTTCTGTATCCATTCCTCTGTTGAGGGACATCTGGGTTGTTTCCAGTTTCTGACTATTATAAATATGGCTGCTATGAACATAGTGGAACATGTGTCTTTATTACACATTGGAGCATCTTCTGGGTATATGCCCAGGAGTGGAATAGCTGGGTCCACAGGTAGTATTATGTTCATTTTTCTGAGGGTCTGCCAAACTGATTTCCAGAGAGGTTGCATCAGCTTGCATTCCCACTAGCAATGGAGGAGTGTTCCTCTTTCTCCACATCCTCACCAACATCTCCTGTCACCTGAGTTTTTGATCTTAGTCATTCTGACTAGTGTGAGGTGGAATCTCAGGGTTGTTTTGATTTCCATTTCCCTGATGACTAAGGATGTTGAACTTTTCTTTAGGTGCTTCTTGGCCATTCAAGTTTCCGCAGATGAGAATTCTCTGTTTAGCTCTCTTCCCCATTTTTTGATAGGGTTATTTGGATCTCTGGAGTCTAACTTCTTATGTTCTTTGTATACATTGGATATTAGCTCTCTATCACACGTAGGAGTGGTAAAGATCTTTTCCCAATCTGTTTGTTGCTGTTTTGTCCTACTTACAGTGTCCTTTGCCTTACAAAAGCTTTGTAATTTCATGAGGTTCCATTTGTCGATTTTTGATCTTAGTGCATAAACCACTGGTGCTCTGTTCAGGAACTTTTCCGCTGTGCCCACATTTTCAGACCTTTCCCCACTTTCTCTTCTATTAGATTCAGTGTATCTGGTTTTATGTGGAGGTCCTTGATCCACTTGGACTTGAGCTTTGTACAGGAAGATAGGAATGGATGAATTCACATTCTTCTACATGTAGACCGCCAGTTGAAGCAGCATCATTTGTTGAAAATGCTGTCTATTTTCCACTGGATGGTTTTAGCTCCTTTGTCAAAGATCAAGTAACCGTAAGTGTGTGGGTTCATTTCTGGGTCTTCAATTCTATTCCACTGATCTACCTGCCTGTCACTGTACCAATACCATGCAGTTTTTATCACTACTGCTTTGTAGTACAGCTTGAGGTCAGGGATGCTGATTCTCTCAGAAGTTCTTTTGTTGTTGAGAATAGTTTTTACTATCCTGGGTTTTTTTGTTATTCCAAATGAATTTGAGAATTGCTCTTTCTAAGTCTATGAAGAATTGATTTGGAATTTTGATAGGAATTGCATTGAATCTGTAGATAGCTTTTGGCAGGATGGCCATTTTCACTACATTAATCTGTCCAATCTATGAGCATGAGAGATCTTTCCATCTTCTGAGGTCTTCTTCGATTTCCTTCTTCAGAGACTTGAAGTTCCTGTCATACAAATCTTTCACTTGTTTGGTTAGAGTCACACCAAGATATTTTATATTGTTTGTGACAATTGTGAAGGGTGTCATTTCCCTAATTTCTTTCTCAGCCTGTTTATCCTTCAAGTATAGGAAGGCTACTGATTTGCTTGAGTTAATTTTGTATCTGGCCACTTTGCTGAAGTTGTTTATCAGCTGTAGCAGATCTCTGGTGGAGTTTTTCTGGTCACTTAAGTATACCATCATATCATCTGCAAATAGTGATATTTTGATTTCTTCCTTTCCAAACTAAACAGAGACACAGTGAAACCAACAGATGCCATGAGCCAAATGGGTTTAACAGATATCTATAGAACATTTCATCCTACATCAAAGAATATACCTTCTTCTGGGTATTGAACCATCCCTACATCCCTGGGATGAAGCCTACTTGATCATGGTGAATGAATGTTTGATGTGTTCTTGGATTCTGTTTGTGAGAATTTAATTGAGTATTTTTGTATCGATATTCATAAGGGAAATTGGTCTGAAGTTTTCTTTTATTGTTGGGTCTTTGTGAGGTTTTGGTATCAGTGTAATTATGGCCTCATAGAAAGAACTGAGTAGGGTTCTTTCTGTTTCTATTTTGTGGAATAGATTGAAGGGTATAGGTATTAGGTCTTCTTTGAAGGTCTGATAGAATTCTGCACTGAACCCATCTGGTCCTGGGCATTTTTTGGTTGGGAGACTTTTAATGACTGCTTCTATTTTTTTAGGGATTATAGGACTGTTTAGATGGTTTATCTGATCATGACTTAACTTTGGTATTTGGTATCTGTCTAGAAACTTGTCCATTTCATCCAGATTTTCCAATTTTGTTACATATAGGCTTTTACAGTAGAATCTGATGATTTTTTTTTTTAATTTCCTCAGAATCTGTTGTTATATCTCCCTTTTCATTTCTAATTTTGTTAGTTTGGATATTGTCTCTGTGCCCTCTGGTTAGTCTGGCTTAAGGGTTTATCTGTCTTGTTGATTTTCTCAAAGAACCAGCTCCTGGTTTTGTTGATTCTTTGTATAGTTCTTTTAGTTTCTACTTGATTGATTTCAGCCCTTAATTTGATTACTCCTCTTGGGTGTATTAGCTTCTTTTTGTTCTAGAGCTTTCAGGTGTGCTGTTAAACTGCTAGTATCTGCTCTCTCCAGTTTCTTTTTGGAGGCATTCAGAGCTATGAGTTTTCCTCTTAACACTACTTTCATTGTGTCTCATAGGTTTGGGTATGTTGTACTTTCATTTTCATTAAATTCTAGGAAGTCTTTAATTTCTTTCTTTCTTCCTTAACCAAGTTATCATTGAGTAGAGTGTTGTTCAGCTTCCATGTGTATGTGGGCTTTCTGTTGTTGTTGTTGCCATTGAAGACCAGCCTTAATCTGTAGTGATCTGATAGGAGGCATGGGATTATTTCAATCTTCTTATAGCTTATATCTGAAGTTTGTTTTATGATCAATTATATGATCAATTTTGGAGAAGGTACCATGAGGTGCTGAGAAGAAGGTATATTCTTTTGATTTAGGATGAAATGTTCTATAGATATCTGTTAAATACATTTGGTTCATAACACCTGTTAATTTCACTGTGTCTCTGTTTAGTTTGTGTTTCCAAGATCTGTCCATTTATGATAGTGAGGTGTTGAGGTTTCCCACTATTGTGTGAGGTGCAGTGTGTGCTTTGAGCTTTAGTAAAGTTTCTTTTATGAATGTGCATGCCCTTGCATTCTGGGCATAGATGTTCAAAATTGAGAGCTCTTTTTGGTAGATTTTTCCTTTGTATGAAGTGTCCTTCCTTATCTTTTTTGATGACTTTTGTTTGAAAGTTGATTTTATTCAATATTAGAATGGCTACTTCAGCCTTTTTCTTGGGAACATTGGCCTGGAAAATTGTTTTCCAGCCCTTTACTCTGAGGTAGTGTTTGTCTTTAACACTGATGTGTGTTTCCCTGATGCAGCAAAATGCTGGGTCCTATTTATGGATCCAGTCTATGTCTTTTTATTGGGGAATTGTGTCCATTGATGTTAAGAATAGTGATTGTTGCTTCCTGTTATTTTTGATGTTATTTTTATGTTTGTGTGGCTATCTTCTTTTGGGTTTGTTGAAAGATTACTTTCTTGCTTTTTCTAGAGTGTAGTTTCCCTCCTTGTGTTAGTGTTTTCCATCTATTATCCTTTGTAGGGCTGGGTTTGTGGAAAGATATTGTGTAACTTTGGTTTTGTCACAGAATATTTTGGTTTCACCATCTATGATAATTGAGAGTTTTGCTGGGTATAGCAGCCTGGGCTGGCATTTGTGTTCTCTTGGAGTTTGTATGAGATCTGCCCAGAATCTTCTAGCTTTCATAGTCTCTGGTGAGAAGTCTGGTGTAATTTTGATAGGTCTGCCTTTATATGTTACTTGCCCTTTTTCCCTTACTGCTTTTAATATTCTTTCCTTCTTTTGTGTATTTGGTGTTTTGACTATAATGTGACAGGAGGAATTTCTTTTCTGGTCCAATCTATTTGGAGTTCTGTAGGCTTCTTGTATATTTATGCTCATCTCTTTCTTTAGGTGAGGGAAGTTTTTTTATATAATTTTGTTGAAGATATTTACTGGTCTTTTAAGCTGGGAATCTTCACTCTCTTCTATACCTATTATCCTCAGGTTCTGTCTTCTCATTGTATCCTGGATATCCTGGATGTTTTGGGGTCGGAGCTTTTTACAATTTGTGTTTTATTTGATTGTTGTGTCAATGTTTTCTACGGTATCTTCTACACCTGAGATTCTCTCTTCCATCTCTTGTATTCTGTTGGTGATGCTTGCATCTATGACTGATGATCTCTTTCCTAGGTTTTCTAACTCCAGGGTTGTCTCCCCTTGTGATTTATTTATTGTTTCTATTTCTGTTTTTAGTTCCTGGATGGTTTTGTTCATTTCCTTCATTTGTTTGACTGTGTTTTCCTGTAATTCTGCCTGTTTGATTGTGTTTTCCTGTAATTCTTTAAGGGATTTTATGTTTCCTCTTTAAGGGCTTCTAGTTGTTTACCTGTTTTCTCTTGTATTTCTTTAAGGGAGTTATTTATTTCCTTCTTAAAATCTTCTATTATCATCATGAAATGTGATTCTAAACCTGAGTCTTACTTTTCTGGTATGTTGGGGTATCCAGGGCTTGATGTGGTGGGATAGATGGGTTCTGATGATGCCGAGTAGCCTTGGTTTCTGTTCCTTACGTTCTTGCCCTTGCCTTTCACCATCTGGTTATCTCTGGTGTTAGCTGGTCTTACTCTTTCTGACTGTGGCTTGTCCTTCCTGCAAGTCTCGGTGTCAATACTCCTTGAAGACCAGTTCTCTCTTAGAGGAATTTTGGTTTGGAGAGCTGTGGTAAAGGGTCAGCTCTGGAGTACAGACAGAAACCAAAAAGATCTAGTCCCCAGCTGTCCCTTGGTTCCTATGTCCTGATGGCTCTGCAAGGGTCCCTCTTGATCCAGTGAATTTGAACAGACGTGGTAGTCTTGCCTGTGTTTGAACGTGTGTCTGCACTCCTTGGAAACCAGCTCGTTCCTGGCACTATTTGAGTATGGAGCCCTGTGTCACAGGATCTGCTCTCCAGCCACCGAAAGAAACCAAAAGACCACTCCTCACTCCCTCTGTCCTAGGGATTCCAGGTGGGTCCCTCTGAGCATACAGGCTTGCCCACACTCCTGGGAGGCTAGCTGTCTCCCAGCGCTATTTGACTATGGAGCCCTGGTGGTCATACTGTTCCTGACCAATAGTACAAAACCCACTTTTCTAGGCTGGTATTCAAGGTCCACCACTGCATGTGAATAAAACTTACACAGAGAATATATGAATATTGGAGAGTGGGAAAGGGTTCCTGGGGTGAAATTTCATTGGCTAAGCCTTAAGGTTCTGGGAATATCTCATTTGCATGGAGAGGCATTCCAGGAAGTTGAACCAGTAATTTTGCCAAGTACTATATGACATTCCTTAGTTAGAAGATTGGGATTGGAGATATATACATATATATCCCTTAATTCACCCTGAATAACCTGTACGTGCACAACTGTTTCATTCAACACTGTCTAAGAGAGCTAGTTCATTGAATGTCATCTAAAGGAGCTATAACACTGAAATCTTTGGAGAACACACACTCTGCCCCCTCTGCATTCACTGCCAGAACAGGATCCCACTGACCCACCCATTCTGGACTTTGCTCCATCCTTCCCTACCTACATACTGCAGTGCCTGGACACCCCAAGGAAAGAAGCAGAAATTGGAACCACAGAGGATCGTGAGTTTGAGGCCACCTGGGCTATCGTGGTGGGTGGTCTGAATAATAAATGCCTTTCAGGGGATGGTGTTGTTTGGTTGTTTGGTGAAGTTGTGAATAGGAACGATGGGGAGCTTTGTTGGAGCAAGTGTGTCACTAGGGGCTTTGGCACACTTTGAGAGCTTATAGCCACTTCCCACTTTCTGTTTATTCTGCTTCCTACAAGTGGATAAAGATATAGTGCCTCAGTTTCCTGCTACTGTCTCTATGCCTGTCTGCTGTCATACCTCTCTGCCATCATGGAGCTCAGATAAATTTTTTCTTCTGTTAGTTGCTTTTGCTCATGGTATTTGTATTGGTCAGGGTTATCACAGCAACAGAAGGTGATTAATATAGCTTCAAACTGAGACCTTATCGCAACAAGGCTAAGAAGAAGGAGGGAGAGGTGGGAGGGAAGAACAAGGAGAGAAACAATGGCAAGAGAACTATAGAGAGCTGAGGACAGCTGCCTTACTGAGTTCCTAGTGAGTCCAACTGTGTGTGGCCAGCTCCATAGACACTGCTGAATCCCATCAGTACCATTTTCACTATTAAACCAGCATGAGCGTTTTCTGTTCTCTGTCTCACCCCCAGTTATCCAAATATGAATTTCAGCCATTTCTGAGTCTAGAGAATGCCTAACAAACTAAAATTTGAGTATCTACAACCTCGCTGCCATTCGGAAATGCTTTCTTCATCTGTGTTCTTACCAGAACCCCCAAGTTATCCCCCAACATAGGACAGCACTGTTGAGGGAATAAGATTCAGTCTATGGGCAGTCTACAATGTCAGCTACTCAAGGAAGGATTCAGAGGGTACCTCTCATTGGCCCCTTAATTAATGCCAGCCTTAGCTGTTAGCACATCTCATTGCCATTTACAGATCACATCTGTGTAAGCTCTAGTCCAGTAAACAGGCCCAGTTTATTTCTTGAGCCAGTAATTCTTTTGTTTACTGTTTTGGCTTTGAGTTTATTTCCTGTGTAAGTCTCAGATCACCAGTTTGCCCTGTGTTGCTCTCCTTATGTTGGCTGGCTGTCCTTCCCCCATTCTCTTCTCTTTTATGTCCATTTGTCATGAGTCCTTTAACTTGAACAAATAACTGGCCCTGCCAATCCAGACCAGTTTGTTATTCGGCAGAGCCATCTTGGAGGTGTGTTTTACAGCCTTAATTCTTGAGAGACTCTGATCCAAAACTACTCAGCCAAGTGACCCTGAACTCTTGACCCAGAAGTTGTTGCTTCAGAAACTCCAAGGATAATAAATGTTGACAAGATGTTTTAAGCCATTAGCTTTGGTGTCATGTGTTCTGCATCAAGGGATAATTAATACAAGTAAGACCCTCACTGCAGCTAAATTCCTCTCACACACTTTTCTTTACACATTAAAACAAAATCCTTCTGTTACTGCAGAGTTGACTTTAGAAGGACCCTGAGACTGAGGTGTAACAGTACTCTAACCCAGTGACCACATGGTCCATCAATACAGTGTCACAAAACTGTAGGTCTAGGTGACTAGATATATCCATATGCCCAGAAGCCTTTAGCAGAACAATGTGCAGTGGGGCCTGGGAACTCACCACTATACTGTCCATCACTCACTTTAACAAGAACATGATTGAACCCAGACATGTCCCCATCACCACTTCTACCAACACCAATATTAAAGCAGCCCGAAAAATCTTATTGAGAGGGATTTTCCTTTACTGTAGAATAAGGGTCCAGGCTGTGGCCTGTGGTCAAAATCACAGCAAGAGGATTGTGCTGGCAGCAGGTTGGTGGGGGAGCTGTTGCCAATTCTACCTGCTGGCTTCTTACGGCATGGCTGGGCCAAGGTGCACAAGGTTGCATCATCTCTTACTGACTCCAGGTCTGGATGCCAAGAGCTCAGGGAGTAAGAGAGCTCACATTTGTGCTGAGCACATGCCTCCAGCCAAGAATGCTGGAGGCAGCCCAGCCTCTCATCCTTGTGGGCAATGATAGATCCATCTTCTAGTCACTTAGCATGAAGCTTAGCACTGCCGTGGCTGCCAGCCAGTTCTTGATGTGCCCTTATGGAGCTCCCATTATAAGAGGAAAGACAATCAAGTCAATGTAACTTAGCAAACATTGTCTGACCATCTATTTCACGAAAATGACATTAACATGGCTCCTGCCTTCTAACACTCACCTCTAGCAAGTAGATAAATGCAGAGTCGCCACTGGAAAATGGTCAAGACTCAAACAGAAATACCCAGAGTCCCTAAGTCTTCTAAGTACTAGTAACATTAAAAAAAAAAAAAAAATCCATGAAATGGTTTACCTCAGACTAGCTCTCAAGAGGATAGAAAGAGAGGTTTTAGTGAGGAGTCATGGCAGATGCTGGCATGGAAATACAACAGAGTAGCATATACTGGAGGGATATGTGCATAATGTATGACATTAGCTATATAAGTTAGCTAGCGCCACTATTATGCTGAGCAACAAAGAGCTCTATCACATTGCCAACTACACTGGCAAGTATCTGCTTTTTGTTCACAGGTTTGATGGTTGACTGAGACACTGCTGGTCTAGACTGTTGATCAAGGACAACCCTAATCCCATAGGTGGCCTTCGAGCAGCCACCTGGAGAACTCTTCTCAAAACACAAACTACAAGGCAGGAGTGCAAGAGACCACATCACCTCCGTGTCCTAAGGAGTGTGTGATGTCTGCTTGTGATGCATCGGTTATAAAAACTATGAGGCTCAGGTCAAAATCAGAGGGACAGGGAGACACACTCAATTCCCAGTGGGCTGAGACAAGGGTGAGGGAAGAGAAAAGGGCAATATAATGACATTGTTTTGGCCAGGAACAAGTGCTAGGAGATGTGAAGGAAAGGTTCCAGAGGGGGGCTGTGACTATAGAGGGTCACTGACTAATTAGAACATCAGCTGTAGAGACTTGCAATGTTGCAAATCCAGACCCAGACTACACTGGGTCCCTTTAGTCATCTCAATAGCCGTTCATTGCCCACCACTGCACGTGACATGAAACCCTTATGACTCCAAGGTGAATCCCTTAGAAGAATGAGTGGACTTTACACCAACTCAGCACCTAAAAATGTCATTGAATAGGATCTGAATCAAAGCAGAGAGTTCCTTGATTTTCTATGACCCTCCTACCTGATATTTCCACTAGTGTGTTTAAAGTGTCTTGCTTTATTTAATTATTTATTTATTTATTTTTCTGATACTATGAAACTTCATGAAACCATTACTATGGAATTTGGGGAAACTTGAATCTGTGTTCCCAGTCCATGGTCACTTATATTTGGCTCCAAAATAAATGCTCACCCACTTGAAATGACAGCTGTATTTTTGCACTGACAAAAAGGGAAATTAAAATGCAGACTGGAGATTGATATGAGACATACTATCTGGTTCTTCATCAAACGACTTCTTTTATTCTCCTGGACACAAAGCCACATGGCATTTTCCAACTACCTTTTCAGTTAGTGTCTGAATCTGGCAAATGGAGTCTTGTAGTGATGTTCTGCACTTCCGGCCCTAAGCCATTAAGACTCTGCACTCATGTTTTGTTTTCTGGGTAAACACAGAGAATCCATCAGGCAAGACTGAGACCCAAAATGACCGAAGAAGCACAATGTGAACAGAGCCTGGGTCCATGAGACACTGCAGGGAGGAGGACAGTAGAGCAGGAAAACCACTTGACTAATAATACACACATTAATCTGTTCCTGGGCTTGTAGAGGATTGTACACTGTGGTTATTTGTTGCAGAAGTTAATCTACCTTACTATTACTTCATGTCACAGAAGACCTTGATCTATGAGTAAGTGGAATACACATAAAATTGAAGTCAGATAGACCAAGATTAAACATGACTGAGGTGGTTAAAAGGCATGGCATATAAAACAGAGACAAACCATAAAATGATTAAAAACTGATGCAACTAAAAAGCTTTGTTACAGCAGGATATCGTGTGACTACTCAAGTAGTAAAAACCGCAAGACTACTTCAAGCCAGCTGTTACCAACCAATACTGTCCTATGGGGTCTCCATATTAACCTTCCCAAACCATCTGTATGACACCACAGCACCCCTCAAAACCAGTATAAGGGCAGAAAGGAGAAGGAAACTTGCTTTCTGGGAGAATCCCAGCTCATTCCTGGAATTCTCCATCTGTGCTGATTAGATTTTTTTTTTTTTTTTTGTCAACTTGACACAAGTTAAGTTCATATGGAAAGAAGGAACCTCAACTGAGAGAATACTTCCAACAGATTGACCTACAGACGCATCTTTTATTGGGGTATTTTCTTAATTAATTATTGATATGTTATGTACCAGACCACTGTGGGTAGTCCTGGGCAGCATTAGAAAGCAGGCTGAGCCTGCCAATAAATAGCACTCTTCCAAGGCTTCTGCTTCTGTTTCTGCCTCCAGATTCCTGCCCTCACTTCCCTCGGTGACATACTGTGACCTGGTCACAGTGTTTATCTCACCAATAGGAAGTAAGCTAGGATGCCATCTTTCCCTTCTCCAACTTACGAGTAATCTTCACAACCCATTAGAGGTTACCCGAAAGGAGCTATCCAAAACCGTTCCTTTACGAATCATCTCTGCATCCTTTCTTCGTTCCAGACAAAAACATGGAAATACCAAATGAATGTGCAGTCTACCCTCTTCATCTTGAGACCATTCCAGCCTCCACCTACCAGGAATAAAAGGACTCAGAAGCTCAAATCAGAAGAGAATTGATTTCCTGGAAGCATCATGGTTCTTGCCTCCACTTCCACACCTTTGCCCTTTTGGTCATTTTCCCAACAAACAAGCCTTATTTTTCCAGGTATTGTTGTCCCCCCTTGGGGGAAGAACATGCATGCCCAAAGTGTATAGTTTTGTGGAGAAAAAGAAGAAAAGGAGGAGGGAGGGAGGCAACTCCCACAGAGACCACAGCTATACTGGGTGTTCAGGGGGTGTGTACACATGAACTCACAGACACACAACGATACAGGACACCACACTGGCAGAGAATCATGAATAGCTGTGGGAGTAGACAGAACCAAACATGAATATGCCTGCATAGACATAGTCAGATGTACACACACACGGGGGGGGGGGGGGGAGGGGGGGAGAGAGAGAGAGAGAGAGAGAGAGAGAGAGAGAGAGAGAGAGAAAGAGAGAGAGAGACAGCAAGCGAGCACAGGCTTCCTGGACCCTCTGATCAGCTCCTGGGGTCTCCATCTGGGCTCTAGAACTGGCATTGAAGACTCCATGTAGCATATGAACTAAATTCTTTGCTCTTGACTCTCATCATTTTACTGGACCACTGCTGAAAGTCCTCCTACTCTGGTTGGTTTTCTGCTCCATGCCCACCCGTTTACCATGCATTCCTTACCCTAGGGAGCCCCAGCAATCTTCTCATCCAAATAGCCTCCTGGTGATAAAGAAGGGGATGGTAAAACTGCTGGGATGAAGTGTACATATACCACATCAAGGGTACCTCCACTTCTGCATGATCCTTCCCTAAGTCAGGGCTGTCAGGACCGAAAGCTGGGCTCTTCAAGTCTGAAGGAGAATGGCAAAGTGAAGGTGTTTGCTAGCAGCACCCTCCGTCCCTCTCAACCTAATAATGAAGTCACACTTACCCAGAGTGCCAATCGTTCATTCATTCAACAAACACGTTCAGGTAGCCAGGCCCTAGGCACTCTAGTGCCAAGATGAAAGGCCAGTGTCAGGCCTGGAGACACACTCTGGAGGGAGAGATAAGAAACCACCTGACATTCCACGCACACCCCAAAAGATCTGAATTTTAAGAGAAGCCTGAAGAACTTGCTTAACCCCAGGGTTGAATATCAAATGTGGAACTAGAAGTCTCGGTGATGGGGAGTATTCATGAGTTTAAATACAGTTTACACTTCTGCACCAGAAATCAGTACTAACGGCTTCTTTGCAAGGCCTCTTTCCACCATGCCTCTCAGATATACCTGCCCAGCCTCAGTCCTCCATGTGATCCAGGACCTAGCTACTTACCTCAGGACAGCCTGAGTTCCCTACCTTTCACCATCTACAGCGGCAAGCCTCATACTGCCTGCAGGTTGGTGGATGATAAACCCAGACTTCTGCTTTGGTTTGAGAGACCAGAGCAATCCTGCAAAGGCCAGATCCTGTTCCAACTATCCAGCCCTATAGGCAAGTATCCACAGGCACAGAAATCCTTCCTAGCATTTGATTGGAGCCCTTTCTTCTCTACTAAGAGACACCCAGCTTATCTGGCAGAGAAGAAACAACAGGCCCCCAGCACCCACCCCATAATGCAAAGTCTCTCCCACCAGCACTGCCTCTGCCTGCCAAACCTCCACAATGACTCAAATTCAACTGGCACTTGTGCTAATGAACTTGGATGTGTCTAAGTCTATTTAATGACATTTAATTATGCACTGCTTCCATTGACAGGCTCAGGAAGATCTACACTGACTACTGACCTGTCGGGCTACATTGTATATATGTCTATGCAGACCTTAGGCTGCTTGCTGGAAATTGAACTTTTTCCTGGGGCAAGGATAGAAGTCCTACAGAAACAGTGTTCAATATTCAACATCTCCCAGGGGATCCTGGGCAGAGTCTACCTGCCAGGTCTCCTAGTTCAACAATACTCACTGGGCCAGAAAGCTGGAACTAGACACATGTACACTAAAACCTCCAGCCTTGCAGCATCCAGAAATGTCAGTGAGGGTTTGGGGGAGGAGGGGGAGGAGGGTTCAAAGGCCTCAGTCTAAGGGAGCCTGCCCAAGTTCTGCAACCCCACCTATTCACATTCACTTGAGTGCCTCTGGTTCTGGATGTTGTATGGCTGAAGCTTGGCTCTTTCTCCAAAGTATCTTCTCAAGTCTAGTGTTCAGGAGCTAGACGAGGTGTGGTTGTTAAAGTCAACAGCGCGTTCCAAACAAATCATACCATGTAGCAGGTCTCACATGGGTGGTTTATTTAGATGGAGAGACAGAGGTAGACTCTGGGAGAGGGGGAAGAGAGATAGGGGTAGGGAGAATAAGATTTATAGTGGGCTTGTGACACATGCGCAAAGGGGCGTACATCAGAGGCCATGGCGCATGTGCAAAGGGGAGGACGCAGGTGCGAGCTGTTGCCTCTTGGGCAGCTGGAGGTGACGGTGTCTCTTTGCCAGGTCCCTGAGAGCTGACTGTGAAGATGCTCAATTGTCATGAAGTCACTTCAAGCCGTCCACGGATGTGCCTGGTGGCTAACAGTGATCCCCACACATCAGCATCTCTACAGCCCACAGAGCCATGTACATTCCAGTCAAGACATTGGCAAGATAAAGCATGGACCTTTCTATAGGAAGACTGAATCCCACCACACTACACCAAAATCCCAATGCACTCAAGACCTAACATTACTGTCACTTAAGTCTGTATTCTAAAAATAAATAGGGGTGCTGGGCAGTGGTGGCTCACGCCTTTAATCCCAGCACTTAGGAGGCAGAGACAGACGGATTTCTGAGTTCGAGGTCAGCCTAGTAGGTATACAGAGTGAGTTCCAGGACAGCCAGGGCACGAGAAGAGAAAACTCGAACAGGCATAAGGGGGAGGGAGGAAGCGAGACCAAGCTTACCTAAACCAGTCTTTTCTAGGCTTTAATATCCATTGAGGATGACAAGGATCAGACTGTACTTAGTAAGCTCATGTTTGGCTCCATATAGTTCTCTAGAGCTGTGGCTCTCCCCACCCCTGGATGGTCTAGGATGGTCTCTTCAGAAGGTCTCTTGCTGAGTGACACCTGATAACACCATTGCTGTCGCTGCCATCTGCTTAGTCAGTGGGATTGAAAGAGCATGTGTACTCACTGTTTTTAAGAACCCCTTTGTGTTTCCTTCACTTTTGTATTTCCAAGCCTGAGGCTCTGCTTCCTCATTATGTCTGAGCCCAACAATCAGAACAATGGAATGCCCAGCTTGACCCCTGCCGACAGCAAAGTGGCTCATTCCCATGGAACCTTCCCTAGTCTAGGCAGCACAGGGAGATGCCTGCTAGGATGTTTCTTTGGGAAGGGTTATTTTGTGTTGAAAGGTTTTAGGTTCTTCCCCCAGAACACACCAAGGTTCTACAACCTCTAGAAAGCATGTGCACATTAAGAAGCTAGTTGAAGATAAACGCTTCTGCTTCTGAGAATGGTCCAGAAAGATTGCTAAGTCTTAAGAAAGCCTGGGGTCAGCTCATATCCCATTTAGGGGAGAGATCCCAATGCAAGGAGGACCAGGGATAGAAAAGCAGGAGCTGCTCATTGCTCCACTGTGGCCTCATTCATAACCCAGCAGATGGCCACTGCCCCAGGTTAGGCCATGGGAAGAACTTAGATTCAAGTACGTAGTATGGAAGGGAATCAGGAGGTAGACACATAGGAAGAAGTAAGCAGGAAAGGGACTGCAGTCAGCCTGAGTACGACAGAGAGCAGGAAAGTGTTAAGGACATCTAAGTGAAACAGATAGACAGACTCCAACTATCCCACAGACAGATGGACAGACTCCAGCTATCCCATGGACAGGAGAGCAGGCTGGAAGTAACACAGAGATATACTTCATCTAGTCCTGGGTCCTAGGTTAAAACCCCAGCCAATCTCACCTTATGCCTACACTAGAGAAGATCCTTTGGAAGAGGACCACAGTGAGCACAGGGGAGGTGGATGCCAAAGCCAAGTCTGGAATATGCTACTGAGTGGCCAGTCCTGGACATGATATCTCATGCTATCTTTGTCCCCAAGAAGCTCCCAGAAGCACAAGGTTTGGGAGAAAAGAAACGCATCCCATCCGAGCTTTTATGGTTTTTCTATGACTGCAACACGATCCTTTCATCCAGGTCCTGCCTCTGGACACAGGGGTGGGCAGAAAACTATGTCAGCTGGCCTCAACTGCTGTCACCAGTAGGAGACAATAACAGCAAACTATACCACTACTGGAGTTCATGGACTCCCAAGTTTGCACCTCCCACACACCAAGCCCATCTCCAGGAATGACAGAGACAGAGTAGGCAGGAAGACGTGCTTCTCACATCGGGAGTCCAAAAAGGCAGGTTGCTGCTCATTAGAAGAGCCTCTCAGGTGATCATATTCTTCACACACATAGCCCCGCAGGGAGGAAGAAGCAGATTTCAGTCTCTTTAAGCTGGGACATCAACTCTACCTTTGGTCTCAGCAGGCTGTGTGACCTCTGCACTACTCAACCACTTCACTAGGTGCCAGACTTCCCATGGAGAAGCACAGTAAGGTTAAGCAATAATGTCACCAAGACTGGGAGAGACCAAGGTCCCCAGCTCAGGCTCTGCTCTGGCTACAGGTAATGACCTTGCCACTCCTTATACTGGCTCATTGTTGTGAACTGTGTCATTCTATGTCCAGAGCACAAGGCTCAAAGCAACCTTCTGCAGGACAATGTTAGGCATTCCTTTTACTAGACCTTGCACCTTACGTGATAAAGTAGATTGAAGTAAAATTCTAAGAGGAGGTGCCTAAGGGCTTCAGGGCCAGAACATAGATCCCCACTGACTGGGCACCAGTCCACACATCCTGGTTCAGCACCCATGAATCCCCAAAGACATTCTCTCTAGAGTTCCCAGCTCATAAAGCTGCCTCTTCTTCCTCCTCCTCTTCTTCTTGGTCCTGGTGTAAAGAAAATTCCAAAGTGTCAACCAATCACAAGTTCTGTCAGTGTCTGAAGCACAGAGACACCAGAGCTGGACCAATGCCTGCCTTCTTCAAATATCTTCGTGTCTCAGATGCAGGAGTTCTAGGATACCCCTGGCCCAGAATTTGAGTCAGTATCCCCACTAGGAAAACTATTATGCAGAAGTGCTTACAGTAGGGGCAGAGAGAGACCTTAATCATCTTGTCCTTCTTAGATTGTAAAGAATTCCAAATGTCCTTTTTCAGAGGTCACCATCCATCAAGAGGTCTCATCCATCTATAGAGTTGTACTGTGGCCTTTGTCATCCCTTTTCACAGCAAAGGGCTAGGGGCAGAGAACCAGTCTCTCAGTGAGAGTGGCTGTCATTGCAGTCACAGCTGCCTGTACCCAGTGGGATCCTTCACTGACAACATGAATAAGAAGAGTCATGGCCTTTCTGTGAGGTTTTCTGTGCTAAGTGAAAGTTTTCACTCATGATGTCATTAGCAGTTTCTCTCAGCTAGAACAAGGCTGTGCAGTGATCATATCAACCAAGGCTCCTGGGGTAGGGAGTGAGAAGTAGGTAGCATGCAGAGTAGTCCCTGCTCACACCGATGGACACACTCCTTCCACTGGGTCTTCAGGACAGACTAGCTATTCTTCCGTATACCTTCTAGCAGATCCCCCCCCCACATCCCCAGTGACACTGGTGCTAGGATTAAGTTCTAGTGGCACATTAAGAAGCTAAAGCCTAATGTGCTGATCCTCAGAACCCCCAGCCCTGTGCTGCCAGCCTGCTCTTGGCCAAAAGAGCATCAGTTATATCCCAGCCAATTACCTCTTGCTCTCTTGGAGCCTCAGTCATTCTGTTGCTGTGCAGGCCAGAGGCCCTGCAACTACCCTGACTGGCTGTTCATAGTCCTTAGGATCAGGTGGGGACCAAACACCCCCTTTACACCACAAGCTCTATGTAGTAGTAGATAACAGCAGCTCCTGCTAGCCTAAGGATGTTAACTGTGATGGGGGACACAATCTGGAGACGGACACTTGGCTGTCACTCCACCTTGAAGTGCAGCCTGGGGAGGTTCTTCGATGGCTCTGCTTTTCTTCACAGGAATGTGTACATCCCAGAGGGATCAGCCTTGCTAATAGCTGCAAGTCACCATCGCTTAGCTTTGTGAGCATCGGTATGAATGAAAAGTCTGCTCCTCTGCCACTCCACGCAGGTCTTAGTAGACCAGAAGCCACAGGTGTGTACTCTGTGCTGTTCACACCATCCTGTGAGAGGTCACTGAAGGCATCTCAGAGACAAACAGGTATCCAGTTTCAAGAAACTAAAACTAAATGTCACACCATTCCTATAAAAACATCAAGTATAAAAGCCAAATGTAGTGATGTATTCCTGTAATCCCAGCACTCAAGCGGCTGAAGAAGGATTACAAATTCAAGTTGAAGTGGTCTACACAGCAACTAGGTTACACAGTAAGCTTTGGTTACATAGTAAGAATTTGTCCCCAAACAAACAAGTAAACAACTGTGAAGAGAACCCCAAGCAGGTTCCTAATCCTAGTGAAAAAGTTTAGCCCATTTCTGGCTGCCTTTCACAGCAGACAGCACCAGGAGACAGGAGTCTAGCTTTAGCCATGAAGTTGATTACTTTATTCAAGTGCAATAAGGAGGCACTTACAAATATACATAGGAGATGGAGCTCTTCAAAGCATTCCCAATTCAATAGAAGCAGGAGGCTGGACCTCAAGGATACCTTGAGAGTGACTCCATCTCTAGGCTTCTGCAGCATTTGGTCTCAGAAGTATGGAATCTGTTGGAACTTGTCTGCATAAAGGAGAGAGATTGCTTCAGGGTGGTGTTAATGCCTTGTCTGTTGAGAAACTGTCTTTGTGCAGGGAAGGACACAAGTCAATTGCTTTACATATGAACGAGGAGGTAGGCATGGTGAGGGGTGCTAAAGGCCCACCTTAATGATTTTTGGACACCTTCCCTGCTAGATGCATGTCAAAAAGCAAGACATGGTGTGTCTTAGGCTTTTTGCTGTTGTTTGTGTTTTGTTATTATTGTTGTTTCAATTTGACACAACCTACAACATCCTACAGTCACCTGGGAAGAGAGAACAACAATTGAAAATTGCTTCCCAAAGACGACCCTCTGGCCATGTCTTTGAGAGTATGTCTTGACTGGTGATTGATGTATATCCACCTGGGCAGTGTCATCTCTAGCCCGGGTCATCTCTTGCTGTAATGAAAGCTTGCTGAGCAGGAGACAGTGAGTGACCCAGTAAGGGACATTCCTGGAGGTTTCTACTTGAATTCCTTTCTTAGCTCCCTTCAACTATGGATGTGATCAGGGAGTTTTAAGATGATATAAACTCTTCCCAGGGAGTTTAAGGGTGAAATAAGCCCCTTTCCCCACCTAAAGATGCTTTTGGTCAGGGTGTTTTATTACGGAAGAAAAAAGGAAACTAAAATAGGAATTGGTACCAGAAGGAAGGAGAATGTGTCTATGATGGAACCTGACTGGGTTGTTTGGGGAAGGATCGTGGCAGATCAGGAGTTTGGGTCTGGAAAAGTCATTGACTGCTAGCAGAATAATGGGCTGTCATATTGGGGGCTTGGAAGATAAGAATGCAGAGGGAAATGCAGACAATGGAAGGCTGGCTTGTGAAGTTTCAGAGGGAATCAAAGACTCTATCTGTCAGGGACATTCGTGCAATGTATTTGAATTAAGAATTGTGGTAGCTGGTCAGCTGGGGCTAAAGCATCAGCTGTGGTTAACAATGGCCAGCACCACTAACATAAAATCTTTTGTGCTTCATCTGGGACAATGGATGCTGGTCATCCAGGGCTGAAGAATCAGATGTTATAAGTAAGAGAGCATTATCACTAGGGTAAAAACTTCTATGCTTTACCTGGTGTCTTAGTCAGGGTTTCTCTTCCTGCATAAACGTCATGACCAAGAAGCAAGTTGAGGAGGAAAGGGTTTATTCGGCTTACATTTCCACACTGCTATTCATCACTAAAGGAAGTCAGGACTGGAACTCAGGCAGGTCAGGAAGCAGGAGCTGATGCGGAGGCCATGGACAGATGTTTTTTACTGGCTTGCTTCTCCTGGCTTGCTCAGCTTGCTTTTTTGTAGAACCCAAGACTACCAGCCCAGGAATGGCACCACCCACAATGGGCCCTCCCCCCTTGATCACAAATTGAGAAAATGCCTTACAGCTGGATCTCATGGAGGCATTTTCTCAACTGAACTCCTTTCTCTGTGATAACTCCAGCTTGTGTCAAGTTGACACAAAACCAGCCAGTGCACTGGGCCCAGGGGATAGTATTTCTTCATGGTCAATGCACAAAATCTGTGGTTTAAGATGGGCTATGGGTACACATCAAGAGGGCAGCATAACTCAGCGAATAATGTATAAGAGTCTCCCTCCCACACAGTACTGATTTTGACGGCATGAGAGTCATAGAGAAAAGCTGGGCCTTGGCCCGGTGTGGCAGGGTTAGAAGAGAATCCATTCTGGTTAGAAGAGACACCATTAGTAAAAGTGTAGCCTAGGCCATTGGACAGGCCAGGACTGTAGAACATCTATTCAAGAAAGAGGCATATGTGAAGTGGAGCTTACCTGAGCTTGTGAGACAAGCTGCATATGCTGGGAATGGCAGAGCTGGAGAGATGGACTGCCCAAGATCTTTGGAGCCCAGAGTGAGAACATCCCTGATGTCAGAAATTGAGTTACACCACCGGGCTTTGCTTTACTTGGTTATGGTTGCTTTTGTGCCCCAGTTCTTTTGGATAAAAGCGAATATATGTAACTTGTTTATAACTTCATAGGACCCCACAGTTGAGAGACTTTGGATAGTTTTAGATACACTGAACGTTTATTAAAGTGTTGGAACTTTTATGGAGTGGGACTTTCAGTTGCACTGTACTTTGTTATGATACCCATTGTATAAAACGGCTCACTATTGCCAGGTGTGCTGTGCACCTTTAATCCCAGTACCAAAGAGACAGAAGCAGGTGGGTCTCTGTAAGTTCCAGATCATCCTGGTCAACATATGAGCTCTAGAACAGCCAATGCTACACAGTAAGACCTTGCCTCAAAATCAAACCAAACAACAACATCAACAACAACAAGTTCACTCCTGAGTAACCATGAATCTAAATACTGGTGACACTGGAAACGGGGCCTCTTTACTTGACCTTCTAAAAAGTCTGAGGTGGGATTTGAGACCTGAACCACCTCCCCGCCCTTTGTCCATGGCAGATAGATATACAGGTGGATGCTGCACACAGAAAGGCTTCTTGTGATTTATGTGCCCAGTGAATGTGATGAATCTGCTCTTACCTGGGAGCTGGCAGGGAACAGTTCATTCTAACATGGGTCCTTCTGCTTTCTCCCTTCCCAGCTGTCTGAATACTCCTGTCAATGAGCCTCACTAGCATTGCTGGATCACATGCCAAAAGAGAGAAAACTTCGGACTCACAACCACAGACTTAAACGGCTAATTAAGTTCGCTCTTTGAACCAAACCATATTTGAACGCATCTCTTAGCCCTCCTTCAGCTCAGTTACCACTGCAGGGTGGTATCGTAATGATGGAAGGAGGGTATGCAGGAGGGTGGCAGCTGAGCCTGGCACACAAACCTTTGCACCTCTCCAGCTACTTGTGATCCTTGGGCTTTCTAGCTACGCTCAACATATGTACTGCTCTCCACTTTCTCCATCTTAAGTTGCCAAATTTATTTGCAGTCCTTCCTTCCTGGAACATGTCCCCCAACCTTATTCCCAAAAGATTGACAACACCTGCCTTCTCAGCTACAGCATGTACTGCTGCCTGGTCTGCCTTACTAGGGAGGGCCCTGTGGCTGAGGCCACGTCTGTACTTCTAATCCTGAAGCAGCTAATGGGCTGTTCATCACATCTAGTTACCTCAGCTACACTTCACCCGAGTGGTCACTGTCCACTGTCTAAAAGAGGATATACTTAGCAAACTAGGAGACCACACATAACTCCCTCCCTCCCTCTCCTTCTCTCCTTCCCTCCCTCCATCCTCCCTTTCTTCAGTTTCACAATCTGTACCAGAGCATCAGACTACATCTTAGTCTTCAGGGCCACTCTCACCCAGAAGAACGTTTACTATCTCTTAACAGCCTGCCCACATCAATGCCACAGGAGTATTTGGAGTTCATCCTGGACTGAGACAGCTGACACTTCTCTCTCACCAGGATCCCAGGGGTGAGGATACAGAAAGATAACCTGAAAAGTCCTCTGGAAAGGTCATAGAGCTCTGGACAGAAGCGAGGGCCCCATCAAACCCCTGTGTACCACTTGTCTGTCCTTTCTCCATACTCATGGTCCCAGACTCCCAGCCCCCTGCAACTCTCCAGCCCAAACTCTGTATTGGGTTTGGCCTAATCAAGATTTATTTTTTAAATATTTAATTCAACACACTTCCATTCTTCCGTGCGTGCTCCGCTCTGAGTGTGACAATTAACCTCCTACACTCTACAGGCTTTTCCACTCCTGCAGTGGGCTTCTTTCTACCAGCCACTCTCAAGAAATGTTTTCTCCCACCAACTGGCTGCTCTCACCACCTTGGGTCAATGATTGAACATCAGCTTCCTCCGACAGTCAGCATGCCTCCCCTAGTCCCCTGAATATCTTTTCTCACCCCAGAACAAGTCACAGGTCACTGCACTTCCTTAGTGATTTGCCTACCACCCGGTTAGCCTGTGGGCTCTACAGAGCATGAACCTCAGCTGGCTTCCTGACTGCTGGATCCCTAGCAACCTAGTTTTGGATCATGCATGTGCTGAGCACTCTAGAGTTACAAATACAGTGAATAGATGACTGAATAAATTAGTGAGTGAATGAATGAATGAATGAATGAATGAATATTAGAACCAGCCTTTACCTTTCACATCTTAGACCAGGCATCCAGCTTCTGTGGTTGGCCCTGCTGCCATGGGCATGCTGATAGCACTGAGGCCAGAAAGGGTCCTCAGGAATACTTCTGAGAAGGGACCAGCCCCCTTCCTACTGCCAGCTACTCCCTTTATTTTGCTTCCATCTTGCAAGGATATCCAAACATTTCAATTCTTCTATTTGGGGAACAATTAGCCTAACATATGGTCTAATCACATTTTTGTCTCCCAGTGGGGGAAACTGCACAGAAACCTTGTAAACTGATGACTGACGGAGCTTTCTTGAGATTCTTTCTTCTTTTTTTTAAAATGGTGCTCTTTATGAACAGAAGCTGTCACTGATGAAAAAAGCTCTTGGCAAAATCAGATCCAAATCTCACATCTGCCGAAGGAGAAAACTGAGGCCCATGAAGAGAAAGAAACAAGCCCCGGTCCTTAAAGTTTAAATCAGACCTCTTGCCATTTGCCCCCTGCATGAATTATATCCGGTTCTCTTGGGCCCTGAAGGGCTAACATGCCAGAGTTCTGTTGTCTTTTGATTCTAGGACTGTGAGACCTTGTGTTCTGTGAGCACAACTCACAGAAGAGTCCGACTCCTTCCAGAGACCATCTGACACCCACATTCCACTCAGGTGGTGATATGGAAGACCACGCCCCCATAACACTGCCTCACAAAATCTACAACTCACTACCATCCATCATTTTCCCTAAGCACTCAGATGGCACCCACCAACTGCGATGCTGAAACTCTGCTTAGATTCAGGAGAACTCACTGTTTGAAGCTCCTCCCTGCTCCTTAGACCTTTGTTCCCTGGCCTTGGTTTCACACACTCATCATCCATCACTGTTCTGGCCACAAAGCTCCACCTGAACATGGACTGATTTGATTTTGTGTGTCTGGGCTTATTTGCTGAACATCTGTCCTCTCCCGATTGTGACATCAAATCCCACCTCTAGCACTTTGTCTTTGATGGAGATGCAGTGATGGGACATCATTGGGCTCCATGCAGAGGCTGTATGGGGCCTGTGACCCTTGGGTGCTCTTCACCCCAGACAGCCATTCTACTTATGAAGACATGATTCATTTTCAATAATAACTTAAGTATCATCATCTTGCTTTGCATATAATAAAAGTAAGATTTAGAAAGGGATTATACATCCCTTTCTGTTGGACTACAGATCCAACTGAAGGCAGGGCCAGGACAGCCCCACCCTCACCCCAAAGTTTGTTCTAAAGGCAGCAGTTCCCTGCACACTCAGAGATGATGCCTTCCTTTGAAGTGACTGAAGACAATCTTTTTACTCTGTAAGTGTGGGGGTCCCTAGGAAAATAACTAAATCTATTTTTGTGGCTCACAAAGGATAGGCATATTGCCCCCAAATGGCATTCAACCACTCTCACCTGTACCAGCTGCCAAAGAGCCCATGAAAAGACCATGGAGGTCATATGTGAGTCTTCATTACTAAGCCATACCATGCAAAGAAGTAGAAGAAGGCTTTAGTACAGACTGCTCAGTCCCTGTTGTTCAGCGGGAAGACCAGGCAGAGAAAGCAAATATCCTATCCTCTTGCAGCTCAGCTCATGCCTCTCAACAGCTAGGCCCCAGTGGGTGGCTCTATTTGGCAGTGGATAAATGGCCTTGGTGTGCATCAGAGGCTAGATGAGCATTTAGTAGGCATGCTTGTCTCCCAGAATCCTTGCCACAGACAGGCCTTGGTGTGCATCAGAGGCTAGACTAGCATTTAGTAGGCATGCTTGTCTCCCCGGAATCCTTGCCGCAGACAGCTACAACTGAGCTTCAGCCTGGCAACACTGACCAGCTGGGAAGCCACGGCTGATTGGTTTCTAATTACAAGGAAGTGTATAGCCTGAACTTCCTACTCAAGCCTCAAACTGTACCCTCTGCAAGCCAGGCTGTATTGGCTTATCATATGTAGATGCTTCCAGGCCATAGTTCAGGAGGGGACCCTGACCAGAGGGGCTTCAGCCCCAGTGCTGAAGGTAAAAGGAAAGGGTGCTGGGTCCTGAGATGTAAGCTCTGGGAAGGACATCAGGTTCTACGTACAAACATTCTAGCAGATGAGAGCTGAGAGGTGCTAGTGGACACAAGATGGCTAGGTCATTGTCTAGAATTTTCTGCCTACTAATTTGGTGAGTGCTAGCTCTGTGGGGTGGAAATTACAGCATCTTATCTCAAGAGCACACAGGAGGGAGAAGTCAGCCAGCAGACCCATTGGAGTCAGTGCACAGGGACCACAAAGTACACAGATGGAACACCCTGGGCACTAGAAGGCTTCCTAGGAGAGGGGACACCTGAAAGTTGGGTCTTGAAGAATGCTTAGAAGTTTGCCTCCAAGGATAAGATGGGAGTAAAGGTTGCAGACAGTAAGCATCAGCCAGGAAACCTTAAACCTCAGTGGGGGATCCTCTACATTGTTCTATGGATCTGTCCTAGGAACCACAACCAAGGCTTATCAGAGGATCAGGGGAGTGGCATACAATGATGTTGTGGTCCATTCAAGATGTTTAAACAAGACAGAGAGACTCAGTGACTTAAAACAATAAAAATTTATTATTTTTTAAAAGATTTATTTATTTTATTTTATGTATATGAATACAACATTGCTTTCTTCAGACACACTAGAAGAGGGCATCAGATCCCATTACAGATGGTTGTGAGCCACCATGTAGTTGCTGGGAATTGAACTCAGGACCTCTGGAAGAGCAGTCGGTGTTCTTAACCGCTGAGCCATCTCTCCAGCCCCTTGAAATTTATTCTTAATAGTACTGGAGGCTTCAAAATATAAGGCCAATGTGACAGCAGATTTAATGTTAGTTGAAGTTCATTTCATCACAGACAGTTGTCTTCTTACTAGATCCACAACTTCAGTGGAAGGGATGTGAGATATCCATAAGTCTCTCTTATGAGACATGGTTCATTAGTGAAGCTCCTCTCGAATCCCCGACTTGTGCAAACTACTACCTCAGGGCTTGGATGTCAATGCATTGGCAGGGCTCTATGTTATGTAAAAGCCTGTAATACTAACTACTTAGGAGGCCTAGGCAAGAGGTTATTAAGTTCACAGCCAACATGATCAGTTTAGTAAGACTCTATGTCAGAATTACAAATTAAAAGGGGGCCTTAAATGGAGATCAGTGGTTCAGTGCCTGCCTAACGTGTACAGAGGCATGAGTTACATCCCTAGTACCACAAACATGGAAAACAGATGGGGATGTAACCTAACGGGACAGCACTGTCTAACATAAGAGGCCCTGGGCTGCATTTCCAGTACTGCAGAAAGGAAAGGGAAGGGGTGAAAGGGTGTGGGGTTTGGAGTAATGTGCAAGCACTCAGATAGAAGAGCAAGGGAATCAGAACTTGCCAAGAAGAAAACTACCGGAGAAAGAAATAGCTCCTGATCATTGGTCAACTACAGGAGATCCCTGGAAGTCTCATTCCCCCTGGAAAGATGATGTTGACCTTCCACCATCCATATCACTTTATTGCTTCCTACCCTTTTATGTTAATCCCCAATTGAGAATACAACACAGATAACAAATATAGGCCATATAGTATAAATGGATGCTGGACCTAGGCAAAACTCTGTGTACAATGGATACAGTAACTTTTCTACATTCCCAAGGCACCTACTCTGTGTGTAAATTGCCACCTACTAAGAAAGGTGAGTCCTTCAAACCGCATGCATATTCAACTCTATCCCAGGCTCCCTCTAAGACCCCATAAGCATTTGTCACCCGGACTATGGGAACAAGAGGAATACTCATAAGGAAGACTAAGAGAGGGTCACATGTCACCTCAAAGAATGGTGCAGCATTGGCTGTTCTTGGACAATGATAGGCAGAGTGAGAGGACGTATACCATGAAAACGTGTGGCACACATAAGGACGTCAAGATAATACCCAGCCAAATATTGTGACCTGTGATCTCAGTACTCAGGAAGTTGAGCAAATAGGACCACAAGTTCTAGGCCTGAGCTGCATTTGGAGACTCTGTTACAGACTAGATAGGCCCTGGCAGTCCACTCTTGAGGACTGGAGGTTGACTGTCTTAAATGTAACCGAGATGATGGATATTACCTGTAGGATATCTGCAAGCAGGAAGTCATAGGACAAGAGCAGATAACAAAGGAAATTAACCTAACCACCTAATCGTGGCACAGCCAGAAAACTAGACTCTCTTTAGAAACGGGTTGGGAGAAAGAGTTTTTAAAGTTCAGGTCAGTTCTAAATATGACAGGTTTTCTGGATCCTAAGTTAAATATGGTTAAAATCACTACAGAGATATGAGATCTTTGAAGACTCTGGAAGTTGCAAACCTATGGAGTCTCTGCTTTTTCTGTCTCCAAGCTCAGTCTTTTCCAGGTGCATGGGTGTGTAACTATGAGCACACCAGGTCTGAAGGCAACAGGGAATAAGAAGCATTTTCAACACTGTGAGGAGTAGACTCCCAAACATGCACACATACATATACACACATGCACATACACACATATGCCCACACACTCAGTGGTACACATCATCTGCTCTCAGTTGAGACAACAAAGAGCCAGCATGAAATGCAGCCAGCAGATGGGAGCCCACTGAAATGCCAGCCAGAAGAAACAGCATTGTGGCTCAAAAACAAAATTCCAGGTTAGCAAAAATCCCTCTTCCTTCTCTTTCCTCAGAGAAAATTCCTGTAGAGGTACCTAGAGCCTTGGCAATCTGAGCTGAGCTATTTATTCTGGACCACCACCCCATCTTGCATGTTAAGTACAAAATGGAAAAATGCCTCAAATTGGGAAATGGGGCTACAGTCCCAGATGGTGTCTGAACATGCATAAATTTGGTTGCTGGGTGAACAGATGGAAAGTTGAAGGGAAATTTGAAAAAAAAAAAATCAGATTCTTCTGCCAGACCACTCCCAGGCTGAAGAAGTAGGGTTGTCACTTAGCTGGCAGAGGCTTGATCTTCCAGCCTGTGGAATAGGGGTTTAAATCACCTTTAAATCATTGTGTTTAAAGGTGAGACCAGCCTGGGCTTCAGTCCTGTTCAGTCACTTAGCAGCTGGTAAGAGCTGTCTGGCACTTTAACTGTTTTGTTTTGTTTTGTTTTTTCCTTTGACCAAGGAGATAATGAGAGGCATGAAGGAGTGGCATAGGGATTGAATGAAATAGTGTAAACATAACCCTGTGCATAGCATCATAGAAGTGTCATGTAGGATCATCTCCCGACAGAGCCTTGTGTGCTAGTCAAAATTCAGAGGAGCCTGGATAGGAAGCACCACAGAAACTTCCAGTAACTAGTCCCACAAGAAACAGACTGGTAAAAAAGGAAATAGAACTGCCTTCCTTTCACCATCTTCTTTCCAGAAGCTTCCTGGAAAATAGCATAGATAAGACTTTCAGCGGAATGGTGGGTGATATCGCAATACTCTTTGTTGGGTCAACTGGATTGACAAATGCCTAGGAGGTCAATAAAGCAAACCTTTCTAGGTGCATCAGTTGAAGCATTTCCAGAGACTATAAACAAAAAATGTGTTTTAGTTACTTTTTTATGCCGTGTGATAAAACACACGACAGAGGCACCTTACGAAAGGAAGTTTAGTTTTACTTACAGTTTCAGAGGGTCAGAGTCCATGATGGCAGAGCCAAGGGGCAGCTCAGAACTTACAGCATGATCAGAAACCAAGAGGCTGAAATAATGAGTCACACTAGGAAAGACTTGAGTCTTTTGAAGCCTCAAATCCCATCACCGGTGACACACTTCCTCCAACAAAGCCACAGCCCTTAACCCCTTTTAAATAGTCCCTCCAAGTGGGAACCAAGTTTTCAAACATATGGGTCTATAGACGCTGTCTATAGACTTAAGGTTACTATTGCTGTGAAGAAACATCATGAACAAAGAAACTTGGGCAGGAAAGGGTTTATTTCAGCTTACACTTCCAGGTAACAGTTCATCACTGAGAGAACTCAAGAAGGCAGAAGCTGGTGCAGAGGCTATGGAGAAGTGCTATTTACTGTCTTGATCCCCATGACTTGTTCAGCCTGCTTTCTTCTAGAACCCAGGAATACTAGCCCAGGGTCTTACAGAACCCACCACCATCCACAATGGTCTTGGCCCTCCCTCATCTATCACAAATCAAGAAAATGTCCTACAACTGGATCTTACGGAGGAATTTTCTCTCAATTCAGGTTCACTTCTTTCATTTGACTCCAGGTTGTGTCATAAAACTAGCCAGGACAGGAGCCATTCTCATTCAAACCACCACAGAGTAGAAGATTCCCACCCCAAATATGGGTGACACCATCTCAGAGGCTGGAGGTCCAGATGGAATGAGATTTCAGGCATTCTCTTTCTGCTTCCTGTCTAAACGTCTCTGCTCCATCATGCTCCCTCAACCATCACTGTCAACCTGCATCCCCCTACTCTGGGGCATCAAACCTCCACAGGACCAACAGCCTCCTTTCCTATTGATGTCAGACAAGGCCATTCTCTGCTTCCTATGTATCTGGAGCCATGGATCCCTCCCTGTACACTCCTTGGTTGGTGGTCTAGTCCCTGGGAGCTCTTGGGTGGTCCAGCCAGCCAACATTGTTCTTCCTATGGGGAAACCTCTGGTCTGTATGATCAAGAGACATACTGGTACAATGGACAGAGCCTCTCATTTGCTTCCTCAACTGTGGGCAGGGTCTTCCCTGTGAGCTGTCCAGTCACTGTGTAGTCTTGCAGGTCTGGCTTCATGTTGGCTTTCTGTGAGCAGCATGACTCTGTGGTGAACTTTTTGTCACTTTGACAAAATTCTTGAGGAAAATAGCTTAAAAACCAGGAGACATTTTTTGGCTCACAGCTTTAAGGGGGTTGACAGTGGGTAGGTGGGTGTATGGGTGCGGGATCACCCTCATAGAGGCAAAGGGGAGGGGGAGAGGGCAGATAGGATGGGGGGTTGTGGATGGGTAACCGGGAAGAGGGATATCATTTGAGATGCAAACAAATGGAATAATTAATAAATAAATTTAAAAAAATAAAATATAAGTTAGCAAAATATAACCCGTAAGTTATTCTTTTCTCCTTCTGGATATTTAATACATTCCTGCTGTTAGTCAAAGAAAGAAAGGAAGGAAGGAAGGAAGGAAGGAAGGAAGGAAGGAAGGAAGGAAGGATCCAGAAGAAAGGAAGGTGGTTAGGGGCAGAGATGAAGAGTTGGTTCACCGAGGGAGAGTATTAACTGTGCAAGTAAGAAAACCTGAGTTCTAATCCTCCTTTCCCACATAAAAGTCAGTCATGGCTGCCTATTCCTGTAATTCCATCATTAGAATGTGGAGATCCCTGAAGATCATTGCCATCAAGCCTAGCCAAAATGACAAGCTTTCAGTAGTGTCTGTGGTGGCTTCAACCCTATCTAAAAACAATAAGATGGAGAATGACCCCCTCTTGCCTTTGTGTGCAGACACAGCCCCAAGCACACACATCCTCATCTTTTCCTGTTTCTTTTCCTCATCTTACTCACATTCCTCCCTGCTCAGAAGAACCATACCATTAACAGACAACCTTATATTTTGATTCCAGCCATCCAGAAGATATCAGCTTCAGGCAGGACATGCTGGTAGTAACTCCCACTTCTTCGGATACTGTGCCAGTCGCTCAGTACTCTAAAGCCCTAAATTACTTCCTGTAAAAGCCTCCTAGACATTCTGGCTTTTGCCTACCCATGAAATTTCAAGAATGTTAACTCCACCAGTAAGCACCACCAGACAGATGCTCTCCTCTTTTGCCTCAAGTGATCAATGCTGGCACAATTACTACATAGGGTGTCAGAGAAAAGAACCTGGATCCTCACAGAACCTCTCCCACTCCTTACCCCCTTCTGGGTACCACATTATGTTCCCCAAACCCAACCACCTGCACATAAGACACTGCCCAGACTGCAAAGACCCTATTTCTAAAAGTGTAAAGAGTCTGATTTAATATTATAATACAACTGATTCCCCAGCTTGATGTGACATCACCATCATGGAGCAGAGCAGCTCTGATGACCTATAGGAGAAACTGGTCTGTAGTCATGGCAACGAAATAACCAGAATTGTACAGTAGATAGCCTGTTGTGACAAAGCTGTTTAACACCCCCTGTTGGAAGAGAGAAGAGTCAAGAGACCCTCATAAGACCCTGAGATTTAATCACCTCCTCACATCTGTATGTGATTTATGAAAGAAGTAGAAATTGCCTGGGATGGGACTTCGCAATGGTGTAACTGCCCACAGACCACCCATGCACCTGCAAGTACTGACTCACGAGTTGACTTAACTCTTCCCTGGGTCTATCAATCCCTTCTCTGTGTGAAACAGCTGTGTTCTCCTGAAAGCATCATAAAACAGGTATGGGATATCCTTACCCTTCTTCACTGATAAAGCCTTCTTTGTTCTCCCAAAGTGCTCCCCAGGACCTATGTTCCTTGGACGAATATATCAATACTACTCTGCTATCCAGGAGGATGAAAGCCCATACATGTGCTGATCAGTGCTGCACTCAGGGCAGGTATATGCCTAACCTGGAGTCTGAGCCAGAAGGTGGTCTGGGAGCAGGTTGTACAGGGCAAGAAGGAGCCAAGAGAGAAGCCACCAGCCTGAGACACGCCACAGGCCTATTGTGATCACTTGAGAATGCACAGGATGCTCAGGTGGCACAGCAGAGACTCTGAGTAACCAAGAATAAGCCAGTGTCTCCATTCGTTTCCCTGGGCACACAGTTCCTCCTGTCACAGCTTGCTGGCTGGCTCATATCCTTAGTATTTGAAGGGATGTCTAGCTAGTCCTGATTATTTGTACAATGTACCATGCCAACCAACCCATTCTACTTGCTACTTACTTGGGAAAAGGGATTATGGAGGCATGCCAGTTTTAGATATGGATGAGGGAACTGGGGATGTCTCCTCAGAAGCATGGCAGGACTGTTGCATTATAGTCTTTGTGGGTTCAGACTCCCTGCCTGGCCATACAAAGGGGCCTTGTCTACTGTGCACTCTCCTGATCCTCAGAGTTCATCAGTCAATGTCCTCTGGACTTCAGGAAAGGTATCAATGTTTCCCCTCAATAAATGGAAATAAATGGGAGGCTCCAACTCTTCTTCAAATCATGTGTTGGGGAGAGTTTAAGAACCATCTTCCAGAGTCCTGGTCTACTTAGTCAGGCTTTACTTGGAAAAACCAATTGGTCACTGCCTGTGAGGTCTTTTCATCACAGCAAGATACAGGTGCAGAAGTCAGGCCTACCAGAACTCAGAAACTCTGAAACTCAGGGCTGGGATAGGCTCTTTCATTGACACACAGAGGAAGGAACATGTGGCTTCCACTCCCATACAGAACAGATGACTCCAGGGCCAGCACTGAGAGAGCTAGCCTCATCATCTCTTCTCCTCATCAGAACCTGACTTACAGAAGAGACCCAAATGTTCTCATTATAGTGGCACACATGACACAGATGGCAGGAACCAGAGATTCCAAAAGCCTCCTTGGGAAGCTGTGAGGTGTCTTCCCCACCATGCTATCTCTGCTGGCCAGTGTGGCTGGGTGTTAGGGTGTGCCTGGCTCAGAAGATTTGTTTTATGTGTCGCCTTGAAAAGCTGCCACAGATAGACCTGACCGCCACCCTTGCAGGAAGAGAAGCCAGGATACAGGAAATCTACTGTGGTGTTGGTTTGAGTGTTCATCCCAGTCAGGCTGGTAAACAGCAAACATTGAATATCTTTCCTTCCAGTCACACTACAAGGCGGCTAAAGACCTACAACTTACATTTAACCTCTCAGTTTCTAATCCAACAAATCACCTGTTATCCTCTCCTCCCTGTTCCTTCCTTCTCCTCCTCCTTCTTTCCTTCTCTTCCCCTCCCCCCACCCAACCTTGTCTTCTCAGTCTTTTAAGTTCCAAGATAAAAGGAAGATGGACATCGTAAGACTGAGGCCTCAAATGCCAAATGCTAGCCTTTGACCCAGCTTTTATGGCCAAGTTATAAACCACTGGTCACAGGTTGATAGTTCAAATTCCCACACAACCTTAGCAGCAGCAGAGAGGCAGCAGACATCTGGAGTGGCTGAGCCAGGCGCTGGGGCTCATCTGCCAGCTCATGGCCTGGCAAGGGAACAGGTAGGGGCAGTCTTCCCAGCCCTAATGATTTTCTATCACTGTGTAAAATCCACCACACACTCTCCTGATATCCATTCTTGGTTTCCTATCATCAGATTAATGAATTTCTATCCATAGTTTATGGATTTCATTTTCTGTCTATAGTCTTCTAAACTGAAGAAGGATTGACAGTGTCTGGCTTCCTTGTAGTTGAGGTCTCACAGTCCCCAATCTGGTTTTAATAAAATCCTTTGATTCTTCTAAGAGCAAAGATGCTAGATTTGCTAAGAATGTGGTAGCAGAAAGCCTCTTTCTCTCTTCCAGGAGAATTTTGGATTCTCCGGTCCCCAGAAATACTGATGTGGGGCCAGAAATAGGCTGTGGAGCAAGGGAAGCCGTGGCCCAAGTATGGTTGAGAAGCATCTTCTCTGGTCTGGTGTCAGGAAAGCCCCTTTCACAGGCTTCCCTGTAGTTGTGCAGGGAAGAAAGCTGCCCAACGCTGGGGTCAGAAAGCCTAAAGACAGTGGAAGGCAGAGCTGCTGGGTGAGTCTCTGACAGGACCCACTGGAGCTTTGTCTCATCATGGCAGCTAAGTGTTGCCCTCATGGCTAGGCAGTGTCAGGTCTAGAAAGACAGAATGTTCCAGCACTTTGCTGGAACTGAGCTGAGCACTTCCTGGTGCTGGTGGGGAGGGGTCCCTGAGCAGTAGGAGGACTGTGTAACATGTAGAGCAGCTGCTTATGAGAGCTCCTTTGGCTTCAGTTTGGCCTGGGCCAAGGTGTGTTTGCTCCAAGCCCTCACTTGGTAAGAATATAGAGGGAAACCCATAAGCATGGCCAGTTAAGTCCAAAGCTGAGCACTGCTTGAAGGCTCCCACTGCCCCTAGGCCCTCCAGCCAGTGGCCTGGTCCCAAGGCAGACTCCATCTACACAGCTTCTGGTCACAAAGAAAACTCGCCCTAAGGAAACCTGCCCTTATGTCCTTTCAGAATGGGGTCACAGGCCAGCAGCATAAAATCAGATCCAGCTGTGAATGTGTGGTCTTCATTTTTATTATCAATTATTTAAGTCTGTATAAGAACTACGCACCTTCTGCGTTCTGAGGGCAGGACCACCATCATTCCACCATTTTCCAAGGCAGATCTGTCATGCCTTGGGAACGGCCTACAGACAGAGGGGGTGTGGTCTTCAGAGATCTGCAGAGGAGCAGGTACAGCTGGCATGCTTCTTGCCCTCCCCTACTGTTCCATGTCAGGTAATAGTGTGAAGCTTTGCTATCTCCTGTTTTTTGACTAACCACACTGGGATTTGGAAGCCAGCCAAATGCTGTTGCTGCTGTTGCTGCTGATGCTGAAAGCAATTGGGGTTTGGATACCAACATCTAAGCAGAACACATAGTTCAGACTTGAGACAAGTCCAGTCTTATGGCCTCCTGATCCACTAGATAGAACACAGCGATGGCATGGGGTACAGGAGGCCAGGAACCATATTTCTCTATATGTCCCAGGGGAAAGGGTGCTGGGGAGGGCCAGGTTGGCTACCTATGAATGAGAAATTCTTTTGCTTGATCCCAGGCCCTGTTACTCCAGGCCAGATTTATGGCTCTTTACAAAGACAATTTGTCAACCTCAGAATACTTTAAAGAGGAATGATGCCATGTATGTATGTATGTATGTATGTTGAAGAAGATCAATGGAAATGCATATATTCACCTTAAGTTTAAAAATAAATATTACCTATGCCCAGGGAGATGGATCATTAAGTAAGGTGCTTGCTAGAAAACCAGAGATTCTGAGTTCAGTTCCTAGAATCTGCACAAAGGAAGGAGAGAGCTAACTCCAAAAACTTGTTCTCTGACTTCCATACATGTGTGTACATGCACATATATACACATATACACAAATAAATGTAATCAAACATTTTTTTTAATCTTGGATAAAATATATTACTTAGATCAAAGAGAAACTATCCCTAATGATAATGGATACTCAGGAGGCTTGAGGCAGGAAGAATACAGGTTCAAGTCCAGTCTGCACTACAGAGTAAGTTCAAGGTCACCAGACCCAGCTGGGTTTCAGTTCAGAAAGTGCCATCAAAACTGTTCAGTCTAGTAGCACAGGTGATTGTTGTCAGGTGGTGCAAGACAATAGGGAAAGGGGATGTGAATGGTTTCATGAGAAGTCTACTCCAGCACAGCACTTTGAGGTGACACAGCTCAGCAATGCTCTTATAGAGAGACAAGGTGACAGTTTAAAGGCTGTTTATGTTGCCACTACACATCACCGACACATCAAGAATGAATGCTGGGGAGCTGGGTGAATAGTGTCTCCCTACAGCCTCTAGACCACTTGTTTTAGAAGATGACGGGAGCTTAATGCTGTGCTACATTCTGCTTCAGGGACCTTGACCAGTCTCAAGTTCCTCAACTTTAACTTTACCCATGTCACCACAGCCCAATACCAAATAGGACAAGGCTTAGGAGTCATGTGTCTTCTTAGGTCTGACTGGAAGAGGCAGAGCTGGGCTAACAAGGCTGCATCAGGAGGGAGACCAGTCATTACAGCCCCAGGGACTCCTAACTATCTCTGCATGAGGCTTGTTTTTAAAGGAAATGACAGAAGGCAAAGATTTGACAGAGTTACCACCAATAGGTACTCATAATTCTGGGCAGGCTCACTCTCCTGGTTGCCTGACCAGTAGCTCCTCATGGTCTCCCCCTACCTTAACCTCCTTTGGGTGACTCAATATACCAAAACCAAGTGAGCTCAAACAACAAGCATGAATCTAATTGGGGTCAAAGTGCCTTTAACAGTAGCTAATGAAGGTTCTTCCTGGTCTGTAGAGAACCAGTTTTTCTCTGAATGGAAAGAAGAGAGATCTCTTTGAAAAGAACACTAATCTTATTTTGGGGGGATGCCCTCCACTGCCACCTAATCACATCTTACAGACTCCACCTCCTATTACCATCAGGGGCAGGGATCTTGACATACAAATTTGGAAGACACAAACATTAAACTAACAACATTGTCTAAGAGGGCCCAATGATGAGTCAGAGATCATTTTAAAATCCTTCTGTGAGATTAATCCCTTGGACCCTGGTGTTCTCGGTCCTACAAATACCTCCATGTCTATTGCAGGGTGACCTAAAAGTAGCAAAAGTAGATGGACTCCCTAAAATTGTCACCTGCACCCCTCATCCATGTGCTGCAACACCTGATGCCAAGTACTACCCACACAGCTGAGTCTGAGCAGCTGCCTTTTTCATTCATACTGTATTTACCACAGACTGCTCTCCAAGGAAATGCCTTGGAGCTTCCAAGGGACACTCCCACCATGATGTATTATGTCCTCATATGTGTAGAATAAGAAGTCCGTGTGATCACAGACTGAAATCATGAGGCCAAAAAACCCATGGGCCATGTGTGCTGGTGTACACCTTTAACCCCAGCATGTGAGTGGCAGAGGCAGAAGGATCTCTGTTACTTCAAGTCCAGACTGGCATACACAGTAAATTTTAGACCAGCTAAAGCTATATAATGAGACCCTATATCAAAAAAATACAAAATAAATAAACCTGGATAAAATGATTCTTGTATTTGAGTATTTCATCACATTGATGAAACACTGACTCGTGTCAATAGAATTTTAACAGACAGAGTCCAATTTTCCTGAGAGACAGACAGTCCAATAAATGAGGTAGGTCAGGGCTTCCAGATGGAAGACTGCATCCACTACTCATGTGGAGACAGAAGGTGGCCTTTGATCAGAAGCCCAAACTCTAGTCCTACATGGCATGACCAGATCTCAGAAACATGATTGGTACAGGCAAGGGAATGAAGAGAGGACAAACACATAGACACGTGTACAGAACAGCTGGAGTTGGGTGGGCTGTGTCCTCTATGATGGAAGGCACCAACTAGGAAACAACCCAGAACTTCAGCACATTGTGTAAGACACAGAAGGAGGTGTTACCTAGCCCAGTAGGAAGTCTCCCTAGGCGAGCAATCTCAGGGAGCAGTCATCAGAGAGGAGGATGCTGAAGTTGTGGTGGTTTGCACACACTGGACAATCCTTCTCAAACTCTTGTGGTTGCACACACCTTCAATATTCACACTCAAACCATAGGATGGTTTTGCCATCCCTCTGAATGCCTTCATGTGTGTCTGAGGCATTTGCTAGTGGACTTGCATGAGGTCCTTAACAAGACCCTGCCCATGTCAAATAATGCACATCCCCTCAGAACTTTGCCCTTTCTTTGCACATTCACACAAGGATTTCTTCCACTCTCCATTCCCAGATGGCCTGTGTAGGTTTAGATTTTTCAAAACCTACTTTATTTATGGTTCTTTAATGCTTCAGCCTCCTGTCTAGCCCACCACCCACAAGAGATAGGGGATAAGAGAAGTTAATAGGAAACAGGGGTTGTGGACCGGTTTAGAAATAGTTCTTTGGAGAGCTTCCAACCTTCGCTGTCAGCAGTCCAGCTCCCTAGCAAAACACCAAACACAAATCAGCAGTGGTCCAGTCCACTTGGCAAACACCAAACATGAATAAGTAGCAATGGTTAGATCTAGAAGAAACTGCAAGGCTCTGCTGAGCAGCAAGAAGCAGCCAGAATATCACCAGAAGTTCTTTGGTGCAGTTCTCTCTATAAAGTCATGATAAGCAAAGATCAGCAAAGAAAGCAAGGTGAGGATGCTACAGCATTGTCAGCAAAGACCAGTGACAACGAAGCCCAAGGAAGGCCAGCAAAGAGTTGCAAGGCAAACCAATGCAAGAGCATCATCCGCTGTCTGTTGGATTATATTTATAGTCTTTCCAAACATCATACGTCCTCTCAAGCATCCCCTCCAGCTAAAACATCACATGCCCTTTCGCCAGACAGCTTCCAGAAAAACAGCATGTGTCTGTTCTCAGGAAAACATCCTCGCACATGTCTGCTTCAGCAAATCATCCTCTCACAAGATGGTTTCCAGAAAAACATCACATGACACAACTGACTCTCCAATGAAACCAGAAATTACCACTTCAGGTCTGTCCTGCAAGAACTGACAACAGTGGGGCTATCTATAGCCCAGCCCTGATGGTACCCACTCTCTCATCTCTGGTTCTCCAGTCCTCCATGACACAGCAGTGACCCTTACTCTCTTCAAGTGCTCTGTTGGGCTTCAGTTCAATCACATCTGGCCCTGCTTTCCAGAAACCTGCCCCAGCTGAGAGAGCCAAAGCACAATTAGCCAGGCTGGGCATGAAAGCCAGTCACAAGCTCTCAGCATGCAAAGCAGGTGCTCTTGGAGTACTTCAGAGCATCCCTTCATCCTCCCTCCTGGACTTCTCTGATGCCACACCCCTGCCCAGGTCTCCTGATACTGCCTGCCCTTCTGCCAGCATGAAAGGCAGCTACTGCTCACAGGCTTCTCACAGTCCTAATACCTCTCACTGCAGAAAGGAAGCAAACTGATGGCCCCATGCATAACTTTTATGATGCATATGAAAAAGCCATAATTATTTCCCAAATGCACACAGGACTCAGGGGATAGACTGGGTGCTATTCACAGATTGCTCAATCGAGTGGCAGCTTTAAGCAAATGAAGTCTGGGTAGCATTTGCTTTGCTAAGTACTGCCTGGTGCACATTGGTCCCTATGATGACATCTCTAAAACAATTTCAGAAGCAGATTTCAGAGGTAACATTTTTAATCTTCAGCAAAAACCCAAGTTGTGAGGGAGATTGTATTATCAGTGTGTGTGTGTGTGTGTGTGTGTGTGTGTGTGTGTGTGTGTGGTTTCCGCTGCCTAGAAGGCTAAAAACAAGACAACAGTATGGTTCACTGTGTAAACATCTTCAGTATCTACAATTGCTCAGCTGCATGTGTGATCCCCGTTTCCAGGGCATTCTAAAGACCATGACCATTAGAACCTGAGATCAGTGTCCTATACTCCTAAGTCCTTTGCTGGAGGCAGATCTCTCTAAGAATGTAAACACTCTGGGAGTAGTGGTTATTTTCACACAAAACACAGGAATTCAGTTCAGTACAGAAGTATGAAGACAAAAATCGAGAAAACACACTGAAGATAAGAAAGGGTGCAGACAGGGTAGGTGCAGACAGGGTAACAATACTGCTATGAATAACAACCAACCATGTGGTACAGGTACAGTGGGTGACACAGCTAGCTTCACCTGACAATGTGACACAAACCTAGAGTCACTTAGGAAGAGCGAATCACAGTTGGAGAACTGTCTCAATTAAGGATGTTATCTTAATTCCTACTTAATGTGTACAGGCTTAGGCCACTGTAGGCAGCACCATTCCGAAGCAAATAGGCTTGGGCTGCATAAGAAAGCTAGCTGAGCAATCTAGAGGGAGAAAAACAGTAAGCAGCACTCCTCCATGCCTTCCATTTCAAGTTCCTGCCTGTCTGGAGCTCCTAACCTCCCTTAAGTTCTGGCCTTGGCTGCCTTTGAAAATAGACACTAAGGTATAAGATGAAATTAACACTTGCCTCCCCTGTTGTTTTTGGTCATGGTGCTTATCATAGAAATAGAAAGCAAGTCAGAACAAGGAGTGAGGAGGATATATATTGAGCCAACAGAGGGTAGAATAGCAAGAAAGGGGAATGTGAGATTGGGGGAGTCCTGACACTGACTTGTCCATCTCTCTCACTGGGCGTTTGTGTTCATCCAATGTCAATACCCACATATCTTTCCAAGGGCAGAGTCTCATCACAGGTCCTTGATAGACTGGTACAAAATAGAAAGAGGGAGACTGTATTTAACATAACTCGGGAAAGCCATCAACTGAAAATGAACTGGAGCTGTTGGGTCAATACCCAGCTTTCTGAACCTCCATCCATTCAGGTACGTGCTAGAGTAAGTCCAAGTCCCTCATAGGGATGTCCCCACCCTGGATGACCACAGCAGCAAGATGCAATCTTGTTATCTTCCTTTCTTCCCATTACATCTCACTTCTCTTCCCTCTCCCTTCTTACTGACATCAACCCTGAAGCCAATGCCCTGCAGAGAGAGTTTCTTCTCTGGGTCTTCTAACAATATAGCTCTACCTGGCCTGGCCTGAGTCACATGCTGTTTCAGGGGTCAGAGCTGTAAAATATTAATTGATTAATTACACTCTGGATGGAAGCAGAAATGCCAGACACAAGCCAGCTGAAGGAAAAGAAGGGATTTCCCAGAGGAATCAATGCTACTGCCAGGAGAGAGATGGTGACCAGGTCAAGCAGATGGCAGCTGCACCTGGAGGGTAGGCATGAATTAGGGACACAGGGTACAGATAACATTGTAGCAAGCATTCATTCAAGCACAAAGGTGAGGAGCCTGAATATAGCTGGACAGCCCAGGGTGTCTGAAAAAGGCATCAAGGAGTCAGACGACCTGTACAAGTTATATGTGAGCTGAGATGCAAGGTCATGGCAATTTCAGCCGAGTATTCTAAAGTATACATGGCCCTTCCCTGGAAGGCCAAGTGGCTTCCCAATCTTACTAAAACCTTCCTCCTGGCTTAGAAGTCTGTGACAATCAGCATTCCCCAAGGGTTCATGTCTTAAATGCCTGGTCCCCAAGAAAGTGCTTTTGGCTGGTAGGGAAACCCTCTAAGTGGAATGATCTCATGAGAGGTATTTAGGTGATTAGAGTCATGTTCTCAAAGGGAATTCACAGGTCTCAGCTCACCCATTCATGAGATAGGCATTTAGTCCCACTATCTGTTCCCACTATTAATGGTAGTCTAGACATGGGCTGAAAGGCAACAATGGCTAATCAGTAAAGGACTGAACCCCTCCCCCCAACAAAAAATCCCTGTTAACCAAGGTAAAACTTGCCTCTTTCTAAGTCAGTCTCAGATTTTTGTGAGAATACTGACAAGCAACACAAACCCAGATGTCTGGCTCTAGTGCTTCGATATCCTAGGAATGACGAGCTTTGTGAGGTGTGGGCTCCCTGAACCCTAATGATATAATAATGCAAGCTAATGTCTCTCCTTAGGTGTTCCATGTCACCAAGCATAACACTGCATACAGGCCCTCCACGATGCAACTGTTACATAACTAGGTGCTGCTAGGTCTCAGAAGTCCCAGAGAGCCTTCTTAGAGTTCTAACCTCTGTAAACTGTTCACCTCTGTGCCCAGAGTGAGCAAGAGACAGTGGTATGGTCCTGTGAACAGCTAAGTGAGGCAAGCACCTTTAGGTGGGAATTCCCACATTAATTTACCTTCCTTTATGTTTGGGTAAAACTTGATGACTCCAGCAATGTAGCTGTGCACGCTCATCGGCATTCTACCGGACACTTAAAACTTCAAACACATGCTCTATGACTTTTAGCAAAGCTTGGCCCAAACTATATAAGCAATCTTCTTAAAATAGGACCTTATACTGAGCACACGCAGACACATACCCACCCCTAGTGTGTTTTCTCTCACATGACTGGCCATAGGCTTCTAGAATTTAACCCACATGTTCCCCTTGTTCAAGAGGACACAGGTCTGGAAATACCTCCTGTGTCCCCCTTGCCTGTTAAAAGATAGTAGATGTTTCTCCATCTATTCCACTGTGTTTTGCATGTTCATGTATATCTGCTCTTTGCTTTTATCAGGATGTGAACCCATTGGTTACAGTTTGATATTAAAAAAAAAAAAATACCATGGGAAGGTCTAGGAAGATGGGTCTATCTTGAGGAGCACTGCCAGTTCTTCCAGGTTCCCAGTACCCACATTAGGTTCTCTCCAACTGCCTGTATCTCTAATATCCAACGATTTAATTCCCTTTTCTGGTTTACACACACACACACACACAAACACACACACACGAAGTGAATACTTAAGGGTTCTTTGTAAAGTTGGTCAGATGGTGTTTTGCTGGGGTAAACATGTGAAGGAACATTTAGCTGAAGCAGACACAGGAGAAAGGATGTTCTGATAAAGCAAGCACATGAAAGAACACGCGATGAAGGATTTGTCACTAACGACATACATGTATTGGTTCACCTTACATTGTCCGGACTCCATAGAGACAAAGGCACCAAAAAACTTCTGGTGGTGTGCTGCAGTTTCTTACTGCTTCTGCAGACTCAGGCTGATTTACAGAGTGATGTTAGCTGAGACGAATGCATGTGCTGAGACAAGACATGTGCTGAGGCAAGACCCATGGAGGACACGTGATGTCTGGAGGGTATAAATAGGATTCAACAGACAGTGATGGAAGTTGAGCTAGGCTTGCTTATAGAGCTAGCTATACAATGCTTGTGGGTCTCACATCTTGGCTAATCTTTGCTTCCCTGAAATAGGCATAACCAAGAACTTCTCCTGGCATTCTTCCTGGTCCCATCTGCTGACTCATGCTGAGGCTGAGGCCTGGCTGTGCTGCCCCATCTCCATCCTTTCTTTCCCACTACCTCTGGTGGTGGTGGTGGTGGTGGGGTAAGCTAAAAAGGAGATTAAAGCATTTAAGAACAATCATTAAAAATAAGGTTTGAAAAAATTAAAGTTATATACACACACACACACACACACACAAATATAAAGCAGTATCTTAAAGAAGAAACATGAGAAAGTATGGGTTAAATCCACTTGAGCTGGTGTCTAGTAAAGGTATCTTTGGGACTTCCCTGAAGGGTGTTACCTCTCACCAGGGAGAAATACTCCATAGGTTGTTCCCCAAATTTCTACAATCCAGGAATCCCCTTTCTTAGGATAAATCTTAGAATCAGTATTCAATGAACCCCAGGTTGAGATATGTTGAGTCAAGGCCAGTTCTCATTTCTTCAGAAAGCCAGACACTCCAGAGAAGGCCTGCTTGGGCAGTTCATCCTGTGTTTCACCTACCACCTACCACCTTATGTCAACACAACAGGAACATTAAGCTAGGTCAGCCAAGCCCAGTGTACCTTTAAAAAGCCACCCCATCTGCAGAGACACAGCAGAGCCCTTAGTGGGTATGTTGAGTGGGTCTCTAGACTCTCCAAGATACAGTACACAGTGAAGGGTCTGTGGCAAACATTTTCTGTCATTAGATAGGACATCTCATTACCAAAACTGCAGCAGAATCCTAATTGTCTCCTTTCTGTCCCCACTACAACAAATTATCATTTTAGGGGATTTTTTGTTAGTTTGTTTGCTACTGTTCATTCTTTTCAGTTTTTGGTGAGATACACTACTGTTTTATAGCCCACTTCTTCTCTGAGTAGATATATCTTCTTGTGTGATCATTTCTCCAGGGGCAAGCTGGGTTTACACTGTCTACAGTGTCAACATTTCTCACAGATTAAGTGCTGGTGATATATGACTACTTGCCTGGTGTCACCATAAACAACCTTGAACTGTTGCCTGACACACTCTGGGGACACTGCTAAACTAGCTGTGTGTCATCATGGCATGACTTGGTGAGCGTTGGTCTGAGTGGTTGTGTGTTTGCACACACAGATGCCTCTTCAGTGCAGGACTGCACAGATCCACTCATCAGGGTGAGAATTTCTCACCCAGGCTCCCATGGCTACAGTTCAGGACTAGACAATACTCTGGCCTCTTGTGAACAGGCAAAAGAACCTGTGTTTGGTCCCTTCTGAATTCAAAAGTAGACTTACCCAGGCTTGCAAATTAGCAGAGACCTCACTAGCCTGCAGCTGTGTTCAGAGAGGATGTTACCTCTTACTAGGAAGAAATACCCCAGCCTTTGTTCCCCAGATTTCTATAACACAGGAACACCTTTCCTAGAATAGGTCTCAGAAACAGTATCCAATGAACCCCACTTTGGAGAATGTGTTCCTTTCACTCACTTTACAAGATGCTTTATGTTTTCAAAATTCATTCCCGCATAGCCTTTCAGTTATACTCATCATGGGTGTGGTAGACCAGATTGTCATTTTTGATACGTACACTAGCAACCTAGGCTCAGTGCTGTGTGGGGGCTTTGCTCAAGGACATGGGTCTGAGCAGTAGAAAGAGGGCAGAACTTCTATTCCACAAATACCTTGGTATAATCCTAGCTGTTCAGAAGGCTAAGAAAGTTCATGGCTTCAAACTCAGCCCCGGTTATGGAGTAAGTTCAAGGCCAGCATGAATAACTTACAACAATTAAGTCTTAAAATAAGAGGATGGGAGACTATAGGATGTATCCTAGCAGTAGGAAGCTGCTTAGCATGAACAAGGCCCATGATTCTGTCTCAACACCAAAAAGAAAAAACAAAAAAATTTTAAAAAAGAAAGAAAGAAAAAAGAAAAAAAGTCAAGCTGGAATCTGGTCAATACAGGATGCTTATTTCAAAGAGGATCTGAGATTTAAAATCATCTACACCATATTCCACTAGCCTGACTTGTCCTCTCCATCTCCCTAGAGAGGACAGATATACCTGCCATGGCCAGCCAGATGCATCCTGACAAGAGGTTTGCAGAAGAAACAGAGGGTAGGGCATAAGCCCTGAAAGTATCTGGGAATTTCTGCTTGAGGCAGGGATAAATCCTCTCCTTTCTGAGCCCTAACAAAAGGGCATCAGTGGAGTGTGAGGCTGAGAGGGGCCAAGGGCATAGCAAGTCCCAGATCATTTGGAGCTTAGACCTATAGGCATTTGAAACAGAGTCTCTGCCCATTCCAATCTATAGCCAATGGGCTTGATCTTGTAAGGCTCTACCCATCGTCTTCTACTTCTGGTATGATTTCCTGTGAGCCAGGAGCCCAAAGCCAGCTCAGTAGGGTTTGTAAAACATCAAGGCCATATGTCGCCTTCCCATCCCATTGGCCCTCTGCCTTAGCACAGACTCAGGGCATGTGGCATAATCAGACACATCATTTTCTGTGCCCACCTGATCGCATATGCCAGGGTCTTTCCTCTCAACAGTCTAGTCTATTCCTGCCCATCCCTTAAATCCTTCTGGGCATAATACATTGCATTTTTAATAGTGTGGGAATTGTTAAAGGCAATGGCAATTTCTGAAGTTGGACTGAATGTATCTTGCATTATGAGATGACTGCGAGTCTTTGTGGACAAGGGGTAGAAGGTTATGGCTTCAAAATTAACACAGGTAATGTTTAATGCAGAGATAGCCTTTGAAGAAAGAACCCACCTGAGCTTTAGGGACAGAACAGAGGAGGAGACTCTTGAGCCAGGACTTCAGGAAAGGTCCCTCAGAAGAGGTAGCAATTGAGATGAAAGTAAAGGAAGACATGGAGCCCACTGAGCAAAATGCAGGGCAACAGGCAGCAAAGGGAAGAGCCCAGCAGGGATGAGAGCTAAGTAGACATGTTCAGGCATTGAAGTATTCTGTAGTAGATGGACTGACAGAATTGTGACAAGAGTTCCTTGACCCCAGGCAACTGCCTCGGGTCTAAGAAGGGGCTATCCAGAACTACGTTGTGATGCTTTTCCTGTTATCTTAATAGTTGAGTTCCTGCCAATATACTTGTCACGACTTTAAACAAACCTCTCTCCTCCAGAATAATTGCTTTGGGGTGGAACAAGAGCCCTGCTGTGCTCCATCACAGAAGTGGTTAGAGACACCTAGATCAAGGGATGGTTCTGGACAGTGGGTAACCTCTGAATTACTGTAGGGGCTCCCACCAGGGCCAGACATTTAGGAGTGAGCACTGGCTTAAAATACTCCTAGTCTTTTGTCTTAATCTTTGTTTTTTGAGACAGGGTTCTGTGTATTCAAAGCTGGTCTTAAAATTGATACATAACAAAAAATGGCCTTGAATTCTGGTTGTTCCTGTCTCTACACAGTTTATGTAGTGATGGGACTCAAACCTATGGATTCCTACATGCTAAGCAAGCACCCTAGACAGGGTCTTACCACACTGGCCTTGAATTTGTCACAGTTTTCTCATTTCAACCCCCATCCCTCACCGAGCCCACTGTTGAAACTAGACATGTACCACCCTACCAAGCTTCATTATATTAATTTGTAAACGTGAACCCAGACTACCCATGACAACAGTACACACCCCTACGGGAAGAAGATGAGGGTCTGAATCATTCTGGGGAGGACATCTGGGGCTTAGTGGCTTCTAACGTGCACCAGGTTTATTAACTCTCTTTCCCATTGCTGAGACAAATATCTGACAGAGCAATTTAAGGGAATAAGGATTAATTTGGATTTGAGGGTTCAGTCAGTCTACTGTGGCAGGGAAGGCATGATGGCAAAAACAAGCAGAGCCCCTCACACAGTGCAGAACCAGGAAGCCAACAATCATGAATGGTGCCTTAGGCAGTTTTCAATTGCTAGGAAGAGATGCCATGACCATGATTGCTTATGGTGTCAGAGGTTTAGTCCTTTATTATCATGGCATGGACATGGTGACACGTAGGTAGACACAGTGCTGGAGAAGCAGCAGAGAGTTCTACATCTTGATTTGCAGATGGTAGGAAGGGAAAAGAGACACTAAGCCTGTCTTGGGCTTCTGAAAGCTCATTGGCCAGTCCCAGGAACACACCTCCAATAAGGCCACGCCTCCTATTCCTTCTCAAGCAGCACCACTCCCTGACAACCAAGCATTCAAATATATGAACCTGTGGAAGGCTATTCTTATTTAAACCACCACAAATGAGATTTCAAGTAGAACTGGGCTATACCCCTCATAGGCCCACCCCCTGATTAACTACCCATTTCTGCTAGCCAGGCCCACAGCCTCCTCAAAATAGCACCACAACTTGGCCTGGCCACCAACACATTTAAACACATAAGCCTGTGGGGAACCTTTCACCTTCAAACTGTAGCTTGTACTAAAGAGGAAGTGAGAGGTAACACTTCCTGAGGTGGGCACACCTTGTGGGAACAGAAGGAAGTAAGGCTCAACAGCCATGCCTGGTACTAGAGCACAAAGCCTCTGGAACCAACCAAGGGGAAACACATCTAGTCCCACCCAAGAGCAGATCAGGCAGTCTCAAATACCTTTCTGGAGGTTAAGAGCATTGGTTGCTCCTCCAGAAGTGCTGAGTTCAATTCCCAGCACCCACATGGTAGCTCATGAGCATCTATAAAGGGATCTGGTGCCCTCTTCTGGCCTGCAGGTTTACTTGCAGTGGAGCACTCATACATTAAATAAATGAATAGATAAATAAATTAAACTAAATAAAAACTATTTTAAAACAAAACAAAAAACAAAATCAATCAAACAAACAAACAAAATCTCTCTGGAACTCTTTCTGCATTATTCAAGATGGCCCTAGAATGGTTCCGAAGAGCCTTCAAAGCCATACCATTGGCATATTGGTAAGGATACCACCAAACACGAAGACAGGAAATGCATAATGAATAAACATTAGTAAAAGGGATTGTGTAATACCATGAATTTTTCAGTGCCGAAAACAGCTGAGAAGTTATTAAAAAATGCATTACTTTCATATTTGATTATAAGTCAAGAGCAGCCAAAAAGAAAAAGAGACTTGGAAGAGGGGGTGGCAGTGGGGCAAAAGGCACCAGCAGCCTTCCAGACTGGAATTAATGAGATCTTCCTAACAGCAAGGGAGTGACACAGTGATTAGTTAATTATCATTCAGCCGCCTGTAATTAATGCACAACTGGAATTGGTGAACAATGAATTAAGCTACCACAGAACACTGCTACACAAATCTAACTAAGAACCCTGCTTGCTGATTTTGAATGTTGTTAACCAAGGCTTCACCATTGTGATTTCATTAGTGTCTTCCTTAGACAATATGCTATGTGACTACTGGTTTAGTTGAGCTGAAGTACAGGTTGCCTAATAAATCCTGTGATCCTGGTGCTGGTATTGGAGTGTGCCCCGCATGGAGTGTGTTCTTGCCTGATGTCAGAGCTCCGGCATCTGACTCAACACCTGGCTTTGAGAAGGATCTCAATCTTGTCCAGAAAGCCAAGGAGGGAAAGGTAGAAGGTAGACAGGAAGGATAAAGTTAAGGCTAAGAGGAGAAGTAAGATACTTTTCTCTGCTGTGAGAGTACCACTGCCCTCCCAGGCTCCCCGTCATCCTGACTCCCATTAGAAACACAGGGGAGAGGCCCATGATAATCCAGGCCATTCTCCAGAATGTAAAATGTGGTTGGATAGGAAGGGGGCTCGTGGATTTAAAGGCTAGTTCCTGCTATCTGGGAGGATCTAGGAACTTTGGGGGAATGGGACCTAGCTCAAGGAATACATAGGTAGTTGTGTATGGGTCTTGGAACATTGTCCTTGGCCCCTCCATATCATGCTTCCTTCTTAATTAGCCATAAAATGATCAATTCTCTTACACACGCCCCTGCCATCATGATGACCCTTGCCCAAGTACCTGGGGCCAAATAACCATGGACTAAACTCATGAAAAAGGTGAGCCAAATAAACCCCTCTTCTAAGCTGTTTGTCATATATTTGGTTATGGCTTCAAGAAAAGCAGCAAAAGTTAAGTCAAGCCATTTCTTTAAAAGTCTTCTGTTTGGAAACACTCCCAATAATTTCCACCATCAAGGGACGTTGATTTTCAATACCATGGCAACCAGGTCTGGGGTAAGCTGATATATGTTACCTTCCAGTCTCATCTTTCCCTCTTCCCCTCATTTATGTAGTTCAGGCATATTCATCTTTCTGTGCCACAAAATCTGCAGCTCAGTCCTTCTCCAGGACCTTTGCATACATATACTAGTCCTTAAGCATAGAACATTCTTCCCTAGCATTTGCTTCAGTGGCTATATCTCATCTTAAATTTCACCCTCTCAGAAATGTCTGTCCTGAATTCTCCATCTAAACCATCATCTCTCTCACAGAACCACCATTACTTTCCCCCATGTATCCCTGATTATTAACTTTATGGTGTAGAAAATAAGGGTTGCATGGCCCTCCAACTTGGATCTCTTCCCACTTTTTACCACCTCCCAATAATGCCAACATATTACGACTCCATCAGGGGAGTACTCCATTGATTAGTTAGAGCCCTCATGATAGTCTCATCCCTGGAAACACTATCACAGACATATCAAAGAGTGTCTGTGTCTGAGTCAAGATGACAATAAAGATTAAGTACCACAGACAGAAAACATACTATATAAAAAAATGCTCTCCATGAACTCAAGTCAAGAACCCCTGTCCCAGGAGTGGTTTCCAATCACTCTTTCTCCACTTTTCCACAGGAAAACCTTGAGGTCCCAAGACTGTTCCTCACTAGCCAAACGTAAGTCATATGTCCATCTCTGATCCAACCATAATAGCCAAGAAGATAGAATATGCTGTTGCCTAGGTGTGGGTTAGTCTACTTGAAGATGGAAGAATACGGCAGGATCCAGAATCCTCAAACCAAAGGAATAACAAAGACGGGGAGGTACAGCCATAAAGAAGATACGGACAGGAAGGCAGATGCCCACTATCAGAACCATGGCCAGCGATACACAATCTCTGCCTGTAGAGACCCAGAGAGAGAACAGTGTTCAGAGTAATACAAGCCATCAGAGTGTGCCAGAAACTTCTGTATCTCAGTTTAAGTGTCATCTTCCCCCACTTGACAGCAACAACCTTGGCAGATACATTTTTTCTTAATTTAGATATTTCTTTTGTGGAAGAAAAAAAAAAGAGCATCAGAATCTCTGGAGTCACAAGCATTTGTGAGTCACCTAATATGAGCGCTGGGAACCGAACTCAGGTCTTCTAGAAGGGTAGCAGGTACTTTTAACTGCTGAACCATTTCTCCAAGTCCTAAAAGTGATGGCTATTTTTGCTTGTCAATGTGACTATGTCTGGAATTAACTAAAACCCAAGTGGCTGAGTAACTGGTGAAGAATTTTTCTTGATCGGTCATTTGAAATGGCAACCTATATAAAGGACACGGAAGAAAGAAGCTCTTGCTCTTTGCCTACTTGTCCTCACTCTGCTGGCAAGTCCATTCCTTCACTGGCATGAGATCCTAATTCTTAGAGATCCCAGCACATATGGAAGACCAGCTGAGACATAGATTTAACATTGGATTCATAGACATTCCAAGATACTAGGTGTGGGTTAGTCCACTTGGAAATGGGAGGGGAAAGGCAGGGTCCAGATCCTCAAACCAAAGGAATAAAAATGATGGGAGATCCAGTAGTCCAACATCCGTTGTTAGGATAGTTGGACCTTTAAGCCACTATAAGATATATATATATGTATATATATATACATATATATATACATATATATATAATATGCATATATGGTTAATTATGTATATATACTATATAATATATAATACACTATATATTAATATATAATATTTGTAGTATAATATATAAATAATTTCATTCTATCAGTTACATTTCTCTAAACATCCATGACTAAAAGGGCAAACCACTTGTGATTGTTGGTCTTGGTTGTCAATATAACTGGATAGGAGCTGTCTAAGACTGATGAGATTCACCTGTGTGTTTGGGGTGTGTATAGGGATTTCAGAGAAGAGTGACAGATGAGAACTGACTTGGGATAAAACCCCCTCCTTAGACAGGACCGTCAAAGAATAGCCCCAATAAGAAATCAAAGGAAGAAAGGTAGTCTGTATGCCTGCATCCCTTCTGAGAGTGTCACTCAATGCAGTGATACCACGACATCAAACCCCTGCTTCCCAAAAGTAACTCTCTATGAAGTTTCCAGGGTTTCATCACCAGAATAGTATTGCTAGGACCTCCAGCTTTCTTGAACTAAGCAGCTGGTCCATTATCTGTCCATTCCACTCCAAGTATTTTGGAAAGAACTTTGGGGTCATGATCCTGCAGAAGATGTCAAAGGACTGCCTTAATCCCATGGAAACCACTAAGTAACTGTGTAGACTTCAAATGAGCTGCTCACTTTTATAAGTCTCAATTTCATTGTCTATAAATGGCTAAACCCTTATCCTGACTCCCCCCTATGGGGAGCTCATAATCTTGGAAAAAGAAGTGTCAAGAGAGTAAAGCATCAGCATAAATCCTGGATCCAGAGGCACCAAATACTCCATCACCAAAAAGTAGATAGCCCATAGAGCTGGGAGATGGAGAGTGAAACCAAGGACTCCTAGTCATCTGGAGGAAAGAGGCACAATAGCTTAGCTCCCTGGTGTGAAGGAGAGAAGGAAGAAATGTTTAAAAATTGATTCATCTCACTTCTGTAAGCTTAGTCAGGAGCTTGGAGCTCAGCAGATTATGCCCATAGTACCAAGCTGGAAAGAGGCTTCTATGGGATTCACTTTTAGTCCTATAGTTCATGATGCAGATGTTGGGCATCTAGGACTTTATGCTATGAGCCATATTGCTAAATCAAGAGCCACAAGAAAATCTGTAGGGACAGGGTCCATTTGGGGAATGAAGAACAAATTATCAGCATGCCCCTATAGATCTCAGGAGGGCCAAGGGCCCAAAATAGAGTTAAGGGTGTAATGAGTGAGAGGCCAAAGAACCATATAGATTTGAGACTTGAATTTTGTGGTTTGTTGTTTTAGATGTAGAATACATCCACTAAGTATGTCAAGTGTCCAGACAAACTAATTTAGAACTATACATCCTTTATGTGGCCATCACTCATATCAAGACAGAGAATATTTCCAGTATCCAGAAGGCTCTATCCTGGCCCTGCCATGTTAACACGTATTCTAAATTATATCATCATTGATAAGTTTTATCTGATTTTGAATTTTATTTAAATGGTTCTGTTTTGTTTAGATGACCTTTACTGAGAAGTTTACTACCATTCTTCAGTACTGATGACAAACTAAATAATAATAATAACAACGACAACAACAATAAATTCCACCCACATCCTTCTTAGTAAATCAGTGAGTTTCTTGCAGTTACTTAAAATAGTGTAGGAAACACAAGCAATGAGTTACTGAAAAGCTACCTGCCTTAATTAGGGTTTCTATTGCTGTGATAAAACATCATGACCAAAAGTAACTTGGGAAAGAAAGGTTTTATTTTGTCTTGAAGCTTATAGTTCCTCATCCAGGGAACTAAAAGTAGGAACTTAAGGCAGAAACCTGGAAGCAGAAGCTGAAGCTTGAAGCTGAGACCATGGAGGAGTGCTACTTTCTAGGTTGCTCACCATGACTTGCTCAGCCTGCTTTCTCATACGCCTCAGGACCACATGCCCAGGGGTGGCACTGCCCACAGTGGCCTGAGCCTTTCCACATCAGTTACTATTTTAGAAAATGCACCACAGGCTTTCCACAGGCCAATCTGGTGGAGGCCATTTTCTCAGTTGAGGTTCCTTCTTCTTGACTGTAGCTTATGCCAAGTTGACATAAAACTTGCAAGCACACCACACCAGCTTGGTATAGAAGCAATTCACAGAACAGCTCTTGAGTGTCCTTCCTACACTCTTAGGTGGCCCTTCCAGCAACTACTACTTACATAACATTGAGGATGAGTCTTGGGAGTTGGTATGAGTTCTGTGAGCCTCTTGAATCTTTTCATTCTTTTTACCTTTTGGAAGCCTTTGGTGCCTCCCCAACTCTCTAAATCAGAATATTTCAGTCTAGAAGAAATAGCTACCCAATATCTTGTTTGCCAAAATAATGTTTTCAAACCCTCACCTGTGCAGCTACACACAGCTGGTGTATTCATGCACCTGTCAAAAGCATCCAGACAGGCTTCCAAAGGTGTTATTAATAAAGATACTAGAAACATTCCTGTTTCTGTCTTTGCACCACACAGCTATTCATACTTTAGAGCATAAGGGAGGGTTGGGGGAACTTAGGCTTAAGAGGGATGCTTATGCTCCCAGAGTTGTGGCATGCCCCTGTCTCCCACCACACACACACAGTATGTTGAAACCATTACAAATTTCTAATGGCCCCAAAAAGAACTTCCAAAAGGGCCCCAGGATCTTATATAATGTATGACTCAGAGCCCCACTCTGGCAGACTCCCAGCTCCAGGGCCCTGCCCACCCTGATGAGAGCTGTTTGTCTGCTTTAATAAAGTTGGTTGCTTTCATTCTCCTCTCCTCTTGGTGGCTGTTTCTTCTATGTTCTATCCTCATGTTCCCATCTTTATCTTTTATTTTACAAGTGGGGGCCTTTTCAGATTCCCTGGGTCTGTGACCTTCTCATTCTCTGCATCTGTTAGTTTCACTCTTTGTCACCTGGCATTATTGCCCTTTTTGAGTTTCCATTTTCTTTCTGCCTTTCATGGACATCCATCCTTTGTTCCACAAAATAAACTTTGCAATTCCCCTAGACAACCACCCCACACCCCAAAACCCTGTAACAGGTGTATTCCCCAGAGTGCAATTGATAGATGATAAGGTATACAGATGCCCAGCTTTTGAAGAAGATGCCAATTTACCAAAGTTGCTAAGCCATGTTGCATTCCTACTCACAGAAAATGAGCATTCTAGTGGCTCCAGAACCTCACCAACACTTGGGAGTTTTATATTGTATCTTTTCTTTTGTAAAATACCTTTTCTAACCTTTCCACTTTTTTGAGTTGCTGATACTTTCTTTAATCTAGTGTGTGTTTGTGTGTGTGTGTGTGTGTGTGTGTGTGTGTGTGTGTGTGTGTGGTATTGGGAATGAATCAAGGGCACTGTGCATGTTACACAAGTCTTCTACCAGAGTTACTGTCATAGCTCTTGACTTCTGGCGATAGGGTCTCACTATGTACATCAGGGTGCTGTTGAGTCCTTATATAACTGCAGGGATTTACCTACCTCAGGTGACAAGAGAATAAAGAAAGGACAAATACATAGACACAGAAAATCTGGGATCTAATAAATGATCCAGGCTCTCAGATATAGAAGCCACAGCACCTCAGAAGCTCAGTGTCTTTATTACATGCAAGTAGGCACGTTATTACATAGAGATAAACAGGGAGGTAGAGGTTCTGTACACAGACGAACAAGGAGACAGGTTTAACTAATCACAGTAGGAGTGGCCTCTATAGGGCAGCAGTCTTCAGGCCATAAACATGGATGTGTGTGGGGGTGATCAATGCTGGACATTTTCTCCGTACACTCTCAACACTCCCATTCAGACCCAAGAAAGATTTGCCATCCTTCTGTGCCTCACCTAGGGAAGTCTTTTCTACTCCCATAGTGCTTATGCAATGGTCTTTGATATGGCTGCACCCAGGCCAAACAATACACGTTCATTCAGTATTTCACTTGCTCCTTACAGCCTGCCCCTGAATTTACTGTGAGACTCAGACTGCTCTGAAACTTAGTATACCATAATATCTGACCTCAAAGTTCTGAGATGACAGTTATACCACCATGCCCAGTCTTTCTTTACATATTCTGGATATCAATTCCTCTGTTAGATATATTCATGGTATCATGAATATCATCTCCCAGTCATTGGATTGCTTTTTCACATTCATTTCAGATCTACCAAAGAACAGAAGATACTACAGTGATTTGAACAAGAATGACCCCCATAGGCTCATATATTTGAATATTTGGTCATTAAGTACTATTTGACAGGAATTAGAAAGGGTGTCCTTGTTGGAGGAAGTGTGTCACTGGGGTTGGGGTTCGGGGTTTCAAATGTTCAAGTCAAGCCCATTGTTTCTCTCCTCCTATTGCCTACAGATCTGGATGTAGGACTCTCAGTTATCTCTCCAGCACCATGTTTACCTGTGCATTACCATGCTTCTTTCCATGATACTGATGGACTGAACCTCTGAAACTGAAAAAGAGCCACACTTAAATGCTTTCCTGTACAAGAGTTGCCATGGTTTTAGTGTTCTTCACAGCAATAGATCATTGACTAAGACAGATCCTAATTTTAACACAGTTCAGTTATTTATCTTTAATTTTATTGCCATTGTTCTCTGTGCTCTTGTGACTTGGTAGGTGGCATCTAACCTGGAGATAGATCTCAAGTTTCCATGGGCAAAGGAACTGTTGTGCAATGGTTTCCTTTACAATTCAACCCTTCCATTTTAGACTGAAAATCTTTAAGACATAGGATGTAAATAGAGGTGAGACAACAGAATGATTGAAGGGTGGTGGAATCTTCTATCCTGCATGGAAGCTTATTAGACTAAAAATGTCCATTCAAAAGCTTCAGAAATTCCTGAAACTGTGAAGATTCACTAGACTCTCCTTCCCCAAGCATATTCTCTTAGTCAGTGCTCTATTGCTGTGAAGATACACAATGACCACAGCAATTTTCTATAAAAAGAATGTAATTAATTGGGGCTGGCTTACAATTTCAGAGAATCACCCCTGTTGTAAGTAACCCCAATAAAACTCAGAGGTTCACCAAGTTGGACTTTGGTGGCATCCTTCTGTTCCCTTTTTGGGGTAAGTAGACACCTGTTCTTGACTTCTGAAGAATAGGGCCACACAACAGGAGCCTCCTATGAGGTAGATTTCAATGTCCAGCTCCTTGGTGACCCCTGGAGATTATAAGTAAGAAGGCTTTCCCTTTGCCCTGTTCACCCTATGCTCTGCAGTTCTAGTAGAGAGCATAGTAGGAAGAACAGGTACAACAACAAATCCATCGTAAACAAGTCTACAAACCTGTTGAGAGCTGGCTCAGGGGATTGTGACCGCTTGGTTTATAGAAATGTCCTAAAGTATATGTATTTTAACTTCCAATGTTCTGAATTCTTAAACTTTCTCTGCCCCATCCCTTTCTCCCTCTACTGTGCTGGTGGTAAGGTGGAAGGAGGAACTCAGAGATGGAAAATATCCAGGTTCTGCATAACGTCTTAAATCCACAGACATAGGATGGGGGTCTCTGCCTCTGTTCTTGCAAACTTCCATGTGCTCCAGTTTCTTCAGCTATAAAGGGGGGAGAGAGAAACATATGTGCTTCTCAGAATCCTTGAAGAATTAACTGTGATAATGCTTGCAAAGTGCATATCCTAGCATGCAACAATAGTAGACAGTTGTATTAATTAGATGACAGGCAGGACAAGCTCCCTCATGGCCTCCTAGTTTTTAATGATTGCCTGTTGTCTCTGATGGGAGTTCAGGAGGCCCCTCTGTGTCTTTTTTTCTATGGCAATGTTTAGGAAGTCCTGGACAGATCAGAAACCCACTTATAACACCACCCAATAGGCTTCTTCCTATCCTGTTCCCTCCACAACTTAAGTGTCCCCATGACTAGACTGTGGCTCTGGATTCTTTCACTCTAGGGCACCCAGCTGCCAAGCCTCCCTGCACATTCTGTCTAGTCTCCCAGGCAGTGGATTTGGCTTCCTCCAAGCAGGTTCCATTTGGCTGGTAGTGCCAGCTGCTTCTGGCTGGAAGCAATTTTAACCATGAAGTTAATTCAATACAATAAAATGTCATCATCCCAAGAGTGCAGCAATTGGGAAAAATCATGTATGTTCTTCGGATTTCAGAGTTTCCCAGTTACTTTGCCAACCTGGGAAGTACCTGCCTAAGGACCAGAGACCACATCAGAGAGTCATGCACTGGTCCTCCCACAACACAGGCCCTTAACTTCACTGTCATCAGTAACATCTAATCTATGTGTATGGAATGAATAGATCAACTAATGACAGGTTCCCAAAGTGACTTGGGTTCACTCATGCATGCAAGCCTTTGATTTCTGTTCAACAAGCAGAAACAGCTACTGTTTTCATTCAGTGTTTGTGGGCAGAGCTGAGGACTTCTTTTGTAAGACAGTTACTCTCTAGTCACTCATGCAAATATGCAGGGAGAGGGAGGGCCAGAGTTCTCAGCCACTCAGAGGCATGTCTGTTCCTCTCAATAGCCTCCATGAACTCCAGGTTTCTCTTGCTTCACTGAACCCATTTCTAAATCTGTGTTCTAAGTATCAAAACATTACAACCTGATGCATCCTATAGCATCCAACAATATTGCCAACAATATTGCCAACTCTTCTTCTCCTGTCCCCTGGAAAGAGAGAGCCATGAGAACCCAGGCTTGGAGGTTTGATGGAGAGACTCCACCTCAGTTCCTTACTGCACAGCATCTCAAAGGCACACTTTCTTAAAAGAATCCTCACAGCTTCACAGATCACACTAAGTCATTCCTTCACTCATAGTGTCTTGCATCTCTTTCTCAGACTTCAGGTAAAGCAGACTTTACTCCCGAGTCTACACTCTCAGAGTTGACCTTTAAAACTAGATGACCATGACTGCATCCTATATCTGGGAGCCTAAAATTTCAAGCACAAACAAATGCCTACACTGGCCATCTCCTGATACATGGAAGTTCTGGTCCAGCTTTAAGCATGATAGCCATGGGGATGAACTTCCCTTGTGAACACTGGACTGTTTAGGGACCTGAGTCTTCAAGGTTCTTGCCTCTCCAAGTGTTTAAAAATGTATTGCAAATAACTCCCTGGAGAATTAGTCTGGCCACTCAACAGACACATCTGGTTATTTCTTCCCATTCTCTTAAAGCTCAAGCTTTTCAAACAGAAGCCTGTCAAAGTGATGTCAGGGGCCAGGAAGGATAACATGGGAGAGGATGGCCCCATTGCCTCTTGTCTAGAAACACAGGATGCCTCCTAGCAGAAGCTGCAACCCATGTCACAGTTCATAAGTGTGCCCATTATACCTCATGGCCTGAGTTCCCACAGGCCTTGCTTTCCAAGGGAGAGGAGAAGAGTCTCTGTAAGCAGAGATGAGCCTTAGGAATGTACCAGTTCTGCATACATATGGCTTCATGATAATGCTTCATTTTAAGAAACCAGATGGGACCGTGTGTGTTTCCTTTAGCCTTAACTACTGAGCACCACAGACCTTGGTTGAGATATGACATCTCATCAAGACATGGATAAGCTGACATAGTAGACAGAGCTCTCTCCCTTGGAAGGACACAGCCACAGAGTGTGGCCCAGCTGCTACTGACATAAAACTGTCTAGCCCAAGAGCCTTTATGTTCCATGATGTCTATTTGCTATTTGGTCTTTGTAATGTCCAGGTGGTCACTACACACATTCAATAGCAGACAGTAAGCAGAGCATGGAAACCCAGCTATTGGTTAGTGATTGGCCAACGCTTCTTAACATAAGGTTTCACTGCACATTGTATAGTGGTAATTCCTAAGACAAATGGCCAGGCTTAGCACAGGTCAGCCATCCCAGCTACTAGAGAGACTGAGGGAAGATCACAAGTTTAGAGCCTAGACTATACCATGAGCTCAAGGTCAGCCTGGCCAACTTAATGAGGCCCTGTTACAAAATAAAAAGTATACAATAAAAATTGTAGCTCAGTGGTAGAGTGTTTATCTAGAATATATTGCGTTTTGTCCCAGAAAAAAAAAGAGAGACAAGACAGAGATACAGAGATAGAGGCAGAGATAACACAGAAACAGAGAGGGGGAGGAAAATGAGGAAACAAAGAAGGAAAAGGAAAAGAAAAGTTGATGTCCACAAATAATGCCTGCAGCCAGCTCATAGAGGGCTAAGTGCTTATGGAGTGTCACTCCATAGCTGTGGGAGGGAAATTGACCAAACCAGTGGGGATTCCTCCAGGACCGTTGTTGTAGGCCAGTTTTCCTAGATGTTCTTAACAAGGACATAGCAGGATCCATAGAAAGATGATGTCACATCTCAAGCAAACAAAGGGCTATACAATAGTTCCCTATGATATAATTACCGCCATCCACCCCAGGACTGCAATAAAAGGAGACGATATTAACCACTGAGCTTATTGGGTACTTCCTGCATGCCAGGAAGGCTGCTAAAATTTTTGCATTTATTACCTTAATTAATCCACAATCTACAACTATGAGACATTTGCTATCATGGTGCCATTTTACAATTGAGGACATTGAAACTTGTATTAAAAAATTTACTGAGTCACAGAGCTAAATGACAGGCCAAAACCCACTTGCACTCAGGCCTGTTTAATAGAATTCATTCAGCTCAGTGATCTGTCTATGGCATGCCCCTGTGGTGTGTTCCCTTTTCAGAAAGTTCTAGAGAGACAGAGGTCAGCCTAGATTTACCCAAGCAGTACTGGAAAGACCACCTCACAGAAGACAAGCTCTTGGAAATTCCCTGTGGTTGTTTGGATGAGATATTCTCTATAGGCTCTGGCATTTGAATACTTGGTCTCCAGGGTGTGGCACTATTTGAAGAAGCATAGAAGGTGTGGCCTTGCTGGAGGAAGTGTGTCACTGGGGGCCAGTTTTGTGCCATCTTGAGTTTGCTTTCTTCTCTGCTTGGAGTTCAAGATGGAAGTTTCCCACTTGCTGTTCCAGTCACTATATCTGCTCAGCTTTTGTGGACCCTAAACTTCTGGAACTGTAAACCCAAATAAATACTTTCTACTAGAAGTTACCTTGGTTTTGATGTTTTATTACAGCAATAAAAAAGTAACTAATAAGGCTCTCAGCCTGAGTGAGTCTGGGGTCCACCGTGGTTCTTCTGGCCTTCTTAAGCCTGGGTATCTGAGCATGAATGAAAGTCTCACTTCAGCCACTTAGCCAAGGGAAAGTTTCCTTTCTGCTGAACAATCAGCTTTCCTCTCTCTATCTTATAAATAGAACATGGTTCCAATAGCCCCCAAACCTGCCCTGGCCCTTTCTCTATTTCAGAAACCAAAAGTGAAATTGTTTTCAATTCTCATCCATCCCTAGCAGCCTCCTTTCATACTTGTTGCCAACCTGGATTGGGGGGCACAGGCTTTCTAATTATGACACCAACACTGCCCTGGTCTGCCTCAAGATATGGCCAGTACTCACTGCTTTCAATGACGACAGTCTTTCTTGGTTTATTCTGTGACAATGGGAAATACTTCCAGCCTTCCCTACAACCAGCAAGCCTGGAGACAAGGTGCTGGGCCCATGCTCACCCACTAGACAATTGCAGAGCATGGCCTCCCCTCCTATGGGTGAGATGTCTTTCCACCATGCAGTCACTCTATAAATGATAGTTAGAGATAAACCTTCACAAGTCTCACTTGAGCAATTAGGTGTACAAATTTCATTATTAGCAATGCGGCACCCTGTCCTAATTGAGCTCTGAGAGCTCTCTGTGGGACCTCAGTCAATAGGTGCTGAAAATCAAGTACAGACCTTGTTATGATCCCATGCAAACACTGCATGCCACTCTAACAAGGCATACTCTAGGCTCAAGCATGCTCCAGGCTAGAGGGAGGGAACTTAAATTAAGCTGTAGAAGTGTCCATGGGATAAAGCATTTCCTGATACCTTTGTCAATTGCCAAGACCTGGCCTCCACCAAGTGCAAGTACTCACTGTCCCAGCACTCAGAACTAGCACTCTTGGTAAATACCAGGTAAAGAGGCCAACATAAATTTGGCATTACGTAATCAAGTAAGATAATGTATAACTGAATGTGTGGATGGATGATTTAATGAATGAATGGGGAATGGGGAATGGGAAGGAGTGAAGAATAGCAGATTCATAAAATTGGAGGTCTCGCATTGCTGTTCTGTTCACACCCCTTTTCTGGCTCATCTTCTACATGTCCATTTTCTCATTGATAAACTAAAATGGAGAGTCATGTTCTCACTCCTGCAGCTGAATAGCAAATTAACAGATCAGAAAGCACCATCCAGGCCACATGCTTGGTGGAAGCTGCCAGCCACAAGACTGTTGACATCTGTGGCCTGTTGCCACTGGGGCCATGCAAATGTCCGGGGTCTGTGCTGCTGTCCGAGGGCACTTTGATGTCTGTAGACCCTGTCGCCACTGGAAGCCATGTTGATGTTCATGTCCCATGTTACTGCTGAGGGTCATGTAGATGTCCATGGTTTGTGCTGCCACCTGGGGCTGTGTTGGCATCCTTGGGTTGTGCTGTCCCAGGGGTCCATTCTCATTTGATGGCTTACACTGTCACCTGAGGACTTGGTAATGTCTGAGACCGTGCTGCTTCAGAGGGCCAAGTCTGGGTCCATGGCACTACTGCAGCCATGGCCTGTGCTGCCACTGAGGGCTGTGTGGATGCCCATGGTCTGTGCAGCTGTAAGGCTATGTTGGTATCCATGGGCCATGCTGCTACTGCGCTGCGGACCATATTAGTGCTGGTGGCCTGCACTGATGAGGCCGTGATGATGTGCATGGTCCAGACTGCCTCCAAGGGCCTTCCTTGACTGGGTTTGGATCCTACTGCAACTGGGAGTCATGCTCATGGTCTACGCTGTCACCAGAAGCCATGTGAAGACTCATGGTCCATGCTCTCTTTGACTGTGAAGATCAAGGAAGCTACTTTTTCTGAGATGTTCATGACTGGGGATGCATAGTTGAGAGGCAGGGACATGGCAGGTTTCTATGGCAACCCTACCCCTACCTCTTCCCCAGCCCAAAAGTGTCAGCCTGGACAGGAGCCACCAAGGAGAGCTCTTGAGGAGTATGATGGAGATGCTGAGGTGTGAGAGGAAGTTGTTTGGAGACAGGCCACTAGGAGTTTGACTGTGTGTATGGATGACACAAATTGGACTTTTTAAAATTCTTATTTTTATTTTTTTGGGGGGTCACCAGGGTGGGGAGAGGGATTTGGAGGGACTGGGAGGTGAGTGTGATCAGAGTGCCTGATGTGAGAGTTCCAGAGAATCAATAGAGATGTTACATTTAAAAATAAAATAGGGATTAGATACAGTAAAAATCAAAAGAAATATGTAGCTAGGGAAATGACTCAACGGGTAAAGTGCTTACTGTGCAAGAATGAGGACTCAAGTTCAGATACCTAACAGCCATGTGGAAAAAAACAGGTATGGTAATGTACAGCTGTAATCTCAGTACTGGGAGGCAGAAACGGGATGATCCTAGGGCATCATTAGTCAGCTAATTAGCCAATCAGTGAGCCCCAAGTTCAATGAGGGACCCTTCCTTAAAAACATTACCTCTGGCCTTTGCATATATAACCTCACATTGATGCAAATACACAACACACACACACACACCCCACATACACACATACAAACCTGTAATGTGAACAATGTGCTTAGTACAGTGCTGTGGGAAAACTCTGCCAAGTTCAAAGTCTCCCATGACAAGATAGCCTCTGAGTTCAGCATAAGATGGGAGACTCCCTTCATATGGTCAGGACTTCTTCTCTGACCTTGTCTGGGGTATTCTAAGCTCCACCCCCTACCACCACCACCTCTACCTGAGTTAGATTACAGCCTTAGTTAGATTACAAGATCAATTTTCTTTCTCCTGAGAAAAACCTGTTCAGCTAGCTCCTGAGATTTCTGAACTACTCCCCCATGCTAATGAGGTATGTTGGTAACCTAAGCCTTCAGCCAATAACTTTTGCCCATCCTGGATGTTCCTACTCTCGGTTCCCCAAAACTTTATAAGCCTTGAATGACCTCAAGTAAAGTTGATCTGCCTCTTGACAGCTGGTCCAAGTGTGGTCATTCGATTTCCTCCTTCTCAGTCTTCCCCCCCCCCCCCCCCCCCCACTTCCACTGTCTCTGCGCCTTTTCCTATGTAGAGCTTATTCACACCCATGATCCATGAGGGCAGGAGAACCCACACAGTGCCTTGTCTATAAATTCTCAGTACAAGAAACAACCACCGCATAATAATTTCAAAGTCTCCTATTACAAAAGCACCATTAAAACTGCAATTATTAAGGTACCAGCTGTAGTGGCACATGCCTATGATACTAGTGCTTGAAAGGTAGAGGCAAGGGGATCAGGAATTTAGGTGCATCTACAGCTACATAGTGAATTCCAGGTCAGACTAGACTACATCACACCCTGTCTCAAAAAGCAGGGCAGGGGCATTAAATACCATAGAGTCACCATGATTTTAAAAGTACACAAAAAGACGGCCTAAGACCCCCACTCAGGATTAGATTAAACATTCTGTTCAGAGGCGTCCTTGCTTTAGACATATGCAATTATGATGTGTAAAATGTAATTGTAAAACCTCAGTGACTAAAGAACTAACTACTGAATTTTGAAAACTGGACTTTCTATCCACAGACACCTTTGTAGATGCGGGGCAATACATGGGCTCAGCGTACTAATACAACTGTAATGCCAGACTCAGAAGGCACAGGCAGAGTATCTCAGAGTGTGATGGCTCATAAAACTAGACACATCAGCAAGATCTGGGTTTAATAAAGATCTTGCCTCAATGAACAAGGTTGGAATAACAATCCAAGATGATTTGTGACATCAACTTCTGACCTCCAAATGTGCATGTGTGTGAGTGTGCGCATGCGCTCACACACACACACACACACACACACACACACACACGGGGTGGGGAACAGTTTTAATAGAAAAAATATTCAAAGATTTAGTATAAAACATTTCCCCTATGTTAAAAAAAAATGAATGGAGCAGCTAAAAAAGTAACACAAATATGTTTCATAAAAATTTAATATAATGAAATCACAATACAGATACCTTCCAACAGATTAACTTATTAAACTTCATTTATTTCATATTTTCTAATTTCTTGCTTTTTATGACTTTCTTTCCTACTCTATTTCTTTTTCTTCTCATTTGTTTAACTTTGAATTTTCCTCCTATCCCTTGATGTCATTCATTTGGTATTTGTTACATTCATTTTACATGATTTTTAACTTCCTAGCACATTTCTGTATCTTGAACAATTTAATATTATTGCTATTTTCACCTCAGTGAGTAGTGCAAGAGATTTAGCACTCAAAAACAGGCTGTTCAATGAGAGGATCCTCAAATAAAACAGAAGAGATAAGTTTTTATAAATGTACAAATTATATTATGAAAATAAAAGAAATATGAAAAAGCAAAGCTATTATTAAAGCTATTATCATCTCCCAAAGATTGTCACTTTCCAATACTGTATCGAATGATACTGCAATAGATAAAGTACGAGATAAAAATTTCAAACATTTAAGAGTAAAAACAGTAAGTGACCTCCACGAGGTTACAAACAAGGAGATTAGTTCAACCCAGAACGTGGAGAAGAAAGTCAGCAACTCAGAAGAAAAGTCAGCAAAATGGGTGAGAAAATTAGTACTATAGATAAAAGCCACCAAGAAGGAAGAAATTCTCAGGAGGAAAACTAAAATTTCAAAAAAATAAATAGAAATGCTGCAATGAAAAGCTGAGTGAAGATCAAACACATACACAGTAGAAAGCCTCATCTAATGGATTAGCCAGGCAAAAGAGGGAGCATCAGGAACGGAGGACAAAGCTGAAGAAATAGCACACTCAAGTATGAATAAAGAAAAACAAAATAAGGAAGCATGACCACAGAGAGCATCTAAGAACCTCAAACAGGAATCAGTGATGGTGGCAAACATGACCACAGATAGCATCTA
>JADRCH010000343.1:123826-160404 GCA_019843965.1 Rhynchomys soricoides | reverse complement strand
GATAGCATCTAAGAACCTCAAACAGGAATAAGTGATGGTGGCAAAGAGTCCACGAGATAAAAAAAACTGAGATAAAGACCAATGGCATAAAGAATTTCAGTGAAATTATACCCAAAAAGTCCTCAAATCCAGAGAAAGAAATGAGCATTCAAACCCAAGAGGCATATAAAGCCCAAATAGACATACCAAGAGAAGACTCTTTTGACTACATATTATAGTTATGATGTAAATAAATACAACACACACACACACACACACACATATACACACACAATATTAAAAGCAATAAGAAAGAACACTACCTCATCTACAGAAGCAAATACATTAGAATAACATCAGATTTCTTGTCTGTAACCCTAAAGGGCAAGAAAGCATCGGATGGCAAAACTGGAGAGGAAATAACTGCCAACCAAGATTGCTGGATCCAACAAAGCTATCTCGTAAGATAGACAATGAAATATGAATGAGTCAAGATAAGCCAAAACTATGGTGCTTAGTGATACCCAAACTAGAACTACAGGACTCTGAAGCATGAGTAGAGCAATAATCAGCTGCTTTTAATCATAACAGAAAAGAAAAAAAGAGCAAGAGAATGAGAGAGTGAGCAGAGCATGAGGGGGGGGGAAGGAGGGAGGGAGGGGGAGAGGGAGAGGGAGAGAGGGAGAGGGAGAGGAAGAGGGAGAGGGAGAGAGGGAGAGTGGGAGGAAGAGGGAGAGGGAGAGAGGGAGAGGGAGAGGGAGAGGGAGAGGGAGAGAGGGAGAGGGAGAGGGAGAGGGAGAGGGAGAGAGGGAGAGGGAGAGGGAGAGGCAGGCAATACATTTCAGGTTTGGCATTATGGTACACACCTTTAACTGCAGTCCACAAGAAGCAGAAATAGGCAGAGTTCAAAACTATCCTGGTCTACTGGTTACTGGTCTACAAATCAAGTCCTAGACAGGATTACATAGTGAAATCTTGTTAAAAAACAAAAACAAAAACAAAAACAAACAAACAAACAAAAACAAAACAACAAACAAACAAACAAAACCAATAAGTCATTCTATGTTCTGGCCCAGCCTGGTAAGTATAGCTTTCACTTCTCATCAAAAAAGCTTCTCTCTAAAGCAGACAGAGACCATAACAGAAACCCACAACTAACCAAAGTGCAGAGTACTAACTGTGGATTGTTCAGCACCAGTTGATCTATCTACAACACAAGTCCTGCACCCAAGGCTCAGGGAGCAGCTCAGAAACACGGGTGAAATTATTGACCAGCATGTCTGGTGTGTGATTGCGCCTTCTAGTTACGCTCAATCCATGAAGTCTCAACAACATGGTTACCTAAACAAGACCTGAAAAATTCCAACACCAGTTGACATCCCACCATAGGGTGGAACTCAAGGGTCTCCACCCCAGATAAAGAGCTACAAACAATTAACAACTGCTGAGAGAGGGAGAGTTAGTCCTCCACAGATGAGTCTCCTCATTGGTTATCCACTTCCAATACTATTACTAACCCACAGACATACCATTATATTTGCTGGTAGTCAGCCCTGAAAACATACATGCAAGCAACGCTAAATGGACAAAACAGCAAGCTGTAGTTATGTGTTTATTCATAGAACTACATATGTATATGTTTGTGTTGAGAGAGAGAGAAGAAAAGTAATGTAATTATATTTCAGTTAAATTTTAAAAATTAAAATTTAAAAATGTAATACAAAACAAAATGAATTTAATGAAAGGCATAAATGAATAAATGAGAACTATAAAGAAATCTATCATATCCAATCCAATAACCACCAAATCCCTAATACTAATAAAAAGAGAGATTTAAAAAAGGAATCAAGCAATAGCAAAGCTACATAGAAACCCAACAATCAAAATTACAGGAATCAGAAAGTCTCTCTGAATAAAAAACTTAAATGTAACTGACCTCAACCTACCTGCAATGAGACACAGACTAGCCAACTACGGGATTTAACTCAACTGCAAAGAAAAATAAGATCATGAAAACTTCAAGAAAAGGAATAGAACTGAGCCAAGTTATACTGAGCAAGGACACCCAGACCCTAAAAGAAAAACACCACATATTCTCTCTCATATGTGGATGATAGCAGCTTCCAGTGTTTATATTTGTGTCTACCTTGAAATACCTGTTGAATCCAGAAAACTAGGAAAGGGCCATTTCCAGGGAAATGGCTGGAGTTTACCATAGAATCTACCGTGAAAGGCAAATAAGCCAGACTCAGAAAGACAACAGATTGCATGTGTTACTTCACAGTAAAATGTAGATTGTGTACAGTAATTCTAGGAGCAGATACTATAGAACTTAATACATCTCCCTACCCCCAACCCACACACACAGAGAAACATTTATAGAGATAAAGAACTCTGTGGTTATAAACAGGGCTTGGGGATTTAGCTCAGTGGTAGAGCGATTGCCTAGCAATCTCAAGGCCCTGAGTTCGGTTCTTAGCTCCTGGGGAGGGGGGGGAAGAAGACAAAAAACAAAACCACCAAAAAACCAAGGTAACTGTGCTTATAAACAGAAGAGATTCTGTAAGCAGAGACGGAGTTTCAGGTACCTCCTATGTAAATGGGACATGCATGTGTGTGTGCATGTGAAGGTATGATGAACACCATTCCACTCCCTAAGCGACAGGGCCTCTCACTGGCCTGGAGCTGAGCAATTAGGCCACACTAGCTAGACCAGGAGCCCAGGGAACTTCCTGTCTTAACCTTCCCAGTACTGGGATTAAAAGTTTCTGCTACAATACTCAGTGGTTCTACATGAGTCCTAGAGATTAAACCTGGGTCATTAGGCTGCAAGGTAAGCTCGTTACCAACTGATCCATCTCTTGACCCTAGACAACGTTTTAATCTTTCTTCATTGTTTTATTTGAAGTTTATAATAAGTATATTTCATTTTTATAAAAACAATAGAATTTTTTTCTGAAAGTAATGTCAAAATATTAAGTGATTCATTTCTGATGGTGAAAATACTGAGATTTGGGGAATTTTGTTTCTTATAATTTCTTGCAGTTTAGGTTTCCAAAATACTTAAGAATTATAAGTATAATAATTTAAAAATAGAAATAAAACCTAGAGTTTCCAATTTGGCAGAGGGGAATTAAAAATTAAAAAAAAAAGTTGGATCATTAAGTATAACAGAAAGGAGAGCAGAGAGAGAAGAAAAAACAACACTCAAAACGAACATCAGAATAACACAAAAAGTAAGGAGAAATGTCTCCTATTGATATTTGTAATAAATTTGAACCCATTTAAGTTACAAGTCAGAAGATAGGATCCAACTGATTGGATTTTTCTGCATCTAATGATTTGTTGCTCAGTACAAGACACACATGGTAATCAAACTATCCTGAAAAGCTGACGATGGAGCTGCAGGGTACAGACTACACAACAATAACAGTGGCCCTGATAGCAAAAGCAGGAGCACAGAAGCAGAAGACAGCAATTCCAGAAGCAGATCCTATCAAACTTAGTGCAAAAAGCATTTACAGAGATAAAAGACTCTGTGATTATAAATGAAAGAAACTCTGTGTCCAGATAGAAGAGCTGGGAATTTTATGTACCCCACTGAAATGAAGCCTCTAAAATGTAAGAAACAAAACAAACAGAATTCCAAGAAGAAACTGGTAAATTTATGATCCCGTATGAAAAAGTCTACTCTTTTTCCCTGAAATTGTTACTGCATTTTTAAAAAATACTTATGATAGAGAAATTTGTGTGAGACGGTAGCAAACTTTATCTATCAGATATGTGGAGAATTGTGCTGTGGGCAAGGACAGCTATGCATTCTTTCCAACAAAATAAGGAAGCTTTACAAATAAATGGTCTTGTAGGTAAGCCTGATAAGTTCCAGCACTCGTGATTTCCAAACAGTATGTGCAGATGGCAATGCAGCTAGACTAGAAACTGGTGAACTAGAAAAACACAATACCCTTCAACAGCATTTCTAAATGAAGTTACTCAGATAAGTACAACTAAAGCTGAAGATGTGGCTCAGTAGTAGAGCTTGCCCAGTATGCTCTGGGTTTTGTCCTTAGAATCTACAATAAACAAACAAATGAATAGATAAATAAAATTAAAACATTAATGACAAAAAAAGTTGATAATTAGGCTAAAGGTGATTAGTTGTAAAATAAGCTGATTATAGTTCCTCTTACATTTATTAACAAAACCATAGAAGAAACTCCCATGGGGCAGCAGAGGCAGAAGGATCAGAACTTCAAGGTCATCTACATTGTGAGTTCAAGGTCAACCAGGACTAGAAGAAACACTGTCTGAAATACATATGCACTTGCACATAAAGAAACGAATCAATGAATGTCAATGTTATACTACTCAAGAAAACGGAGCTCAACAGTCACAGAGGAAGAAATGCTGTCAGAGGATCAGACTATGAGTGTTTATCAGGAAGATAAACAGAACAGGAGCAGTGAGAACAGGATTGTCTGTCAAGAGCTGGGATGCTGGACTCTTACCTAGCCTGTTACTGACTTGTATTATAGAAAGGGTGTCAACCCCAAGCACTTCTATCCCAGCACTAGCTCCAAGGCCCAAGTTCTCTGAAGATTTCACATATGAATCTTTAAGTACAAGAAGCTGGGAGATATGTCTGCTAATGACACAAACGGAATGCAAGGAATGGCCACCTGAGATGGTGATTCTAGATGCCTAATTGGATTGAAGACCCCTAGATTGGTTTATTTAGATTGGGATACACAAATGCCCGTGCACGCATGAACCATTTTTTTGTTTTCTTGAGATAGGACTTCTTTCTGTAGTCCTGGCTGTCTTGGAATTCACTCTCTAGAGTAGGTTGGCCTTGAACTCACAGAGGTCCACCAGCTTCTGCCTCCCAAGTGCTGGGATAAAAGGTGTGTAACGAAGCTATCCAGTCTGGGATTCTTCTATTTTTATGTTAATAAATTTATCAAGGACTTAATTCCATGAAAAACAAAACAAAACAGCTAGGCATGGTGACACAATCTTTAATGGCTCTGCTCAAGAGGCAGAGGCAGGAAGACCTCTGTGAGCTGGAGGCCAGCCAGTTCTACAAAGTGAATTCCAAGATAGGCAGGGCTGTTACACAGAGAAACTTTGTCTCAGAAAACAAAACAAAACAAAACAAAACAACAAAGAACTGGACTCCAGAGATATTTGAATCACAAGTACTCTGACCTAATGAATAGTTTAACCCATTTATGGACTCAGAATTAGTAGTCTCCTAGGAAGCAATTGAAATGTAAATGGGTCCTGATTGGAAGAAATAGGCCATTGGTTGCATGTCCTTTAGGGCCCCACTCTGCTTCCTGTCTGCCATGGTTCCCAGGGCTTCTGATCACCACTCCCTTACCACTGTGAGGTACAGAAACCTTGGCAACAATCAACTAAAACAATCCCCTGATCTTTTTTTATTTGTTCTTGCGGGTATTTTGCTTCTGCTACACAAAAATCTAACAGAAACACCAGCATAGCTTACTGTGAAGCATTTTACACAGAAAGAAAACAAACAGCACTATCAAGAGAAATATTTAATACTTTCAAGAGTCACTTCTTTCAAAAGAATAGTAAAACACATATATTTGTAGCAGAAGCAGAAGAATTGTATAACAGCTACCCTGGTTTATTTTTGTTTTGTTTTGTTTTGTTTGTTTGTTTTCTGGTGCTGTGATGAACACAATGACCAAATAAATAGCTCAGGGAAGAATGGGGTTTATGTCAGCTTTCATTTCCAGGTCACAGTCTATCATTGAGGGAGGTCCCGGAAGGAACTCCAGGTAGGACCTGAATCAGAAACCATGGAAGGACTCTGCTTACTAGTTTGTTCACTGGCTCATGCTCAGCCTGCTTTCTCATACAGTCTTGACCCACCTGTCTAAAAATGGTGTTGCTCACAGTGGGCCAAGCCCTCCTATGTCAATTATCAACCAAGAAAATGACCCAAAGATGCAGCTAATCTGTGGGGCTAATCTTATGATCTTATGGGGGCAATTCTTCAGTTGAAATTCTCTCTTCCCGGGTAATTCTAGGTTGTATCTTTTTTTTTTTTTTTTTAAGTTGACCAAAACAAAAATAACCAGGATAAAAGCTATTTTAAAAAGTCAGTATCTGATCTGTCAAGACTAAGACTAATATAGTATTTCTACAAGCCATTAAAACTAAAAATATATGGACAGAGCATCTTAGTTAGAGTTATACTACTGAAAAGAGACACCATGGCCAAGGCCACTCTTTTATAAAAGAAAATATTTAATTGAAACTGGCTTACAGTTCCAGAGGCTCAGTCCATTATCATCATGGCGGGAAGCATGGCAGTGTGCAGGCAGACATGGTGCTGGAGGAACCAAGATTTCCACGTCTTGATATACAGACAGCAGAAAGAGACTGTGTGTTACACTGCGCATAGCTTGAGCATATATTTAAGACCTCAAAGCCTGCCTCTACAGAGATACACCTCCTCTAACAAGGCCACACCTCCTCTAACAAGGCCACACCTCCTCTAACAAGGCCACACCTCCTCTAACAAGGCCACACCTCCTCTAACAAGGCCACACCTCCTAATAGTGCTACTCCCTATGAGCCAAGCTTTCAAACACACAAGTTTATGGAGGCCATACCTATTCACACCACCACACAGACTATAAAAAACAATGATCTAAAAGTAAGTAACAACTCTAAAGAAACTTCTACAGAAAAAAACCACTAGCCTGGTACCTCAAACCTATAGTCCCAGCTACTTAGGAAATCAAGGCAAGGGGATTGCCAGCTAAAAATCTTCCTGAGCAGGAGGTAGGGTAAGATCCAGCTCCACAGTGGAGGTTCTTCAGGGTCCAAAACCCTTTCTCCCTTTTGTATATATTACATCATCATCATCATCATCAACAACGACAGCAACCATATAATCTATAATAGGCAAATTGAACATCAAAATCAACAGTATATACAGCAGATAAGGATAGACATGCAGACTGTTTGAGAGGGTGAGCTGAAGGGCTTCAACTGGCCCACAAGATTCTTGAAGGAAAAAGAGCAAAGAAAAAGGGGGAAGAGAAGAGAGAGGAAAGGAGAGAAAAAAGGAGCTAAAAAGATATATTGCTGATTAAAGCATTGGTCAGGGCTGTATTTTACCTGTATTATTTCCTTTGAATTATTTTGTATCAACAACAACAACAAAAAAAAAAATTAGACAAAGAATTGATGAGAGAAGGAGAGAGACAAAGTCCAAATAAAAGTTCTCTACGTTTACAACAAATGTCTCTGAGAGGCATTCTGGACGGTTTTTTCTTTTATCTACTTTTTTTCCCAAATATTTTCTAAATTATGTGTGGGAAACATGGATGGCATGTGTAAGCTGAACAAAAGCAGTCACTGCTTATTTTTAAACACTGCGCTGAGCAGCATGATTTAGAAGCCTGGGTTGTGGAAAGCATACTGCTATTTGGACACCCTAGCTGGCTGAGAGTAAGCATCACATCCAAGACAGGTTTCTGGGGAAGCTGATAAGGGAGGGAGAGGATTTTAATTTCACTGTCAGCACTGCCTCCCCAGGCCCTGGGAGGTGAAGACTTCAGGAGCCTCAGTCCCTCTGCCACCTCCCCAGGGCCAGGGCTGCTGCCACAGATAAAAGCCAGCAGTGCTCTCACTCATGATTTTTCCCCCCAGAGAAGGCCCTCTGGGTGCCCGTGGAGATGAGGAAAGTTATCCCCTAACATGCCCAAATTACGGGAGGAGTCCAGCTGAGGCAGGAGAGAAAAGTATGGGAGGAGAGGGGAGCCGCCATGAACCTGACACATAATGGCTGAGAATCAAGAACGGCAACACGACTCACAAGGTCAGAATGGCTGTGAAGACACTGTGGAGACACTGCTCCATTTTCGGAGGGAGACCTCAAACAGAGTCAAAATGATCGTCTTATAATAAGCACTCCTCTCTCCCCTCCAACCCTGAACAAGGCACCTCCCCTCCCACTCCACAGCTGTATTTACAAAGGAAGCCAAGGCAAGAAAAACAGGTGAACTAGCTCATATTTTTCAAACCTTGAAAGCGGCTGTAAATTACAACCATGTGCCTTCAAAAGCCAGAAAAACTACTGTATGATTATTCCTGGTGAGATATGAAGAAACGTCTGTCACCCTAGATAGGAAAGCCAGGACAGACCAAAGTACAGATACCACCCAAGTCCAACTTGGCCAACCAGTGAGTTTTATTGGGGTTACTTACAGAATTAGAAAAGATTCAAGGACCAATTAATCACCAAAAGCCCACCCCTGCATTGGTGATAGATCACAAAATCTAGAAGCCAGGAGAATACTGTACAGCCTACTTAACAAGCCATGAGTGACTGGGAGTGTGGCTCAGTGGTAAGGGACTTGCCTAGAATCCACCAGTGAGGAGTATGGAGGAGAATTTCTAAAGAGTCTGTGTCTGCAAATACTGATTGTAGCGTAGGAGACTGGAATGTCGCAGATCTAAAATACTAGTTACCTTATCTTGGGCTAACTCTAGCCTTCCTAGAATATCTATCCCTTGCCCACCTCGATGTCTGAACTAACATTCTGTGAGTAACAGATAAGCCTTCTAGAATGTATTAATTTAGCCAAGCATTAGCTTCCACTAAAGCTCAGATAGCATATTGGGCTACAGAAAAGTTTGCCCGATCTCACTCGCTCTGTTGTGTATTCTATACTTACCCCTTTGATTTATGACTTTTTTGGTTTTACAGTACTATAAAACTTCATGAGACTGCTTCCAAACTGAACATGGGATTCTGTGTGCTCTAAATCTATGTTGCTGTGCCATGGTCACCCAGAAAGGCTCTAGATTACAAACTCTTTTATTTCCTTTTAAGAAGGGAGCTTTGAGTTTTGCAGCAACAGGGGCTGGTGGGTATGGCCCAGTGGTAGAGCATTTGCTAGACTCAACTGGTTAAGGGGCTGGGATGTGGTGCAGAGTACGTGTCTAGATTCCAGCAATGCAGGGTGTGTGTGTGTGTGTGTGTGTGTGTGCGCGCGCGCGTGCAGAGTGATTGTGCTTGACTAGGATATGTAAGGTTCCAATTCCATTCTCACTACAGTCAAAGAAAGAAAAATGTAACCCTGATAACTGCTGTTCTAGAAAAGGCTGGAAATCCTAACAGTCTTGTGGATATGCTAGGGCCTCAGAGTTGACTAGCTTGGAACCAGGCATCCAGCTTGTCATGCAGAAGAGTCACTGACAGACCATCTCAGGCAGGCTGTAGAGTGAATTTGTGTTGGGATAGAGTACATTATCTGAACTATCAGATCCACAGAGAGAAGCAAGCTGCCCCAAATGCTGAGCTCTAGCAAAGCCTCTCTGGAAACCAAATGCTGAGCAAGCACCCTAAATCTTGAGAGAGCCCTCCAATCCCATTTAGCAGATGGGAAGGTAGTCCTTGTAAGAAAAGCTGCAGGATTCTTTATATGGTCCCATCCTCCCACCTCCTACTTCCAGGACTTAACTGTGGGGCACTGAAGGGTAGACACAGGTTTAAGGACCTTTGAAAGAGCAAAATGAACCAGCAGAGAAAGGGCCCATTGTTTTCTTCCATCAGTCTTCCTGATTGCTCTTAACTCTGTTTCCAGATTAGGATGTGTAGCAGCCAGCTCTGTACTCCTTTTATACCGTCAGGGAAAGCACACAGGCCTCTGAACAGCAGGGGCCCTCTTAAGATCCAGGCAGGAGGCAGCCCCAGGCAGCTATTCCAGCAAGTGGGAAAAGGCTTCCAGAAATTGTGAGTCTCTGAACACAAATAAAACTGAGGTGCTCCCAAAAGGAAGGTGGAAAGTTTCTGGCCAGCATCCAATTTTGTCCCAAGCACCCCTAGACTGACCAACCCCATACCTTAGCCCAGCCCCCATTCTGATCAATTTCATCTCCCATCCCAATGGGCAGTCTCAAAAAAAGCTGCAATTTCTTAGGTTTTTAATTCACGTGTCTAAATCCTTTCATAGTTGCAACTGTTTAAGGGTTAAATACTCCCTGGATAAGAATAAATATGTTTGCAGATAGCATTTAGCCTCAGGGATGTCATTTGGTCTCTGAGATACCTGGGTGTCTGAGTGCTGAAATCAAGCAATCACAGCCAGCAATAAAACAGGGTGACTCATTTTTCATATCTTTTCTGCATGGCAGACACTTGTGATAAAGTGAAAGCCATTGGTTTGCACCTCTCTGAGACTACCATGAAGTAGGTCAGACACTTTGGGTCTCTTCTGGCTTAGCCTGAAGCTCAACATCCACTGTAGGGTGAATGAAAACTTTCAGGAAGGGGGAGTTCAAGAGGGAACAGAGGAGGATTACCAGGGAGTAAGGTGTTCATTATAAGATGTCTAAATGCCATAGACAGACAGAGAGGCAACAGCATAGTGGGACCTCTGAGGAGAGTTTAGGCCTCAGCACCAGAAAGTCAGAGCCCATGAGACACAAGTTGGGTCTATTTTTATAACTTTTGAGGGACCAGAGACCCTAGCTTCAGGCTTGTGCTGTGAAATCTGATTCTGAAAACAGAATCCATGAGCACCAACAACCCTATGATGTAAAGTCAACTCTCAGGTCAGAGATCCTGTTGGACCCACGAAGGTCGCAGCTACCAGTAGTTCCCCCTCTCAAAGACACGGAGATCGAGAGCGCTGCAATCAGCAAGAGGTTTATTATTTCCAATGCATTGGGGCTGTCCTGCACCTGAGGCAGAGGCGACCCCCAATTCCTAAAGCTCACACTTTTTATACATTCTTGAGGCAGATTCTGGTCACAGACTGAGTTGGTGGTTGACCTTTCACACAATTAGGGGATTCTTAGTGAGTCTCCCAGTGGTTATTCTTTACCCTAGGGCTAGTCACTGTGGTTATTCTTTACTCCAGGGCCATTGTTGTTCGGGAGAGCCTATGTTGACAGAGAATACCTGCTAGCCAGTTGGCCTTATCTCTAGAGAGGGGAGGAATGCCCCTTTCTTATGTACCATAAGAAATATCTGCTAGCTAGATGGCCTTATCTCGGGAGAGGGGAGGAGGGGAGGAATGCCCCTTTCTTCTCCTAGCTAGGTGGCCCTATCTCCGGAGAGGGGAGGAGGGGAGGAAAAGCATTTCTTTCAATCCCAGAACCTGGGAGTCTGTCAGCTGGGAACTGACAGTGTCTCAGTAGAGTGACTGCTGGAATCTGTGAGAAGAGACTACTGCAAACACTATAGCAGAGGCTGGATCCTAAGTTATATTCTTACAATGGGACTGTCTTCAAGGATGCAGACAGCAGCTCACCCCAAGGGGTTGCCCAGGCTCACCATGAAAGTCTAGGGCTTTCTTGTAAGGACAGAAAATGCAGCTTCTAAAGCAGGAGCTAAAGCACAGTGGACATGTGACAGCTGGGGTAGGGGAAAGCACCTAGAGGCAGGAAAGAGGGGACAAAGCCCCCTCCCACGACCTTTGCAAGAACATTTCTGTGGAGCATTCAGCATGCCGTCTCAAAGGGTCCCAGCAAGACTGAGCTCACGTCCCAATTTGTTGGGGTTTGTAGGGCTGAAGGTAGAACATAACCCATGTTAGGTTGGTGCTGTGCTTCTGAGTCATCTGTACAACATCCCCATCTCCTCGTTGTTAGGGTAGGCAAGACACAACCAATCCCTCACTAGGGATTCTCAGCAGTTGGACTCTAGTTGGATAATTTTTTAAGTGCTCATAGAGAGGCCAGAGTCAGCCTGGGAATTCTTCCTGTAAGGGTTGAAAGGCTGTGCTGAAAACACCCAGGCCTTCACTATAGGGCTCAACTCCCCACTACACTCTGACCCATTTTGCAAGGGACAATCCCAAGGAAAATAACAGTTGTCTCCGTGTGAGTGGGAGATAGCCTGATTTATTTCTAGGGCTGGGGAGGACTGAGAGGACTTCCCAGCCGAGAGTAGGGGAAACGATTAACTATCAGGGTGTTTCACAGACTGAACTCCTGAAGCTGGATTTACTGCTCTGGGAAGGACCTGAACAAGGGCTGAGATAAACCAAGGGCTGCAGGTGACTGTGAAAAAGAGTGGAGAGCTTGGCATCAGGGGAGATTTTTGGAAATGTCTCAAAAAGGAAAAGCTAGTTTAAAACACAGCAAAATCACAGCCCATTGCTTCTCCACAGTGCTCCCTAGAACAAGACCACTGAGCATCACAAACTCCTGGAAAAGATAGTCTAGGGGTTCCTATCCCCTGGTGAGGCTACTCAGTGTTATGAAATATAATGGAGTGGGGGTGTGGGGTGGAGGGAGTGGGGTGTGGGGTGGAGGGTGGGAGGGTATACCTGGCCCCATACCAAGACGTCCCCCTGAGAAATCACACCATTCAACAGACCTTGTGTAAAGGAGGTTTATTTGGAGGAAAGAAAGGGAGTAAAGTCCTAGAGAAGGGGTAGAGACAGACGGACAAGAGCTGAACCATGCATGAGGGCAGAGAAAGAGGGGCAGTGAAGGACAGAAAGAAAGACAGAAAGGAAGAAAGAGAGACTGGCCAGTAACACAGGGGAAAAGAGGGGGGCGGAACGGGATATCAAGCAGTACCTTCTCTATACCATCTGCATCTGGCTGTCACAGGTGATGGAGGCAGATGATGACCTAAGTAAGCCCTCACTAGATCTCTGGGAGGAGCTTAGTAGAATTACCTGTAAGCTAACACTCACTGCTTGGGAGCTGACAAAAACCAGTCACCTGACATCACAGCAGAGTCCTGTATACACTGAGCAGCTACCATACCACCATACCCTGCTATCCACCACTCACAACCCATGTCTATCTCCCCTCTAAAAGATGACCCAGTTCCCAGGTGAAGAACCTGAGACTGGCAGAGGTAAAGGGACTCTCTGGAGGTCAGAAGTCCTGGTCCATCTGACACTACACACAGATCGTTTGAAATGCTGTCTGCTGCTTTGAATCGCTGACAGAAGTCTCACAGCAGACAGAGGTGGCCTTGGAAGGTGCCATGCGGAGATAACTGGAGTCTCTATAGGTCACAAAGAATACACAGGTGATACACAAAGGTATCTAGCCAGTCCGGTGAAGTCCTAAGGTGCTTCCTCTGCCATTGCTCAGTCTTCTGATGTTTGCCATAACTCTTTCTAGTAACCATTTTCAACCACTTGATCTTGCTCTGATATGCTCTGGCCCATTTCACAATCAGCAACACTGAGATGAGAGGAGATCACCTGGGCAAAGCCTCACATCAGAACTGACACCCCACCAGGGCCCTCAAATCTGGCCACAGAAAGGCTGAAGCAGAGAGATGCTGGCAAGACTCCCATAAGGCCTGGAATAGGAGTGACTGTGTGAAATCTGTATCCAAATGCATGGCTTCATCCCTTCAAAGGGAGATGTTGGAGGAAACCAATAACCTTAGTTTATGTCACTATGAGGCAAGAATAAAGTGAAGTAACTCAATACTGAAAAGCAGAGGAATGGTGCAAAAATGGGAGATAGGAGAAGGCTTCGGTCCTTTGTCTTATCTTTGTCTGTTTAGGAGACTTGGTTGGTGGGCTCTGTTTCTTGAGATAGTGTCTCTCTAAGTAGCTCAGGTTGGCCTCATGCTCATTATGTATCTCAGGCTGACCAGGGATTCAAAATTACTCTGCTTGAGTTTTGTGAATTCTGTTATAAGAGGTCTGTGCCACTCACTGTACTGGGCCTGTGTCTTAATCTTTAAGGAGAAACTTCCAGGATCTCACTTCATTTACATGTGGACAGTTTGCAAGGAAAAAGTACACAGCACAGCATAGCGTAGGATAACACAACACGACACAACACAACACAACATAACATAACTTGCTCAGAGCTTTTTTCACACAGTGTTACAACCTATTAACTTTTAGAACTTTACTAAAATGCACATTTTAGGGAATTTTCATAGACAAAACGTCTTTTTTTTTTCCAGAGTCTTACTAAATAGTCCTGGCAATCTTAAAACTTATTACGTAGAGCAGAATTCTACATTGCTTCAGCCTCCAGGATGCTGGGACTAAGAGCATGTGTCCTCATATCTGGCAAATCATTCTCATGTCTTTTCATTTTTTCTTTTGATTTTCATAATCCACTGAATCCAGTTGGTGTTGTCCTTATGCTCACAGGGGTGGGACTGTTCACTAGAGCGTGGAACCTACCAGTGGCCACACTCCCACAGAAAAATGAGTAAATGTGCTTTCTATGTAAAACATTAACTTGATGTAGCCCATCATCAGTGTGAGAAGCAGAAGGATTCTGAATATCTCTGACCTTCTTTCAGAGATTGACCCAGCAGCAGGAAACCAAGACAGTCAGAAAGACCAAGTATACAAGTATATATAATATATATGTAATATATATATATATTATAATATATATATACATGTGTGTGTGTCTCCTCTCCACTCCCTCTCTACCTTTGCTATCAGATTGAAAAGCTAACATCCCTGGCTTGATACGAGTCAAATCATTTATCTGAGAAGGTGAAGCAATTATAACACAAAGATGAATTCACAAAGACGAATTCACAGTAGTGACTCCTGATGGTTGACTTTACATGCTTTCCTAACTGTGTTCATAAAACTAGGAAGCACAATTGGGACTGGTTGAGAGCTACACCTGACTGACTGAGTCGCCATGAGGAAATGGGCCTCCAATGTGGGCACCAGCCAATGGTGGAGAGCCTGAATTGAAAACAGAGGAGAATGAACTGGGGTCTCCTTAAGCAGGAACAATTCTTTTCCTGATACAGAACTTCAGAACTACAAGCTTTCCTGCCTTTGGATTCTTTAAATTACACCCCCCTGGGGGTCCCAACCTGCAGCCTCCTAATGAGAGTTACACTCCTGGCTTCCGGAGTTTGTGAAGACACCTCAGACTGAACCATGTAACCTACCCGACAGGGTGTCAAGCTTTCAGACAGTCTTTTGGGGACCTAACATCCAGGATCACATCAGCCAATTCCTCTTTCATAAGTCCATATTTTATTCTATTAGTTTTGCTTCTCTGAGAAGTCTAATACATAATTAATAATTAAATATTAATTTTATTTTGCAAAAGCACCACTAAACCGAAGATGGTGAGTAAGGCAGAATAATCTGAATCAGAAATCTCAGATCAGGGCCTTTCGAGACACAGTATAGTGAGACTTCAGCTGGTGAAAGGCTCAGAGGTTCCTGTGTGTCCCAGCATAGAGGAGAGCTGAGACTTGGTGTTCTCTTCTCCTTCACACCCCTGACTGTAGGCTGCATCACTGAAGATGAGCTTCACCTTTCATAATTTTAGAGGAGCCCATATGCTCTCCATGCTCAGATGGCAGAAAGCGAGGCTCACAGGACAGTCCAGAAAGCCTGATATTAAGTCAGGCAGCCCAACAGATGATGATCTCCAAGAACTATACCTGGCAGAAGATTAGAAAGATTCTACACACCTCAAGAAGTCGAAGATAATAACAGATGCTGAGGAAGTAGAAGAGGAGGAAACAGAAGAAGGAGAGGAAAGACAGAGGGAAGGAGGGAAGAAGGAAGGGAAGGAAAAGGAAGTATATAGAGAAAACGAAAGAAACAGCTTAGTTCATCATAAAATCCCACCACCTTTTAAATGGACATACATACTAACCAAGTCTCAGATTCATTCACCATCAACCTCAAGGCTCTCTGAGTCACTGTCATTTCACACGCACTCTCTTGGCCCACAAAAATGACCTTCCTGTAAGACACCTCCTTTTTTGTCTTTGATGATAATTAGCATAGCAACTATTTTGTTTTTGAACAGTTTTATTGAGGTGTAATTTACACAATACAACATCCACTTAAAACTTCTGTTACTGGGTGCAGAATGAGCAATTTGTTGTTAAATAAAGGTTTCAGGAGCAAAGGACTCCGTAGTGTTTGAGAACTGTCCCTGAGGAGAGGCTCTGGGGATTTGACTCTTGGATCTCTTCCTAAGAAAGAATGAAGGCCTAGGAATCCAAGAGGCAGAGCTGTCTGTGTGCCCAGGTTTTAGACACTGCGGCAGCTGGAGGAGCCCCATTTCATTGCACAAATTATTTCTCTGAATGTGGCTGAAAGGGATTGTGGGTTATAATTAGAATAATACCCTGCAGGATTACATTCACAAATGTAATTACATAATCGTTTAGAACTAAATGGCACTGTGAAAAACATTGCTTCCCAAAGAGTGGGGGAGGGGAGGCACCAGGCCCTCCTGTGGAGTGAAGAATGCAGAGACCTCTTTCAGATGCCAGAATAGCCCAGAAATAGTTAAAGCCAAATGTGAAGGTCCTTAATTCCTCAGAGGGCTTGTTCCAAACCTTAGGTGACCACACATTTCACCATTATGTGGAAAGGTGATCAGTACTGGAATGTCCACCAGTGTCCACAAAGCCTTTAGAAGGGATATGGTGGCTTTGGGATCCATTGGCTATTTCTTCTTGTACAGAAACCTTGCTGGACCCATAAACATGGTGGAAAGCTCTGTGAGCCAGGCACACCAGAAACACGCAGAGCAGAGAGCCTACCGTCTTATTCTTACAAAACCTGAGGGACACTCAGTTTTCGGAGGATTTCCAAGTACCATCTACTGAAAGCACTAAAATGCTTGAGTTTTGCTCAAGTATTCTATGTGACACCCCGAATCAATGTGGCAACCATCCCCTACCTGGAGCTGTCACTCTGACAGAAAGCAGTTTCCTGTTCTTTTCAGAACTTTGCAAAGTGTTCCTTATGTTTATAGGTGCAACAGAGAAGGCGTCTTTTCTTATGTCAAGTGTCCTAAATTTGGACCCTGAAAATAAACTAAAAGTAGCCAAATAAGTAGAGCACAGCTTGTGAAAGCCATGGCAATAAATCACATTAATTTAGACCCCATTAATCTGCATCTTGTGCTAATCCCATAGGCCTAGGAGAAAGCTTAGCTTTGAAGAAAGAGTTTGCTTCCTAAGAAAAGGAAGGTGCTGTGACAAGCCATAGGAAGTGTGACATCCTCAGATCCTCAAAAACAGAGGTAATCTTAGAAGAAAACCTGCTCAATAAGATATCCCTGCCTGAGAGTCCTAATCCCCAGCTCACCCTGTGCCTCAGCCATCAACCAAACTGCTAACAAAGAGTGCATCTTGTGGCCCTCCCTCAGTCCAGCAATAGATCCATGGCCTGAGGCCTGGAGAAAGGAAGGAGTCAGCAGCCAGGCCTGGTGATTCAATCACCTACTTACCATCTAGACTTGCTCCTTGGAGGTCTCAGGTTTGCCTCTTACTGGGAGACTTTAGAAAAGATGATTGATGGGATAGCAGAAGTGTAAGACTGGCCTGAAGACTGTCCCACTATGTTCTCTGGGTATGTCTAGTGCTCCTCTCTGCAAATCTTTGTGAGTATCCTCCTACCTAATCCTCACTGTGTGGGCTAAGATGAGGCACCAACCCTTCTCACCTTGCACACTTACCTCAGGGAGGCTTTGAAGAAAACTCAGTTCTCAGGAACGTGCCCAGTCTTCATTGGCAGCCAGGAGGTGCACTCCTCAGAACTCATTCAGGAATATCCTGGCTCTCAGGACATAGAGCATTTCGGGATGCATCACTATGAAGCAAAGTTGGAATTTATTAAGAAAAGTTTGGGCTTGTCCTGGTAGCCCAGGCTTGTAATGCCATATACTCAGGAGGGTAGTCAGGCAGGAGGACCCCAAATTCAAATCCAGCTGAGGTAGCTGAGACTCCATGTCAAAATTTTAAAATATTGTGCACGTGTGTGTATGTGTGAGTGTGTATGTACGTCTTGACATGCAGCTCAGCAGCATAGCACGTGCTAGCATGGATGAGATCGGGGCTAAAAGCTTCAGAAAAGAACGTGGGCATGAGGCATAACCAAAGGATGGCTGTGCTTACTGAAGGGCAGGAACAAGCTTTAAGAGAGAATGTCAGTTAAGTGTGAGTATCTTTACAGAACTGTGAGCCTTTGGGTAGCTTTTGAAGCTATTGTTTCAAAGGATATAAAAGATTACATAAAATATTTTGATGTACTTTTATCTAAGAAACTCTTCTTTAGTAAATGAGAGGTACATTGTACAGGTTTATGAGCTGACAAGATAAGTAAGAAACAGGTCAGGGCTGGAGAGATGGCTCAGTGGGTAAGAGTGCTTATAGCTCTTCCAGAGGAACAAAGTTCGGTTTCCAGCACCCATGTCACCAAGCCCTGTAACTCCAGTCCAAGTTGTGGAGTGGAAATGGAGGATCTTATGCTCTCTTCTGACCTCTGTGGGTACCTGCTATATAATGTTACAGTCACATGAATGTAAATAAAAAGTAAAAAGAAAATATTAAAAGAAACCCAGGTCAAAGGAATTCTTACTATCCATAGGTCAGTAAGAGGTCAATGCACGTTTTGACTATAATTTTGACTCCTCATTTTGTTTATTAGCCTCTCAGAAAAGACTTTTTAAACATTTATTTACTCTATTGTAAGAGTACACTGTAGCTGTCTTCAGCCCCACCAGAAGAGGGCATCAGATCTCATTACAGATGGTTGTGAGCTACCATGTGGTTGCTGGGAATTGAACTCATGACCTCTGGAAGAGCAGTCAGCACTCTTAACCACTGAGCCATTTCTTCAGCCTGCTTCTCAGAAAAGACAAGTTTTTAGGCAAAAATGGTGCAAGGTCAAACTCTAAAGGTCATAATGTGTTTTGACTTTAAACATAGTTCATTGATATTTTAACATTTCTTTTCTTGAAGTGGCTCTCCAAAAGAATTTTTTACAAATCTCCACAGTGGGTTTTTGTTGTTTTTGTTAGGTGTGTTGAAGTTCTTAGGTGTTTTGTGTTTTCTGTCCTGGGGCTTGAACCTGGGGCCAAGCACAAGCTATACAAAGGCACCACCACTAAGCTGTGTCCCTGCCTCTCTTTGTCTTTTTTTTTTTTTTTTTTTTACAGTTTTGAGACAAGGTCTGGCTAAACTGGGTTTGACCTTGTGATCCTCTTACCCCAGCTTCCACCTGTGATTATAAGCCTGTGTCACAAGGGCAGGCAGAAAGTCCCAGACAGACAGGCAGCCAGGATGGGTAGCTCTTTTCTCTTCCTGAGTTCCCTAAACTTTACTTGACTATTGATCCTGTCTTGAGCCCGTCTTGGGGAGTGGAAAATAGAAGACAGAATTAGCTTCAGGCAATGCCCCAGGAAAGGGGTTGCAGCAAACACTCTGGGGTAACAATACTGGGCAACAAGACACCCCATGGGGAAGGAATGCTCCAAAATTTCCATGGAAAAACCCAGCCTCATCCTCAGCATCCTGTACCCTTATTTCCCAGAGTGCCCTTGACCAGCACCCCCTTCCTCCTTAGCCCCATCTTGACTTCTTGGCTCTATATTCTCTGCCTCTTACCTTAGTCCTCCCTTACCTTCCCTGTCTCCCAGAAAGCCACAACCGAAACTCATTCCCTCTGAAGAATCTTGCCCTCCTTCTATTCTTTGCCCCTAGCTGCCCATTCCTCTGCCCTACCCATGTGACCTGTAGGACAATCACTCCACACACTCCTAGAGAAAAAGGGGGGGGGGGGGTACAGGACTCATGACCTACCTGATACAGACTCCTCCTCAGCCTGCTTCAGTTAAGGGTCCCTGAGCCTTTAAGGGCACTGAGAATGGAAAGCTGAAGTTTGGAACCCCACTTCCGCATTTGAGCAATATAACTGGCAGGTAGTCTTAGGCTGTGAATGAACTTAGAGAACATGAGAAACACCTATGTCCTGTGTGTTTTTAAGACAATCTGATGAGTAGTGCTCCTCAGAAGTATAGAAAACAGAAAAGGAAACTGAGAGAAGATAGGGGCGGGATGCAGAGGAAATAGAAAACTTTAGAAACTAGCATTCTTTATCACACAGAATTCAGGCAATGTAGTACCCCTGATTCTTAAAAAGAAAACTATTACATAATAAACTAGAATATTAAAGTAGGAAAGTTGGAAAAGAAAAAACCTTTGGGAGGGGAAAATGGCAAACACTGAATATAACAAAATGCAGAAATAAAGGAGCCCCTGTTAGATGAGAACCCAAGCATCCTGAATGAACACAGAGCACAAGCAGACCTGCTTACCTAGTAAATAAAACTTGGTGAGGACCCAATCACTGCCCCGTACGCTGAAACTACACCCCAGAAATGGGCTGAAGTCCAAGCACATGATGGATTTCAACTTCTTTTCACCCCTTTCTCTTAATCCAAAGCTTCATCTAAGAACAATATGTTTTGGGGGCTGGGGAGAGTCCCAGTGTGTGAAGCACTTGTTGTGCATGTGTGGGGACCAGAGTTTGCATTCTCTGTACCCACATAAATGCCTCAAGGTTCCATACTCTCTCCAAACTGCACCACCAACTGGAGACTCTGTGTTCAAGTACATGATCCTACGGGGACATTGCTTATTCAAACTACCTCATTATTTGAGTAAACATGACTTTATTTGACTGATAACTTTCATAGATAAAATGTTTTTGACCAATTCTGGTGAAGGGAACTCTTTACCTGTGCTACTGACCTGATTGAGTAATAGTTTGTGGACAAAGATGACATCCATATAGTAAAGATTACAGAGGGATTAAGCCCAGAGGAATGACATATGGAAAGCTCTCCAGGGACAGAATCCTTAGCCTTTTGGTCACTGTGTCAGGCCCTATTGCTTGACCTTACTTCTCTACCCACTGCACCATATAAGCCAAAGCAGTCTCCATGGCCTTCCGGTTGGGACTTGGGAACACTTTCATCCTAGAGATTTTCCTTTTTTTTTTTTTTTTGTTAAGTTCTTATCCCCATTCTGACAGGTGACAGGTGGATGCAGCCATTAGCATATAGAAGAGGCCTCTGAGCTGGAATATAGGGTAGTTTTGTGACAGTGAGGAACAGGTTCCACGTACCCATTTCTAGCTTCATCTTTTGAAAAAGCTACCCCTGCCTTGGAGACCAAGGCAATTTCTGGAACTTCAGATGAGAGTACTCAGGCTTGCTGTAATTTCCTGGTAGGATACTTTTTAGTGGAAAACAGGAAGGGTTTGGCTCAAGCATCAGTGAACAGAACTGGTTCTGTGTGGAACTGTGAGTTCAGTCTGAAAGCCGTCCTTGGTAATGATGCATGACAGACTAGAAGGCACTAGAAGTCCTCAAGGGCCCCAGGAAGCAAGAAGACTAAGAGTGTAAGAGTAGCTTTAAGCCTGGCAAAGCCATGTTAGAATTATTAATCCGTCATCATCATCCTCTGCAAGTTCAGGGAGATGGGCTGTATGTAGTCCAGCAGGCCCTGTGGTGTGTACCAAAAAGCAAACGCCCAAAAAGCAGATGCCTGAGTAGATGGATAAAGCCCCTGCTGTGTTCCTTGCATGGGTCATGGTTCTGGGACCCTGGAAGCCTAGGACAGGTAGGATTCCCACTTTGGTGGTGCTCATTATTCCAAACCAGTCTTTAGTTGAGGGGAAGGAGATACCATCTTAGTAGGAGCTGTGCAGTCAGCAGCATCCTGCATCTAAGGCAAGCCTGCCAGCTAGAACTGCATGACCTTCTAAGCAGGACTAAGTATCTGCTGTCTGTACTCATTTCCTCCAATGTCTGCCTGGCATGGCATTTGCAGATTTCCCTGAGTAGAACTGACAGAAGGAACAACATGAGGCCATCCAGACAAGGAGCCCAGGAGAAGGAACACCCCTCTCCTGAGTTCATGCAGCCACTGAATTCAGCCTGGCTCCCAGTTGCTCTTCTCGGCAGTGGGCATTCCCCATTGTCCTTGTGCAGCTTAGTGGCATGAATCACTCTATGGGAACCCTGACCCTATTATTATGGGTAGATTTGAGTAGACTGTGTGTACATGATCAGGATTTTGAAGGACCTTCCACTAGCCTTGGCTCACCTTGATTTCTCTAACTTGACTATTTAGGTCCTCAAGGTCACATGGCTCCAAGCAACTTCTTATTCTGGCTGACTTGAGAAAAGTTACAGGAACTGGGCATGGTAGAGTACTAGGGAAACTACAGCAGGAGGAGAACAACTTCTAGGCCAACCTTGACTATAGTGAATTGAAGGCCAGCCTGGGAGCTGTGGTGAGACTGTGAGCCAGACATGTAGCTCAGCAGCAGAGCGTTTGCTTTGCATACACAAGGCCCAGGGATGCATTTCCAACACTGGAGAAAAGGAAAAACAGAGTCAAGTAGGGTTCATAAGGGGTGTGGCTCAGCAGTAGAGTTATGTGTGCGTACAGGAGATTTAATGCCTACCACTTCCTACAGAAAAGCCTGATTCATGTCCATCTGAGTACCAGATACTCTTCTACCCTCTCGTGGAACATAAGAAAGAGTGAAGATGGCTCTCCTGCTTTACCAATGAGAAAAATGAGGCTCAAAGAGGAGCAATGACTTACTCAAGGTTATAAGGACCTGTAGCAACATCCCTGTGAACTCATAGACAGCACTGTTTTCACATAACATCAAGGCATGACAGCCACTCAATATCTCCCCATTGTCTTGAAGCTACTAATTGTCAGAAACACTAGAGACAAGAGAGAAGATCATGTGCAGAAAGGAGCAGAGCTGGGCCCTCTGAAGTCCATGACGGTCCACTTCCATAACTCCTCATGCAGAGGATGCATCTAGGGTAGAATTTAGAGCTGTGTGTTTCAGGTAAGACACCTACCACTCTCTTTTGCCTATTATTTTGATATAGGGTCTCACTGCATTACCCAGGCTGATCTTAAACTCACTCTGTAGCCCAGCCAGGCCTTAAGCTTATAATGCTCCTGCTTCAGCCTCCAAAGTAGCTGGGATTACATGCCTGGACCACTAGGTCCAGCCCAATTTTTTTTTAAGTGACAGATCAAATTGTTTCTGATGTCTTCTAGAGTTGCATGTCAAGAGTTGATGCTAATACATTGTGAGAGGCAACCACAGTGGAACAAATGTGAAATCAATGCCATCTGTCTTCAGAAAACTACTCTAGATTCCAAACATCACTGAGCCCTGATGCAAGCAGATTTGGGAGTGACAACCCTCACAGAGGTAGAGAGAGAGGGGAAATGCAAAAATCCATTTCCGGTCTGAAGGAATCCGTTTTTGATTGTCAAAAATCCAAATCAGTGATTGGGTCATTTCTGAATGATTATTCCCTCTTTGAAACCCTCAACCAAACACAAGTTTATAATTCTGTCATATATACTTGGCAGAAGATAGTCTGAGGTGGGATAATATTAGGAACTTCCTCCATAAGAGATGTGGAGCTCAGAAGGAGGCTGACCCTGGTTTACATGAATGTTCGTTAAGACCATCCAACTGTCCCAATGTAATGGTGGATAGTAAGACAGCTCCCAATGTCTCTCACAGGCCAGGGGTGTTAGCATTCTGTCTAAACTCCATCCCACAGTTACCTGGCAAGAGCCAGGTAAGCCTGACTCACTATAAAAGGGGCTGCTTGCCACCTCCTCCCTCTCTTGCTCTCTTGCTTTCTTGTTCTCTTGCCTCTTGCTTTTCTCTTGCCCTCTTGGGCTCTTCCCTTCCCGCTCCCTTCCCTATTCCCTTTCCCCTCTCTCCATGTGTTCATGGCTGGCCTCTATTTCTCTTCTCTGTGTGTCTCTGTGTCTGTCTATCTATCTATCTATCTATCTATCTATCTATCTATCTATCTCTCTGCCTTTCTCGGCCTCTACTACCCTCTTAATTCCCCTCCCCATGCCCTGAATAAACTCCATTCTATGCTATAAGTTGTGGCTGGTAAATTTGGGGGAAGGGAAGCCTCAGAATGGGCCCACTGAGGCACCCCCTTTCCCCATACCTGACTATCCCTCCATAGAACATATTATCTCTCTTTATATTTCTATAAATACATCAAGGTGTCTTAGCAGATGGACTCAGACTGTTTCCTTATTAGATGCCAGATTAGGACCCAAATAGAGAGAAAAGTGTATTCATTCCTTTTGAGAAGCTATGACCAAAATAGCTGGCAGAGGCAGCCGAAGGGAAGAAGGGCTGGTTTTGGTTTTGGCAGCCTTCATGGACTGCCTTTCTGTCTCTGTCTATCATTTTTCTCTGTCTCTACGTTTGTGTCTGTCAGTGCCTGTCTCTGTCTTCCTGTCTATGCTTTTCCCTCCCTCTTCTGGTTGTTGTAGGTTCTTTGATTTTTTGAGACAGGATCTTGTTCTGTAGCCCAGGCTAACCTAGAACTAGCAATTATGCCAGAGCCTTCCAAGCACTGGGATTATAGGTGTGTGCCACGGCGACTGGTCTGAAGTTTTCCTAGGTAGTGGGAAAAGACATAGGGAAAGAATAGCATAGAATGTGGTCCTAAACCATTGCTGTTGGGACAAATACGGTCCCAGCCCATGGGAAGCTCTGAGACACTGTGCAAAACAGGCCTGGGAACTGCCTACCTAAGAGAGAAGGAAACTAGGTATTTAGTCTCAATTTAACTAGTCCAGCGCTGGGCTGCTCTTGGGCAGAAGGACACCCACAAATCTCCAGGTCAATGCTCTCTAACTAGAGAGCCCACAGGAAAGCATGGTGCAGACGCTGGGGCTAAGAGGTAATCCTGGGTGAAGTAACTTGTGAATGATGAGTTTCAGGCTTCAGGATCCAACTAAGATTTATGAGTATGAACATAAGCTCTCAGTTGAAAGGGAGAAATTTTAGTCCCCATGGAGAATCCTAAGACTCAACTCCAAAATGACCAAAAGTCACCAGGAACCTCTTGCTAGGCTCTTGCCAACCAGCAGTAAGCGTGAGAAGCTTACACTCTCAAGTTGGCTGTTCCAAGCAACTATCCCAGAATAGAATTCTCCCTCCACCATGTTCCCTCAGCCACTGTGTGGGGCCTACCAGCACAATCTACCATGTTAAAACAAGTCAGATCATTGTTGGTTTTTTTTTTCCCCTGCATTTTAAATTACTTTCTTCTAAGAAACACATTAAGGCAAAATATGTGTGTGTGGGGGAGGATTTAAAATGAAAAGCCATTTTCCTTACTAGTATTATTTTTGATGAGCTAAATGGTGTTTAGTGCTTAAATTGCATTGAAGGGAGAAAGTCGCACAAGCTATGGACAATTTTAGTTTTCAACAATTGTGGGGGAATAATACTGCCGATGTTGTGAAGAGTTTCTATGGCGGTTTATATTCATTTGCCTAAAAGCTCAGCTTCAGACTTCGGTATTGAAGAATTAAAAGGTGACTTGAACCTGTCAGTATGTTCCATAAGCTTCGCAGAAACAGAACCCTGGATGCAGCTATTGTCAGAGTCATAGGGTATCCAGTGGCCCTCATAGGAAACAACCATTGAAGAAGGTTCATTTGGTGCGCTTGATCACAGTCTGCCCAAACTGAAAGAGAGCCATGTCACTCCTGCAAAGGAGTCTATGGCCAGCCAGAATCAGCACCTCTCACTATAGGACATCCAAAAGGGCAGTGTAGCTAGCCAGCAGGATGTGAGCACCTTAAACTCAAAGCCCATTATCCCCCAATGCCTGCTGATAGATTGAAAAGGACACATGGTCTTCAAATCAAGAAAGTTTCTCTTCTCTTCCCTCAAAGACAGGATGAAATTAATCAAGCCACAAGATGTACCCAGGCTCAGCACATTCCGACCCCAAGGTCACAGCCTATTCTGGAGTCCAGCCCAAGCTCAAAAGAGCCAGGCCAAAGGAAGTGTGTACCATTTCTCAGGACAAACCTCCTTCTACATTATAGAGACCAGAGACGATGGAGAGATCCAAATATCAGCCTGGTTCAACTGCCTGTGGTCTATCTCCTGCTCTGGCTTCAAGCACAGCTCACTTGTATTGAGTGCTTGATCCCCAAATGGTAGTGCTTTGCCCTAATTAGTTTTCGACTGCTGTGATAAACACTGACCAAGATCTATTTGGAGAAGGAAAGAGTTTTATTTCATCTTACAACTCCCAGGTCACAGTAAATAACTGAGGAATGTCAATGCAGGAATTCAGGACAGGATCATGGAGACAGGAACTGACACAGAGACCACAGGCTTGCTCAGCTTGCTTGCTCTTATAACCCAGGACCACCTTCCCAGAGGTGGTATCATCCACACTGAGCTGGGTCCTCCCATGTCAATCATATTGTAATCAATACTACATCCCACAGGCTTGCCTATAGGCAATCCCTCAATTCAGATGTCCTCTTCCCAGATGAGTCTAACTTATATCAAGCTGACAAACCAAACCAAACCAGCCAATCAAGTAACAAAAAGCATTCCCAGGATTGTTTGTAGGCAGAAGTTCTAGGAGAAGGAACCTGCAGGAGGAAGTAAATCACCAGGTAAGTCCTTAGGGGTCTTCCTTTTCCCTTCCCCCACTCTCTGAACTTCCTCCCACCCTTTCTCCCTCACCTTGTAAACTTCCCAGTTCTCTCCCAGCTCTCTACTACAACTTCCCATCTCCACGATGTTTTGCCCAACAGCATGCAGCCAAGCTAGCATGAACTGAAACTAATATCTTTATTCCTTCTGTAGTATCTAGCCATAGAGTCTCGAAAACCATCTACTGCTCGGAGCAACTTTGTATCCTGACTATCTGGGACCGCTCAGCCCTTCCAACACTCCTCCCACACCACAGCCCCGGGGCCACATGCTGCCAACTTTTAACCTGGGAGAGTCTATCACGTTCTTGCCTCCCCCTCACTCCTCTTCCAGCCTTGGTTCCTGAAGAGTAAGGGCTATGCTAGAACCTGATGGAGCTACATAGAAGGCTCATCTATGGCAGCAGCCCTGCATGACCATTTGCTCCACACCTCCCAACCCTGCCCTGCAGTTCCAAGACCCATTGCTTACCATTCTCTGAACGGTGTGCTTGTCTGAGCCCTAGAACCTTCTCATGACCCTCCCCTCTGACTGGGATGATCTTCTCTGTTTTCTATACATCTGTCCCTCCATGTTGCCATCCAGATGCAAGGTTCTCAGGGTAACATTCCCTGGTATTGCTGCTAAAGCGCCCCAGACTCCACAGCACACTCCAAGTTCTGTATAGACTTTATCCCTAGGTTCCCTTTAATGTGCTTATTCATCAACTATTTCCCCCTCAGCAATGTAAGGCCAAGATCAAATAGATGATAGGGACCCAATAAAGCTTTGCTATCTTAAGAAAGAAAATATTTCTTCAGGCAGAGGAAATGGGAGCAGAAGTCAAGGTGCTCTAAAAGCCATGGAACCTGTTGGCTTTGAGGATAGGCCTTGAAGTTTCAGATGCAGATGGTCAGCTATGCAGCCCTGGACCAGTTACTTGACTACCCTGAGCCTCAGATGCAAGCTAGCACAATCAGAACGCATGCTGCCAGCTGGTCTTGATATCAATGGGATTTGCAGGGTACTAGGAATGATGTCAGGTTAAGGACAAACCTTAACCTTCCTTGAGGGAAACAGGGCTGACTAATGAAGAGATACAGGGTCTTACTACATAGGTCAGTGATGCTCCTGCCTTAGCCTCTGGAGTTCTGGGACTACAGGCCTATCCAAACCTAACCCATTGTAGCTGCTTGTATGTGTGTGTACCTTTGGCCTTTCACAGCCAGGAAGCCAGTGAGAAAAGAGCCGGGCCTGGAACTCTGGACTCACTGACAGACAGCCTGCACTCTCACACCCTCTGGTAGGCTGTGAGAGAAACTCAGAAGCCCTGGAGGATAGGCATCTTGCAAGCCCAAGCTTCAAAGCCTACCACCCCCTGCAGTTCCTGGGTCTCAGCCAAGCAGCTTCCGTCAGCCTCTGGGCATTGAGGACATAGCCTGGATTGTCTGGGCCACAGAGTCACAGCTGAGCAGACAAGGCCTAGCTGTTCCTAGAGACAAGTGCTCAGCTTTCCTCCCACATGAAAAGGAAACCTGTGCAGCCTAGAAGAGTGGCAGGAAGCGAGAAAGGCCAGGAAAGCTGCATGCAGGGCTGTGAGCATCCCTCCCAGTCACCTACCTCAAAAGACAATGAATGCCCTGGGTAGCCAGGTGGGGCCGAGGGCCAGCAGGCAGATCTGGTTACTGAGCAAAGCACTCAAGCCTCAGCTGGACACCAACACAAGGACTCAGCCCTGTAAGTCTGAAACCAGGTCTCTGCCCCTGACCCCTGTGTGACCTTGGTGTTGTGGCATGAGACTTTTCCAGTGCAAAAATGACTGGTGGAGAATTTTCCTCTTATTTTCACAAAAGCTCAACTTCAAGAAAAGAGATGAGCCATTTCTTAGGAAAGCCAGACCATTACCATCACAAGGAAGCAGGACACAGTAGGCCCAGCCACTGGCCCTTGTAGGCATCACTCTGACTATGAAGGCCTTGGGACACTCCTCTGATGACTACCAGGACCACAAACTAACTAAAATGGCTTCCTTGTTCATGTCTTCTCTTCATCATAGTTGTACACTTGTCTTTATAAAGAAGGCATCTGCGTACTCACCTGTTTGTGTAGAGCTCTTTAGCATGGTGTGTGTGTGTGTGTGTGTGTGTGTGTGTGAAAGAGAGAGAGAGAGAGAGAGAGAGAGAGAGAGAGAGAGAGAGAGAGAGAGACCAAGACAGAGCAGAGAGAGGGGGGAGAGGGAGGGAGAATATCTCATGCTACAGCCCTCTCTCAGCTGACTTCACCTTAGGTTCTGCATCTGGACCAAGCAAGACCCTCTTGAATATCAGACCCCTGGAAACCCAGCTTCAGAATATGTAAGACTTGCTTTCCTAAGATGGCTGATTTCATGGCTGAAGAGGGACAGACCACAAGCCAGGTAAAAGCTATCCGTAGGGGAGCCATGACTTCTAGAATAGGTAGGACCCATTTAAGCTACAACATATTCAAAGTATCAATTCTAGCTTGGGACAGGATGTAGGTCAGTGAGAGAGTGCTTGGCTAGCATACACAAGGCCCTGGGTTCCCTCTAGCATTCAGTGTGCAGAACTCATCCCAGTATGGTAGCACAGATGAGCAGAAAGGTCGTAAGTTCAACACTTGCCTGAACTAGCCAACACATTCAAGCCCAGCCTTCACTACTTTACTGAGTCCCTATCTCAAACTAAAACAAAGCAGGCAGACAGACAATATAGACATGAGCAAGATGAGGTCCCAGATTCAATTCCTAGTACCAGATGGCAACAACAGTGGTAATAACAATGCCTACTATTTAATGGGCATTTAAGAATCAAGGCTTAAAACTTGGACAGAGTGTAACTGATGACAAAGCACAGCCTAACTAGAGTGTAGAAACAGAAAGGATGGCCAGGATCATAAAACAAAGATGGCTCCCACCGTCTGCACATTTGCCTTGTTTTCCTGGTCTCAAGGTCTGCTTTCCTGGAAATGCAGGCCAGACTTTTCAATGTCATGCTAGTCCATGCCAGGCATGATAGGTCCTGGTTGTTGAAGACCAGATCACCTTTCTGTGTCAGAAGCTGGGGCATGGAAATCAGACACACTTGCCCCATAAGAACAAGGTGGAAGCAAGGTGTATCAAATCCATATAGTACCTTGTTATTTCTGGGACTCAGATGAGTCCCCTATTACTCAGGAGAATGAAAGCCAAGGATTTTATCTTTAGCCTTCTTTCCTCATGGACAGCTATTTGTTGCATTTTGATTGAGATGTTTCTGAGAGGCCCATTCGTGTGACTACAGAGCCACCTTTAGGACAGGTGATAACTGTGCCTGATCAGCGGTCTCTCTCTCTCTCTCTCTCTCTCTCTCTCTCTCTCTCTCTCTCTTTCTCTCTCTCTCTCTCTCTCTCTCTCTCTCTCTCTCTCTCTCTCTCCTCTTTCCAGTTGTAGATACTCAGAAGCTCCTAAAGACGTGAGTCAGGACCTCTGCAAAACTGGGCAAGCAGAACCCATGCCATGTTTTACCAGGGAAATGGAAGTCGTTAGCTCCCATTTTAATTTAACAAGCCCAATTTTATAAATAAGAGTGAATTTTCCCAGGCTATTATTTCTAATTATGCATTTACATCAATTCACATTATGTGGTTGATGAAATGTTAATACCAGAGGCAATTTTCTGCTGACGGGTGGCCTGGAGAAGAGCTTTCTTCACATTACAAGTCAATATTTTTGGAAATAATTACCCAGTTGCTCACCAGAGATGGCACTGACTAACCCAATGGCTGTGTCTACATAGTCATCAACTGGAGATGCCAAGAGAGAAAAAGCATCATTTGGAAGAAAAGGAAGAAGAGACAGCAAGCACACGGAGGCAGGTCTGGGGCAGCAGGAGGCTGCTTAGTGGGACAGGGTTAGCCTTTGCTCTATACCATTCCCATGTCCTCCGAAGACCTCACAACATGGCTTTGGAGCTCATGTGTTCTATCTGTGAGACAGGAGTTGTTGGGACTCTTTTACAAGCAATGAATATGGTTGAAAAAGAAAACGTGTCCTAAAGAGTTCAAGTGTTTGAACACATGGTCCTCAGCCTATTGGACTCTCTGGGGAGAATGTGAAACTTTTGGGACTGCAGCCCAACTAGATGAAGTGAGCCACTGAGGGCTGACCTGAAAGGCAATGCTTATTCTGTGTTTCCCTACCAAGCTGTGAAAAAAATCATACCAAAAGCTACTGCTGCTGTGGGCTGTACAGCTTCAGCCAACACTCCTTCCTATGGTAAAAGTGTGAGCCACAAATAAACCCCTCCTCCCTCAAGCTGCTTCTGCTAGCTCAGTCCCAGTCATGAGAAAAGTAACTGGTGAACAAGAATACCCATTTATCTGCACTCTTTATTGATTCAAGAAATGTTTGTTGTGGCCCAACTTTGTCAGGCACACTGTAAGATGTTCCCTAACTGACTATTATGAGGGACAAGGAGAAGAAAATGCAAGAGAATCCCTAATGCATCTGGTCAGCAAATCACCCTGGCCCCAAGTGACAAACTATCTACAAACTGAATGACACACTAGCAACAACAGAGGTGGAGAAATCAGAGATGTCTATCTGTAGTCACAGCCCATCCCCAGAGGGGAAATGCTACAAAGCTCCACCCTTTCGCACAGATCTCATTACTCCAACAGACCTCTGGAGCTCCTCTCAAATGGGAGGTACAGCATCCAGTGCCAGGTCAGTGGGATCCCTGGGCATCATCCAGCAAATGATGGAGGCTGGCAATTGGGTAGTGGTGACTGAGTAGTAAAGAAGAAAGGGCAGAGCTGTGGACATCCAAAAGGTTAAGCATAGCTTATGGCAATGGGCCCAAGGGAGGGACAGACAGGGGTCATGCGTTCCTCCTGCTGGCCTCATGGGTATCAAGCAACCTAGTGAGACAGAAAATAGTCAGGTTGGCAGTGGACCAGGTTTGGAAGGAGGCCAGGCTTGCCAGGTGTGGTGGCACATGTCTGCAATCCCAGCATTTAGGATTCAAGAGAGAGTTCAGCCTGGAATACAGAGCAAGACCCTGTCTCAAAAATAAGTAAGTAATAAAATGCCTCCTCCCACTTCCAAAGAAAATAGCAGTTGAAACACAACTCCATGTTCTGAAGGGAAGATTCTACTAGTGTTTTCTCTCAGAGCCCAAGGGTTATCTGCAGACAAACACTTCTGATTTCTCTGCACTCCCAGTATTTCTGCAATGAGCCTCACCCCTTTAAATATCTATGTGGTCTTTACTGGTCTTGGAATCCACAGTATGCCATAGGCTTCTGGGATATCTCAAACAGCTTCCCAGACATCTGAAGGGGACATAGCCTCCAGACAACATGGAGAGGTTGAGCCCTCTTCTATGGCTGGGGAAAGGCCCTAGAACAGATCATTAGGCCACTTGAGCCTACAGTTACGATCCATTCTTCCCCAGGGGTACGCCCGCATGGCTCTGACGAAAGGTGGCCAAGAGGGAAGCAGGCCCCGATCTGTGGTATCAGGAGAGAATTTATACCAGGGGGAAAAAGAGGACGCAGAGGGGAACAAAGACAGGAGGAAGAAGGCGATGATGAAGAGGATAGGGAAAGAGCCTTTTCTCAGAACAGTTTTCAACTTCCTCTTCTCCGTGAGTCTCTGCAGAGGCTCAGGGGAGCCAGCTCCCAAGCTGGGAACCGCTTCCCTGTTCCTGTGTGTGCACACCCATGCTCATATGCATACACCCCATCTACACACATGCCCTCTGGGTGTTCATACACCTTTTATGTATACCATGTTTTCTGTGCACAGAACTGTCACTCTGGTAGCAAATGCTGCCTGTGCACACACATGCACATAAAGAACACCCTGTCTGAACACATTTGGCCCACATTCACTAGATATGCCATCTGTCTACACATGTGCACACATACTTTCTTACTTCTCTGCACATGTCCCACCACATCCGTCCCAAGACTGAACCTCTTGGTCCTCTGAGGATGAGTTAATGGTGTAAGACAGGGGATCCATTTTGAGACCCTCCTTGTATCTGATTGACTTTAAGGAGAGGTAACAAATAAGAGGATGCAGAGTAAAGGGCTGATAATGCCGGTGACTGGAACCCAAGCGTGACCACTGCTCAGGGCTACCGAGACAAAATCTCTGTTGAACCTCTTGGTTGAGTTCACATGCCTTCTTCTCACTCTGATTCCAGCTCTGACTTCCTTCATCCTGTCAGAGATAAGCAAACAGATGCAGCTCCATGCTGTTACCTTCAGCCGCCTGAGAGCTTCCTCTAATCTTTTGGGGACCTCTACTCAGACCAAACCAGGATTTGTGGCTTTAGCAAAGAAAATAATTTCAGGACAAGCCAGCATGAAGCAGAGGTGAATATTTTATTAAATACATTTTAGTATACACTTTAAGCATGAGTGTTAACATAGAGAGGAGCTTAGAAAGAAAGACATACCCACGTGTAAAGGGAGAGAGAGTGGAAATTAATTATCCAAGCACCTGCCATATATACCACTTTGGAGGCTCTCAAGTTACATCTTCTTAAAGGTTAAAATCCATCACCTACCCCTTTCTTTCTCTTTTGATAAGTAAAATTATAGTGTAACTCTGAAGGTGCCTTGGGCAGAATCATAATCTGACGAGACCAGGGGCCACTAAGGGTTTAGTTCATGTTCCTTCTCGGAAAGTAGGGGCTTTTGGTTAAATTCCTACTAAACTGTAGATTTATATTTGGAAAAAGAAAAAAGCCTTAAGCAGAATTGTTAATTGAGCTGGAATTCTTCCTACAACGCTAGTGAAAACAGCCAGATTCTTCGGCTAAGAGCCTTCCACCATCCCTGTGTCCCATAATGCTCCTGGCCTTTCTACCATGCTTTAGTCCCTTTCTTTCCTCTGTGTGATCACTGCCAGCTGAGGTATACTCTGAAAGTCATGCCGTGTACATTACCCTCTGCCACTAGGCAGGCCAGGAGAAGCTGCTGCAGTCACGTGGGACAGCCTCTCCCTGGCAAGGAACAGGAAATTCTGAGTCCACTGACCCATTTGATCAAGATCTGTATGTGGTTCCTGCTGCCCATTGCTGAGCCAGAGAGGGAACAGAGGCACAAGCCAACATGGTTAGGGGCTGGGCTTTCCTCACAAGAGAATCTCATTTGGTACCTTGTTTTTATTTTTTTATTTTTTCCAGAAAGAGGAAAATTATATTTTAAAACACCGTTGGGAAAAATTAAGTCAGATCTGAAATATCAAAACTTTCTGCAGCTAAAGCCAGGTTTTTTTGTTACTTGAAACTATAGATCTTCAACCTCCAGGTATCTTGGCTCTGACAATGGCTACACATGGTCAAGTACTGTGTCCACCTGACCATGCTGCAAGGAAGAGCCGAGAGGAAGAGCAAGGATAGGAGCAGCTTCTCTCTCCAGGCAGGATGACCTTTTGTCAACTTCAGATGGGAACACAAATCTACCATCATCTGGATCAGCCTTGATTGGATCAAATTCCATTGGAAAATGGGGGGAGGGAGGCAATAAAACCTCCAGAATTGATATTAAACCACTGACATTTCACAAACCGCACAGCATTGGCAGCTGCCCGTCTACCAGTAGGACAAAGTCTGAGGGGGTGATTCAGGCATGAAGGTCACAGCAGTACCACGGAGCTCCTCCAAGATCTGGGCATAACCACTAAAAGAGCAGTCAAGATGGCCAGAGTTTGGCCACTCAGACCAGGGCATGTGCCCTTATGCAATTCTCATGTCTCCTTTGGACTCTATGCCTTTGTCTGAACTAATCCAGTATGGAAGTAAACTGACACAGCCAGATCTTGCAAGGCCCTGAATGAAGCTAGAGACAATGTCAAATCAGAGCCCTAGAGACTATCTCCCACTCCCCATTCTATAGTCTTACTCTCTAGATAGGCCAGCTCCCAAGATGAGACTGTGAAAGCCTATGTTCCTTTGAGCACCTGGGAACTCAGCAGGGGCCACACAATGAATTTGGCTTCCTGCCACCCATCACCCATTGAATACCTGCCACATGGTGAACAATGTGTCTGGGTAAAAGGTATAAGGATGGACTGGGCACAGCTCCCATTCTGAAAAGTCAGGCCAGCCGCAGGTCTTTCAATAACAGCTGTTCCCTACTAGAAAGGTGGGCAGTAAATTTCCTCAGGTCTGCCAGCTCTAGGCACAGACCCATACAGGCAGGTGGAGCTGAGCTGCCCCTATGCTGGTTTGAGGGACATGTGAAAAGACAACTCTGTGCATTAGTCAGAATGGTCCAGGATGTGGGAAATCCTGCCATGTCACCTTCCAGGCCAACAGCAGACCACTAACCACCACGTTTTCCTGCCCAGATGAGGCCTCAGAGTACTCAAGGTAGAGCCCCAGCAATCACCAGCCCCTTGAGAGAGATGACCATACAAGAAGAGTCTTCTGGGCATGGGAACGAACGAGAATAGACAAACATAAAGGAAGAAGAAATAACCTGGAAGGCTTTGTGACAAAAGATTCCAGGCAGCCGAACAGACTCTGAACAGAAAGGCTGTCCAGGACTGGAGTAGGCAGTCCATATGAAGGGCTACAGTTGGCTTCCAGGCTTAGTCTTGGAGTCCCTAAATAAGGCCAGATCTAAGCCTTCTACTGGACCTGCAGAGGCCACACAGCCAAGGACAGTATTGATGGGACAGAGGGCTACTTTCCTTTATTACACTATTCAGAGCTACTACTGGGGCATGGATGAAAGTCACCAAGTATCCTAGACTCTCCCATATAGACTTTAAGTATGAGGGTCAAAAGAATAAGAGGTACTCAGAGAGACAGTAAGATATACCCAAGTATAGACATGGGCTCTTCAAAGGAGAGTTGGAATTAACTGTACAGGATAGACAGAATTAACTGTCTCTAACTGGGCAAGGACCCTATGGAGATGCTCTGGTCAGAGACTTCTAGGTGGAGATTCAGACAATTCTAGAAGGATGCTAGAAGTTTGGGACCTAGATCTAGGGCTGTCCTTTAAATGGGACTGGCACAGCCAGAGATGTTACTGATCTCCACGTGCTGGGGATACAAACCCATAATCTTGTAGTGTGCATTTACCCTGGCTGTTCACACAACTACTGCCCAGATATTAGTTCATCCATCCCAAAGCAGCTGAGGCAAGATTCAGGTTTCTTCTAACACAAGGAAAGATTCAGCCATTACCCCTGAGGAAAGATTTTTTTTTTTTTGACTGTTCTGCTCTCAGACTTGGACTTGCCCATTCCTCAGTTCTATGACTTGAGCCCTGCACTCACTCTGGTTCCCTGATATGAGGTCAACTCTTCAGAAGGCTGGTCACTCACATGGAGACCACAGCTGCCAGGAATGAACACTGGGAGAGGCTGCAGGTGACTCTAGCCTCCCCAAACATCTCCACTGCCGACTTCCAGCCATGTCTTCCCAATGAGGAAAATGCATGGGAGTGAGAACTGCCACCCACTGGCCTGTTCATGATCAGACAGTACTGTGTTTTCCAATCACTGTCTTCAGCATTAAGGTGAAGAAAGCTTTCAAATAATAGAGTTTATCTCAAGCAGATCGATCAGCTCCATCTATCTGGCCCGAGCCTCTTAATTCTCCATAATGTCAAAGCAATTTTTGGTTAAGTACATAGTCTGTCCCTACTAAATTAAACTAATAGATCTAGTGGGAAATAAAATCCCAAGAGCATTGAGAATATTAAAAATAAAAAAGTTAACTCTCTGTAGGTCTAAAGATTTATTTTGGCAAATGCTTAAATAACACACACAGATGGGGGGTGTGTGTGGCTAAAATCCATCAGTGGGTGCTCAGTTCTCCTGGTCACTTCTTGTTCTGATTCTGCCTCTCCCCAGCACTCGGGTTCAAGATCCACCAGACAATGACTGCAATGCCCCATCCTACATCCCCACAGCACCAAAAGCCATCAGGTGCAGCTTTACAATGTGGACTGTGCTGCCATTTCTACCCGGCAGCTGAGTCATCACCACCTGCACAACCACCCCCCCAACTTGGACATTGTGGGGCTTTCACCTCTAAGTATGCTGTAGGTACTGCTGCTTGCTAGGACTTGTTCTCAAAAGTAAGAGGAGTTTGGAGCTAAGAACTGTGGCATGCTGAGGACTCTTCTGAGAGATCAGTCCAAGAAGAACTGTTTACAGCAGTGACCTTGCCTCTGTCCCCAACTGGGACTAGATCCCTAATACCCCTGTTCCTGCCTCATTCTACTCTATCAGCCACCAGAGTCCCTGCTACCTCCTTGTCACAAGTC
>JADRCH010000343.1:0-123816 GCA_019843965.1 Rhynchomys soricoides | reverse complement strand
CTACTCTATCAGCCACCAGAGTCCCTGCTACCTCCTTGTCACAAGTCCAAAGCCTGCCCTATCTCTCAACTTTACTCATGGTTTTCTTACTCTGGACTCCTTTCTGTCTCACAGTGCCAGGGCTCTTGGCCCAGCATGCTCTCTTGGGCAGCCATTCACTCAAGATGGTGATGTACCCTAACCTGGCCCGTAAGAGCCCATTTTACTTACACTCTGCATGCAGGCTCAGCTCTGTCAGGAAGCTCACCTAAGGGCCTTCAACTTTCCTCTTATGACTATACCCAGACAGGGGTGTCACTTCATCACATGCTGACCTGTTTCTTGCCAGACTCTCACCCTTGCCACCAGGACCTAGCCTATGAAGCTCTTGACTTCTCTCTTCTAGGCATAAAAATCCCCACTGGGCATCAGGGAACAAAGCCTGTGATCCCAGAACTCAGGAAGGTGAGGCAGAAGGATGGCAAGTTTGAGGCCAGCTTTAGCTATGACACTCTAGACTTTTTAAAAATTGGACCAACTTCCTTGGCCTGCTCCTATACCACCACCTTGATTTCTGAAATGCTCCCAATGCTGGGAAGTAGTGAAACAGATTCTACCTAGGGTTTCTTCCTTTTTATACCTCATCTCTAGACAGTTGCTAACCCTGGTAAACTGTGGCTCTGATAGATTTACAGAGAGCTCCAGTTCTATAGACCCATCGAGGGCCACTGCTACTGAATTGAGCTATAGCAGGCCAGACCCTGGGGCCTGACAGGTGTGGATCCCTTCTGTAAACCAGTTGAGCCCAGACTGAAAGCTATACCTGATTTGCAGAAGGTACAAGGATAGGGCCAGGAAGCCTCTGTGACAGCCCATGGTCTGATGAGCACACAAGAACTTCTTTTGTCCCCATGCAATGCAGGGGCTGTCCTCCTCCTGGAATCTGACACTCTAAGTTGATCATAAGGCTGGACAGAAGAGAGAAAAAGGAACGCAAAATGAAAGCTTTCTCACTTGCCTTCCTCCTGACTCAGAAGTGATGTCCACACACCCACCCACCCTTTTACTCTATAGCAATCCTTGTGGATGCTGACCTGATGTGTGTCCTTGCAGTTGGGTTCCCTTGATGCCAGACTCCAAGCCTTTATCCCCTGACACTGATGGCAAATAAATGACTACATTGCCCCCAAATAAAATTTCCCAAACATGTGATATTTTGCTGTAATCTGTCTGGTACCCAGAGTGTGCTGGGGTTATTGATAGAAAAGTTTATGGATGGACTGCATCTTAAAATCAAAACACATTACCCAAAATCAATGTTGCTTCACGTGGCAGTAAAAGGACAGGAAAGGTCAGCCAGGACAAGAATATCTAAGCCTCAGCTCCAAGATGGAACATTAAAATAAATAAACTTTGCAAGTGACTCTAGGAGGCACATTTGCTAAAGCTGTGTTAAAGATATTTTCACAAGCGGCTGGAACAGATCACTGTCCCTAGAACGGCACTGGCAAGGGCTTCGTGCCCAACTCACAGCTTAGAGATAATTGAGGCAGTTGGAATAGGGCACCCAAGGCACAGCAGGCAGATCTGGCAGGAACAAGCCCAAGGACACAGCCAGTTCAAAGGTCGCCAAGAACACTATAGGAGGCCCCGAATACTGTGGCCCCACAGGCACTTCAGATCTTTGGAGGGGTGGGGGAGGAATCTGCAATTCTCCACCCCACCAGTGAACAATCATGGTGGAGAGCTGAACATTCACAGAATGCTCTCACAGACCCATCATCCAGAACAGAAAACCACTTCCCTCATACAAACAATATGCATGCTAGCAAAGCATCTCTGCAAGTGCTGGAGTGACATTTGCAGAGGATAGGGCTAAGTTTCTGCATCCCCAGAGAGAAGCAACCCCTTAGAGAAGACACAGGGGCCTGCTTTAGCACTTTGGCCCACCAAGGACAAGAGTGGAAGAATTTGGCTGTCTTTGCAGAGGTAGTAGCCAGGCCAGAACAAGGTAGGCATCCCAGGGTCCCCGCCTATCACCAGGAAAGTCCAGCAAAGAAGGTCAAGAGCCACCCTTGGCTCCTGAAGGTGTTCATTATTGACCCTAGAACACCTGCATGTTAAAGGCAGTGAGGAAGGTCCTGCTCTGCCCTCCATCTACCTGGGCAGGCAAGCAGCTTCCATCAACACAGAGCTGAATAGGTAGCTCTGCTCCTTCTCAGGAGCTCCAGGATTCCTTGATGTGGAAGAAGGTTGTATACGTTGGAAAGAAAAGAAAGAAAGAAGGAAGGAAAGAAAGAAAGAGAAAAAAAGAACCCAAAGTAAGACAGACCTAGGTTGAAGCCTCACTTGGCCAATCACTAGTTGTGTGATCTTAGGGAAGTTCTCTGAACCTCAACTACCTCACCCAAAACATGCACCTTGTCTAGCTATCCCTGTGCTAAAGCCAGAGATGCTCTGGTGACCAATGTAGACAAAAGCTTTACAGACACTAACCAAGGAAGACAATAAATAATCATATAGCAGAAGTAATCATAGTACGGAATCATATTGGTTATTTCCAAGGAAAAGAACATAAAGACGAACAAGGAGTATTGGGGGAGGGGAGCTCCAGACTACAGAGTTAAACATGAGTTAGAGGTAGGTGGGTCTAGCTAAGAAAGTGCCTTCCTGACAAAAATCAGAGCATGAATATTAGGAAGCGGTACATCTTAGCCAGATAGCACAGCTGATACAAAGGCCCTAGGAGGGGCCTAGTGTGTTGCACTGCAGGAAGACCTTGTCTAGAAATGAGCCTGGGGAAGGACAGAATGGAGGATAAAGGAGAGGAAGGTAAAGATGAAGATGAACAGTTGACCTTGGGAGGCCAGTGGTATTTGTCCTGACTGGAGTGGGAGTCACCTTAGGCTTCTGAGTAGGAGAGAGTTTAGGTTTGATAAGGAACTCTTGGTTGTCGTGTTGAGAACTGATGCATAGAAAGTGTGCAGCCAGCGTCTGCACCTGTGTGACAGGCGCACAATGGCAAGCAGCTATTGCTAATATTCTACTATTGTAGTAACAACTTATGACAAAGGCAAAATATTCCCACTAGAGAATGGGTGGAAAGAATCCACAGACCTTCAGAGAGACTAAGGTATACCTCCCTCTAGCTGCAGGCATCCCTCCAGCAAGCCCTGTCACTGGCCATTGGTCCTTGATTGGATCTGGTACTGGGAGAGAAGTTCATTGCCTCTCCAAACAAGCCAATGCGCAGTGGGATAGCTCATGTCATCATATCCTTGCTTGGAATCAATTCTCTCCAACTGCTCCCTCAGAAACCTGCTATGGTCCTCCCGTAGCATGATGCAAGTCTGCCCCCTCCCTTCAAAAGCTGAGGACGGCAAGAGGCCCGCAAGGTCTTGCATTCACAGACCTATGGTGGTTTCTGAGGAGTGGTGGAATGTCCAGGGGGAGGCAGGCCAATGGCGATGAAATGTAGAGGGAACAGGCAATGGGAACCCTGAATGAACTGTCTGCAAGGCCTTCTGTTCACAGAGCATCAGTGAGTGACCAGAGGGTGAAAATGACCCATGCCCACGTAAGGAAGAAGAAAGTCAGAAAGGATGCAGTGCCTGTGGTCCTCACTGGAGAAGGCAAAGCTTACAGAGGGCTACCAGCTTCTTCTCTGGAATTGTGTCCCTGTTGTCTTAGACAAGGATGGCCACTGGAAAATTATTTCCCTTTTGGTCTTCCCTCTTCACTAGCCAGTAGCTCACTGGCAGAGATACTGGGAGAGCTCCAGTACTCAGGAGAATTTCACTGGGATGTGCTACCATAACTTAAGATAAAGCCAAGTAATGAGACCAGACCAGACCACTAGCTGGGAAATCCCTTGAGGAGAAGAGAGAGACCCAAGGAGAGCTCTAAGGCTCTCCCAAGCCCTTGTGCCTGGACTGAACTAGTTCATCCACCCACACACCCCTTAGGAAGGCAGACTGCACTCTCTAGGTGGCTAAAGACATGACCCATTCTAGGTGAAAGCCAGGGAAGGTTCAGGGACATAGACTATGCAAACGTGGGGGATGGGCCCTGGAACGTGTGGACTCCACCTCTGCCTGCTTCCACCTTGGGGACCCCTTTGCTATGGGTTCAGAGTGGGAAATGGCCAGGAAGAGCTTCCTTGCAAGGACACAGGGACCAGCTCTCTCTGGGTAGGAAGACCCACCCAGAAATCTCTGGAGTCCTGAGTCGTGCCCGGCGCTCCCCATTTCACCCCACCCGCACAGTCTCTGCTGTCACTCACGGCCACTGCCTGCTGGCTCCCTGGTGCGCTCCGTGCCACAGGCACCTGCTCGCCGGGCGCTGGACGCTCAGTTCTTGCTCCCACACTGCGGACTCCTAGTCTTCACTGTCACTTGGCCTTGCTGCTGGCCGGACACAGCACTCGGTCCTCCTCGCATTCCCCTGGAGCCCACCCACCCGCCATGGCCCGGGTCTGGGCCAAAGAGTGGTGTGGCTTGTGGCCCAAACCTGGGTAAGGAGTTGAGACACTGGGGGCTGCAGAGAGGATGGGGAACACACAGAAAAGCAGGGTGGAGCAGCTGCCTTGAGAGATGGACACTGGGAAGAAGCCAGGAGTTTGGGTGGGAGGACACCCTAGGCAAAGCAGATGCGGGGTGGGGCTGCGCTGCAGCCAGAGAGACGGTGGTCGCTCAGAGTGACCCCGCTGAGGGGGGTGGGGAGAGATGGGGGACAACGGGGTAGGGGCGGGGCGGACTCGGAGGGGAGGGCGGGGGTGATGCCGTGGAGGAGGCTGCTCGCCACCCAGCCACTGACCGCCCCCTCCATTCCTCTCCCCTCCCCCCTCTCCCCTCCTCTCTCGGGCTGCGGGTCGGCCACGCCGGACCCGCTCTCCGCGCTCTGCGCTACGGTCGGACGCCAGGTCTGCGCGCCGCGGCTGAGCGCCCACTCGCCTTGCGGAGTGAGCCGCGGAGAAACCGGCGGGGGCGGCGACGGGAGATTTCCGCGGGAGTCGGAGGAGGTGGCAGTCGGGAGCCCAGCCAGAAGGAGACCAGGAGGCAGACGCTGGTGGTGCCTTTCAGGCGCTCACTCCCTCCTCCAAGGATGGGTCCTGGCGCAGTCCGGCCGTTACCCGGCCCGCCGGCCAGAGACTGAACTGAGGATCTCCATTCTCCTGGACTAAAGGAGACACCGACGGAAGGAGCCTCCTGGAGGGACCTCGTCTCCTGCGTCCCCCGCGTAGCGCCCCCCGCCGGAGCCGCGCCGGGCCAGCCGGCAAGGAAGCCGGGCTGATTGGCGGCCGCCGGCGGCCAGGGGAGGGGGCGCCGTGCGGGGCCATGGCAGGCTCCGAGGCGTCCTAGCCGGAGCTCTAGCCGGAGCCGAGCCCAAGCTGCTGCCGCCGCCGCCTCTTCGCGCCGGGCCCCCGCCGCCGCCGCAACCCTGCGGGAGATGGAACAGCGGAACCGGCCGGGCGCCCTCGGATACCTGCTACCTCTGCTACTGCACAGCCTGCTGCTCTTCGTCGCCGACGGTGAGCGCGGGAACTTCGCGGCCGTGATGGGCTTAGGGGACCCTTTGCTAAGGCCACGGAAGACTGCCAGTTGGCCACGGCGGAGGAGGAAAGGAAGCGGCAGGCTTTGCGGTCTCCAGCGATCTGGGTGTGCAACCAAGGCTAGGAGTGAGTGGGTAGGAGCACGAGAGCAGATGAGGGTCGCCGCAGCTGTGGCGTCCGCTTAGGGAGTCCTTCCGCCCGGTCCCCGCTAAACAGAGGAGGCCTGCAGCAAGCAAGAGTTGGCGCGTCCCAGCCCGGCTCCAGTGCTGCGGCCCTACCTCCCCTGCACCCGGCGCGACCTGGAGGGGAGCAGCCTGCAGCAAGTGGGGGGTCCCCGCTGCCACCTTTGCACCTGCTCCCTGAACTTTGCTCCCACCCAGGGTCGTTTAGTAGATGGGGACAGGAGTGAGGGTGAGCCTAAGGCCAGACAGCAGGAGACCGACCGCCTCAACCTCGGGTTGCCCCAAGCCCTCCCAACCCTCCCCAACCCCCACCCCCGCCTATCAGCTGGTCACGCCTCTCTCTCCCGCCCCCAGCTACATTTACCGAAGTCCCCAAAGATGTAACTGTGCGGGAGGGTGACGATATCGAAATGCCCTGCGCGTTCCGGGCCAGCGGAGCCACCTCGTACTCGCTGGAGATTCAGTGGTGGTACCTCAAGGAGCCTCCCCGGGAGCTGTTACACGAGCTGGCGCTCAGCGTGCCGGGTGCCCGGAGCAAGGTAATCCGCGGCCCTTCGCTGCACCCACGCTTACCCGACTCCTTCCAGGGAAAGTGAGGGGTACCTCCACAGGGCGCTGTCCTGTCATTCAGCCACCTCCCACCCTCTGCATCTCCATAGCATTGTCAAAGCAAACGGATGTCCCCAGTGCTTCTTTACCACTGTTTCCCCTTCTCTCCCAGCCCCTGAAAACCCGCACCTGGTCCAATTTTCCTGCTCTTGCTTGCTAGGTTTGGGGCTATAGTCTGATGGGTGCTGGCTTGAGGAAAAAAAATCACTTGGTTCTGGCAGGCTCTCCTCTGCCACTCTGAGGTCCCAGGGCCAAGGAGTTCAGCTCCTTCAGATTGTATTTACATGGTAGAGAACAGAGTACTAGAACATGGTAGCCAGTAGGTCACCAACCTCTAGCTTCCACAGGGTGTGAGGAACTGCCCCACCTTCAGTGGCTGGAAAACCTTGCAATCTGAGCCATAGCCCACACCAGCAATTACACACTCACCTATCTACAGTGTCCTCAGAATCCCACTCAGAGTTCCTGTTCTCATCCTCCTCTGGCACGTGTCCACATATCAGGCTGTCAGGGCCCTCATGATGTTGGACCCTCCATCCAGTGTTTCTGTTCCAAGTGGAGAATTTGGAGGAAGTGAGTAGGAGAGGAGGTTCCTAATGCACCCCCTTGTCCGTCCAGCATCCCCACTCTCCCAAGCAGACAGGTGTGTATCAGGGCAGCCACTCCTTAGCCAAATGGTTTTCCTGACTAGGAAACCTACTTTTCTCTTGGTGCACTGCAGGAATCCTAATGTACTTGGTGCCTTCCACTATGCCACAGCCCAGGCGGTTCAACTCCTAGCCCGCCTGCAAAAAGTATCCTTGTTAAAGACATGTCAGAGGTTACCATGTACAAAAATGTCAACAGCTTAATTTCAAAATCAATCAATTAATATCCTTCTCTGTCCCTCCCTCCCTCTCTACCTCCTTCCTCCTTCCCTCCCTCCGTCCTTCTCTCCGTTCTTCCCTCTCTCCCTCCGTCCCTCCTTCTCTACCCCTCCTTTTCTCCCTTTCTCTTCATTTTAGGTAACAAATAAGGATGCAACTAAAATCAGCGTAAGTGTGGAGACTAGCGTGGGCCGCGGGAGACCCCTTCTGGCTGCTTTGCGCCCCGCAGCTCTCTCCCCTTTAGAAAGCTTTTGCTGCCGAGCCATGCGGAGCTGTACTATCACTGGGGTGTATTGTGGGGTCCTGGCGTATCTGGGCGCCATCTGTCGCTGGTAGAGGGATTAGGTTGTCTTTTGTGTAAATCAAGGGTCCAAATCCAAGTCCCACAACCCCGCTGGGTACTCACCAGTAAAACTCAACTTCCTCTACATCACACGCTCAGGGTCCTGGAGTACATCGGCCTTTACCTTCTCTGCTGTCATTTCTTCCAAGACCTCGAGCGAGCGTGGCTTCTAGCTCAGGATGCGTGGCATTCCAGCTTCCCACCCCCTTCCGCCCTTTCCTGCACACGCTCTAGGCTTTCCAGGAACACCCTCCACTCAGCCATCTCCTTTTCCTCGGGTGACATTGTTATATGATCCTTGGGTGGGTGTCATTTTGAAGCCAAGGGGTATGGGGTTTGTAAAACTGCAGCTTGGAAATAGCAGGGACTAAAAACACCCAAAGCCTCTTCGAGGGTCCTGTTTAGAGGTGAGGACTTGTCCCGAGTGTTTGGTGAAAGTTTCCTTAAGATTTCCACCATGCCTGAGGGAAAGAGGGATATTAACAAGTGGTCAGTCCTAAATGACTGATGGGGCAGGACAGGTGTAGTTGTGCATGCTACAGGCAAGATGGACACACCCCGCGTGCTCTGGGCTCTAAATAAATGTGTGATTTCGGGTGTATGTAGGAAACCCCAGAGCAGTTAGCTTAGGCTTTGAGGTGTAAGAAGGATGTAGATAATTAGCATCTTTTAGCCCCAGCCTGAAATTTCTTGGCAGCTGTGGAGAGTTACGTTCAGAAGGGGCAATAAGCAAGAGTAAATATGAGCTGAGATGGCTGGGAAGTTGGGATCCAACACAGCGCACTCTGCAACAGGGTGTCCAGGCAGAACTAAGAGCCAGGTGCCACTAGCGAGATATATTGGGGTGTTAGGAAAGTTGGCACAGTGATAGCAGAGCTAAGAGCCCAGTCACCAAAGGTGTGGTGCCCAACGGTCAGACCTCTAACAGGGCTGTCTTGCAGACCGTGCGTGTCCAGGGCAATGACATCTCACACCGGCTTCGGCTGTCCGCAGTACGATTGCAGGACGAAGGTGTTTATGAGTGTCGCGTTTCGGACTACAGCGACGATGACACGCAGGAGCACAAGGCCCAGGCGTTGCTGCGTGTGCTATCGCGCTTCGCGCCGCCCAACATGCAAGCTGCAGAGGCAGTGTCCCACATTCAGAGCAGCGGCCCGCGTCGCCACGGAGCCCCCAGTGTTGTCAGCTCCAACAACGCAGGCGCCACTGTCCGCACCACCTCTGAAACCAGCCATGATGACAAGAACCCACCTCCTGGGAGTCCTCCCGCTGGATCCGGAGTCCCGGAGGCTGCTGCCGCTGCCGCCTCCGCGACCCACACAGCCACTACAACTGCTGCTGCAGCTGCTGCTTCTTCCTCAGCGTCACCGCCATCGGGGCAGGCTGTCCTTCTGCGCCAGAGGCACGGCTCTGGTAAGGGCAGGCCCCAGAGGGGCCTTGCGTGCCCGGGAGAGGGAGGGAATCAGCGCCAGCTAGTCTTATTGCTGCTGCAGTTGTGTGTGTGCCAGGAGCACCTTTTTCTGCTGCAGCGCCTTTCTTGTGTTCTCTGGGCTTTTTCCCAGTCTTGACTCTTAACGGGTTGGAGCATCCTACCAAGTATAATTCATAACTCTGCAGGCTGGCCTGCTTGGCACTGAGGCTGGGCAGTGAGGCATCTTCTCACAGACAGCATTGAGATCTGTACTCCCAGATCCTGAAGTTTGAACAGATATTCCCCAGGTGGGGCACTCCTTTCGAAAGAGAACGAAAGCAGTAAAGCAGTCTGTTTTCCCTCTTTGCTGATTGGTGGCTTTGAATTGTCTCATAAGGTTCAGGAAGTTTGGCTGTGTAGCCTTTGCTAAGTGGTTTCTAGGTGTGGTTTCACACAAGCTGTAAATTTTGTATGGACATCAGGGTTCCAGTTCTCCTTGGTTCCAAAGGGAAAACAGTTGGGGAATGGAGCCCTGTACCACAGTTATAAAGGCACATGGAGGCTGATACCCATTTTCCTAGGGAGCTAAAGACTAGGGAGGCAGAGAGCTGCGGTTAGGGATTGTCAGAATAGAAGACCAGAAAAGTGAACTGCAGCTGTGGTAACAAGACCCTGGGGGTGTTTATATCGCAGTAATGAGGGTATTAGGATGCCCAGAAAAAGCAGAAACTTCTGTGCTAAATAGCTCTTCTCTCAAGTTGCTCCCCTCTTCAACCTAACTCAGAGGAATACTATCTCCAATGCTTACTCCTAGTGTCTGATTTTAAATAATTCACACCCTGCCCCAAACCCCCTCCTTAATATTGTATGATGAATATTTCCCATGAAATAAATCTCTACTGGGATTGCAACCTGGAAATCTAGGAGAGTCACATGGCACTGATGGGATATGGCATACTGTCATGCACCCAGCTTGGCTATTCTCAAAGAGCATCCACTGCTGCTAGCTGAGAATACAGGCTCCTGGACTGTCTTTACTGAATCCAAAGTGACAGGCCCCGCATCATCATGTATCCTACCCTCCTGTGATCTTTAAACCTTTGAACATTTGGAAGTAGCTGGTCCATTCTCAGCATCAGTTCAGCCTCCTTTGGTTACTCCCTGCTGTGGGAGTAGAGCACTGTATCCTCTCCTCTTTGGGAGACTGCTTTGTGTCTCACACTCATGAGAGCTGGTGCTGTGTCTCCTCTTCTTTAAGAAACTGCACTATATCTCTTCCATGGGAGTTCTCTCTCTCTCTCTCTCTCTCTCTCTCTCTCTCCCTCCCTCCCTCCCTCCCTCCCTCCCTCCTCCCTACCTCCCACACCCTGTGACAGTAGCTTGCTCTGTTTCTCCCCTGTGGGAGCCAGCTCTGTGTCTTCCCTGTGGAGTCTACTGTGTGTCTCTCCACTAAGAAACTTAATTGTGCCTCCATCCTCTGTGGTTTGGAAGGTTTTTGTTCCTCTTAGTTCCACTGACCTTCAAGACACCACCCCACCCCACCCCAGCCAATCCATGAAAAAGATAGGTCAGCTTCAAACAAACCCAAGATCTCCTGCCTAACATGGGACTTTATGCTATTCTGTATTAATTTAAGATAATGCTAGGTGCCACAACAAAAAGGCAAAATGTCAGTAGCTCGACACATTCTTAGTTTAAGGCCTTGTTTGCATCACATCTTTTCCTAGGGTGGGAACTTCATAGCTCTGTTCATACAGTCATTCAGAGAATGGTTGATGGCCTGTACTAGCTTCAGCAAGTGACTCTAAAAGTCTCTGGGAAGCAAATATAGCAGTATATAAGGAAAGAGATGTAGAATGTCTTTTTATCTCAGTTCTAAGAGCGAATGGAACCCCAAGGGCTATAAGGCATGCACAAAACACAGTGAATTCACTTATTTCCTATGCATTTAGAATGACTCTATCTGTAACATTTGGAGAAACTGAAGAAGGTGTCACTTAAAGCATTCTGTAGTACATTTTCTCTAAGAAAAGTCACTCAGGAATGGCAAGGTGGGTTTCTAAGGTCCAGGCCTAGAGGTGTAGGATATCACATTTGCCTTATCCACTGATCACCACATGGTCCCACATAGATTCGAGAGTTTGGGGGAAATGTACCTGTCATCTTGACAACTGCTTTCCAGCTTCATCTCTGTGCAATGGAAGAGGGCACAGATTTTGAAAGAACTGTCTCTATCACACAGTGGGTATACTAGGAAAATGTTTATTGACTCACGCTATGATTGGCTTAATTGCTGCTGATTAAAGACCCTTCTGTTCTTTCCTCTTGGAAAGTAGGAAATAAGTATATGTGACAGATTGGGGTAGACCTCTGGAATGTTCCCCAGAGCGGTGGCAAAACAGATAATCTGAAACCCCAGATAAGTGTGTGATCTTCTTGTGTGACTTTAGGATGGTGGTCTAGCATCTCTGTAAAATGAACAGTGTGCTAGTCTGACGTTTCGATTACTGTGGCAAATGGAATGATTTAAGAAATAACTTGGCTCACGGTTTCAGACATTGTAGTTAAGACATTTTATTGCTTCTGGACTACAGTGAGACAGACCAACATGGTGGAGCACACAGAGAGAGCTCAGTGTGAGAAGTTCTGTGTATATATGTTTATCATAATCACTGTGGTCTTAGCTGTTCAGGGTGGAGAAGAAAAGAGGAGAAAATGAGCAGACTTGAAAACTGGAGAGCAAGCTGTGGAGGGGCCTTAAGAGATAGCTGAGTGGTACTACTGGGGTTTATCTGAGGCTTTGACCAAGAAGTACCGTGCACCAGAGATTACTGAGGGTGAATGTGGCCACTCCCATGACAATGTAATGAGACCAAGGACATGAGCTCATTCCTGGTCAAAACGCCTCTTCTTTTGGCTAGTGTCTGGGCGCTTGAGAACCAAGCATGGCTAACTAACCTCCAGTCTCTGTGCTAGCCACTGGAGTTGGATGAGCAAATAAAGATGCTCCTGGACTTTCTAGCCCATAATAGATTCACTCCCAGAGTGGGATGATGTATTACATCTTAAAAGATACAGGGTCCTGGCATCAGAACTCTTACATCACAGTTATCAGAGTTGTCACAGATGATGGGGTCGTGAATGCCTGCCAGGCACAGGGCCCTACACAAATGCTATGGAGGTCAGGATGGCAGCCAGGTTGGAATTTCTGTTTGTCTTTCTTGTGTGGGATAGTAGTGTTCACTGCCATTCAAAAACCACAGGCAGCTGGGCTCCCTGAAGGGCAGACAGTGCTGTCCCATTGCATGGGATATGGTGGCTCTTGATATTTTTATCACACAGTAGCATTTGCTAGCCTCTATTCAGGCTAAGAAGAGGAATATCTCAGACAAAGCCCTGATTTCTCTGTAGCTCCCCTCTTGAAAATGAAAGGTGATCAGATGAGTCATCAAGCCCAGCACTGCCCCCATTCCTGAACCTTCTCTGTGAAAGTCTTAGGAAAGCCACTTAGCTACCTGGGTATCCCACTCTGAGCCTAGAGAAGTGGAACATGTGACCTCTACTCTACAAACACATTTAACAGCTTTGATCCCAAGGTGGGAAGTTTGAAATCTTCAGACTGTTTGCAGGGTAGGTATTAACCTTTCTGCAAGACTGCCCTGAGTTCACTGACAGCTGGGCCTTAAGAATTCCCTAGGGAGGCAGCAGGCTCAGGAATATCTCAGAGCCTCCAATGGCAAGGGATTACAACATGTTCTGGGCCCCTTCCCAGTGCACAGTTCTAAGCCAGAGTGGCCCATTGCTCTTGGTTAATGAGCAGGCATGTTTGTAGTGTTTCTCAATCAGATGCTGGTGGAGCAGATGGCATAGTCAAGCAGAGTCACTGCTGAGCTTTGGAATACAATATTTATGAGGGTAGAGGCAGGGTCAGGCCAGCCAGCAGAAGAAGATTGTAAGTCCCCAGGGCCAGCAGCAACAGGAGGTGCTAGTGTCCATGGGATGCAGAACAAGAGAGGGATAAGATCGGCAAAAGCTGGAGGACAAGGTTCCAAGATCAAATCTGTGGTGTCAAAGTCTCAATGGAGGGAATCAGTTTACTTACCATGACCCAGCAAGGACTTGATGCTTTCTTGCAGGTTCCTAATATGGCTTCCTATTAGCCCAACCCCTTTGAAAGCCAATGGCAGGGGCATCTGAGGAAGCAGTTCAGAGAGGTCAGCCACCGGGCTTAGAGGACAGTGAAGGGCAAATGGAGGATCCAGGGGCAATGGAAGGGTTATCCCAGACTTGGGGCACACCTTAGCCTTTTCAAATCAGCAACTTAACGAGTGGCCCAAGCCACCTCCTTATGGTCCCATAGGCAGTTAATCCTAAAAGATCTTCAGATGCTGGTACTTGTGAGGTGAGCTTCTTCAGCACTGTCAGGAAGGAGTAACAGATCAGCTTGCTCAAACCATTGTCCCTTTCCTACTCCTCAGCCAGGAAAGAAAACCTTTTATCACCCATCTGTGTTCAGCATGGCCATAGAGGTATTTGCACTAAAAGTTTGTTTAAAATTTGATTTGACTCATGTTTTATTAATAATCATGGGTTGGATTAGCAAAGCAGAGCAGGCAGAGAAGGCTGCGTCTCTTTCTCTCTATGTGAGGCAACCTGATCATGCATGTGAATGATGATCCATTGTCATGAACACTTTGTTGCTGGTTACTACTGAAGGTTGGGGGAGACAGAGTATCTTCCAAACACTTCTAATGGAGGAAAAGCACCATGGAACTCAGCCAAGCCTCACAAAAAGAATATAGTTTGCAACAGAAAGACTCATTTTGGCATGAGGTTCCCTTCTGTAGGGACCTTAGGGTCTGATTGTGACGAGTGAACCTCTACCTATCCTCAGAGCTTCAGTTCCAAGGAGAAGCACCACAAGCCGGGGTGTATCTGGATGCAGAGAACTAGCTGCTCCCAGTATTTCAATTAATGTTTAGACAATGGCCAAGGTCATGGTGTTTCTGTGGTGTTTGGTGTTGAAGAGGCTGTTTCTGCTGGAAGCTATTGGGAGGGGTGGGGAATCCTTGGGTGTTGCCATGGCAACCATAAACCATGACCAAAAGGGGCTGAGGATGAGGTGAAAATAACTCTCTCTGCCTCAATCTGTGCCCTGGGTAGATGACAAAGCTCATACAGTGGTGCCAGGCTGATCCCCATCCACAACAGCAAAGCCAGAAACCCTGGCCTCAGGAGGACTTGTAGACCACTGCTGTCAAAAATCTGCTCATCCCTAAAGCTCTAATGTGATATAAGGACCTCACTTCAGGAAGGAGGAAGTAAGCCTGGCAAAGGGTATCCTCAGAAGAGGGAGGGACTACTGAACCTCCTGAGGGAGGAAAAAAGAATGAAAGGACTCCATAAAAGAAGTTGTGAAGGCTCAGAGTGGACAAGGGATATCTACATATTCCCAAAGAGTGGTGAAGTCTTGTCATATCAGTGATCATATTTTTCTCTCAGCCACTGGGATTCTGCCTGACCAAGCCTCATGCTTCCCATGAGTGGGGACCAGAAATGACAGCCATAGACTGTTGACACAATCAGGAGAGGCTTCCTGTAGGCAGACTCTTTCCAGGTTTGAGTCAGTTAGGGATGGTGTCCTCTCAGATTAGGTGATGCCAGGACATTTCCTAGATTCTCCCATAGCTCCCTGTGATGGACTATGAAGGCTGCATAAGAAATGGAATGGCGTTGTACTTCACATCCACACATAAGCAGCCAGTCAGCTCACAGCCCAGCCTTTCTCTCTTGGCATTAGAGATCCCCAAGAAAGACCAGCTGCTCCTGCAGCGTAATGATTATTCATGGTTACATCTGCCTTTTACTGCGCATGTGTTCCTGCCACTGTCATCTCTCCGGTTGCAGCAGTTCTCCCTGACTCTTACTGTCTTCCTTCTTCCCCAAAACACAGCTCCTTCCCCAGTTTGTTGCTGGAGCTCAGATTCTTTCATCTACAGTAACGGCAGCCCCCAAGAGAAGAGCCAAGCACCAGACTTTCTAAATGTCGCCAGGAGCCAAACCACTAAGGAGCCTCTCATTAAACACACCGGGAGCACATTTTTAAAGCTCTGAATGTTAAGCATCCACAGGGATAAATAAGGTCAAGTGCTTCTGTAATATGATATTGATTAGTCCTGCTCCATTCGGACAGTAGCGAGGCTTTGCTTATCATTAAACCCTGGAGCTTTGTGGGGATACTAGCAAGTCTTTAAGACATTTTTGCAGCGCAAGGTGGTGACGGCGGTGGTATGACCTGCTTTATTCTCTAGTGCTCTGATGAGGTTTCCCATGCACCTCTTGCAAACTCCTCTAGAGAAGTAAGAAGTAGCACTTCGTCTTATGTAATGGCTACAGGGAAGTTGAGGCTGAAACAGTTCCGTACTTCCTCCCTAGTCCTGTCTACTACTTAGGGAGGACCTTCCTCCGAGTGCTGTTTCCTGGGAAATGAGTCTGATGGCTTTCATAGTTTAAGAGAAGAGAATCATGTAAATACCAACATGGATCCCCCCTTTGGCTCCTCCAAGATTAGGGTTTGTCTGATGTGGACACTAAGTGATGGGGCAGATTGAGAGAGGCACTTGGCAATGGGAAAGCCCTCAGTAACTTGTTGAGGTATAAGGCTGGAGCCTCCCTATGCCATACATGCAATGGCCCCTGAGACATAGGCCTGCCCCCGACAACATGCTCAGATGGAGACTAATCTTTGAAATGAAATTTTCTGTTCTGTCATTATCACCATCTAGGATGAATCATCAAAGTTACTTTAGACAGGCTAAAATTGGCTGGTTTTGCTGTTCTGCAATGGACTTTCTGTTAGGTGTCTGTTCAAAATAAGAAGCTGGGTCAGTAACTGTTCTTATCAGCATGACAAATTACTGGATAGAAGCATCTTAAAGGAAGAAAGCATCATTTGTGTTCAGAGTTTTAAAGAGTGCAGTCAAGTCATGGTAGGGATGGTTTGGCAGCTGGGGGCTCTATTTGTGGTGGCAGTGAATTGTTACACAGTATCCACCAGGAAGGAGAGAGATCTGGTGGGAAGTAGGACTGGGAGGCTTGCTCTCACTGGGCTACCACCTCCAGCCATGCCTCCCATCCCATGGGTTCCATTCCTCAACCTCCAGACAGTGTCACCAGTTGATAACCAAGTCGAAAACACTTCACATCAAACCATAATGGAAGCCAAAGTGGATATTTCAAAAGCTCTTCCCTACTCCATGCTCAAGGGTCCTTCTCCATCCATCCCAGAAGTGGTCAGTCATCCTGTCAGAGGACTGCCACAATATTCCAACTACTCAGGAATCATTGAAGGATGGTTATTAACAGGACATGTCTTACTAGAAGCAAACTGCCCACCCTATGCTGTTAATGAGTGAGGGCAGGGGAAAGAATTGGATCAGTCAGGTCTCTTGCATGCTGCCCATGCTGCCCATCTTGTCCTTGTGGACAACTTGAAGCACAAACCCAGTAAATGCTAGGACAGCTCAGGAGGGAATGGCAGCCGCTACCACATGTGATCACTTCATTGGTTCCTGTGACATTTTAATCATTCACACTATTTAGCTAGCTCACCTGCAGACAAACATAGGCTTGAGTGACAACAAATTCTCTCTATTTCTGGGCCTTGGAGCTCCAATCATCCAGAGTCACTGTATACAATTTGCCTTTCATAAGCAACATGTTTCCTCCTGACATGTCCACTTTTGTGGGCTGGAATCATGGCTTCATCACGAGCAGGTTTCTTCTCTGTTATCCTCGGTGTAGAACTGGGTCCTAGGCTGGAGGGCAGCCGACTGCATCAGAGGAAGTTAATTTTCACAACTAGATGGCCGAAACACCTGACAGAAACAAGGAAGGATTTGGTTTTGGCTCAGTTTCAGAGGCACTGTTTCATGTGGTGGTTTGAATGAGAATAACCTTACTTAAATACTTGATCCCCAGTTGGTAGTGCTGTTTGGGAAGGCTTGGGGGGTGTGGCCTCATTGTAGGAAGTATGTCACCGAGAGTGGTGGTGTGGTTCCAAATTCATGCTCCACTGTTGGTTCACTTTCTGACCCCTGCTTATGGATTGGGATATGGACTCTCAGTTTCTGTTTTCAGCATCTAGATGTTGCTGCCTTGCTGTCTCCAGTTTGCCAACGTGGGCCATAATCCTCTAGGACCACAAGCCCAAATACGCTCTTCTATAAGTTGCTTCAGTTATGGTGTTTTAGCACAGCCATAGAAAAAGAACTAATACAGTTTCTTTATGATGGGCGGAGAAGCAGAGAAAAGGGGGGATTCCTGTACTCAGCTGTCATTCTTCTCTGATTGTCTCATGGAGATCTTCAGCACATAGTATGATGCCACCTACAGTTATGATGGGTCTTCTTCCCCTAACTAATCCCTTTTGGAAGTTCTTTCACAGACACACCCAATCTCCCCGAAACTTCCAAATGTACTCAATATCAACAGTGAAGATCAGCCAACATGGGATGTTTACAGAGCACAAGGTCCAGCACACAGGAAACACTAGGCGATGTTGGCTTTTATCATCTTAAGTTTGTGTGAAAATGGCATTAAGTGTCTAGAACACCTAATAAACTTGAAAGGAACCCCAATGTGAGACTTAACCTCATGAGTTTCCTTCACCTCCTATACACCAGATAAACTTCATAAAGCTAATGCCATATTAAAGGAAGACCATTAGGAAGACTTTTGGCAAATAAGATTGTTAGGGGCAAGGCTTGATCTTCAGGAGGACAGTTAAAGGTAGAGGCCCTCAGAGATGCAGAGATAAGGGTTCTGAGCCCTAGAAAGGGCTGTGGGAGTGCAGTGAGCTGACTGCTGCAAGTTACCCACTCTTTGTCATCTGCAGAGTGGGGATGTTGGCACCAGCTCTGCTGATCTCTGAACACACCCAAGGAGGAGTAACTGAGGGTGGTGCCTGGAGGGCTTTGTAAGCCAGGCCAGAAGGAAGTTCAACCCCTTTCTTCCTTCTCAAGCATTCTCCTTTCAAATACACCATTAATGCCTGTTGTGTTTGAAGTTAACACTTGACTTTCTTTGGAGATTTAAAGATGATTTGGACGGGGTACCTGACCAAGCCCTGAGAAGTTGAAGAAAGCCACAAAAGTAGAAAGGAGAGGTAGAGCACTGGAGTTAGAGTACAATCTGGGATCCCCTCCTGTACCCCAGAAACTCATTAGAGGGACACTAGAGCTCAGAGGAAGAAGAGGGAAAGGAGAAAGGGTAGGGGAGCATCAGCCCCCCATCCTGCTACTCTTCATCCTTACTCTGTCCCACTCCACTCCTGTATCCTCTTCGCCTTCCCTGCCTCTTTTTCAACTTGGATGTTTCTTTAGCCATCTAAAACTCACTCCAGGTTTGTCCAAGAAGATCAAACCATTAGGATATGACCCAACAGCTACTAAGCTATCGAGAGTCATGTGTAGTGTGGCGTGCGCAGCCTAGGCATGAACAGGAAGGGCCAGTACCCCTTCCTATTCTCCTGTATAATGGTGACTTGACATCATGGAACCTGGAGCTCCAAGAATATGAAGCCTCTTAATGGGCACAACAGTGGCCTATAAGGTAAATTAGATAGGATAGGATTGGATCGGATAGGATAGCCTGGGCCTTGTCATCATCATTGTGTGGCCTGGCCATCTCTTTTCTCCTTTGTCCTCTGCCTTTACATCTGTAAGATGAGGGGAGTACAGAACAGTAAGATTTTGTTTCTTGTTTAGGGGGTGTGATAGTTTGAGCCAGGATCTTACTCTGAGCATAGGCGGGCCTTGAACTCAGTATCCTGCCTCATCCTCCTCAGTGCTGAGGAGATAGATGTGAGCCAGCATGTCTGGCTTTGATTGGTATTTTTGGATTGAAGAATATTTGCATGACATAGTGGTGGTCCATGCCCCTAATCACAGCACTGGGGAGGCAAAAGGATTTAGGATTCAAGGCCAGAGAATGCTACACAGTGGAACTCAGGAAAGGGTAGGAAAGCCAGAGAGGAAGGGATCAATTCTGAGAGACTAAGGGATCCTGGTAAGGAACATAAGGAATGCCTCTGGAACCTTATAGGAAGATTGAGAATGAACAAGAAGACACAACCCAGAACACTCTAGTACCTTATTCTTCTCCAATCAAAATGACTGTGCTTTTCTCTGCTTTCTATTTCAGAGCTTACATATTTGAAAATTGCCAAACTTGTCATTTATGTCATCAGTTAAAAATGCAGATCTTAGAGGTATACTGTGTATTCCAGTCTGGAAGCACTGAACCTGTGAGAACTGTCTTAGCATTTGCTTGTGGTCAGTTGGAGGTAGAAGTACTTGGAATGGGGCTAGTAGATCTGCACAAGACCACTGTGAGCTATGATGAGGTAGTGTGGGTAGAGAATTAAGGGCCCCACCTGACACCTGGCCATTGGTGGATACAGGGTGTTACTGCTGGTGAGGAGGAGCTATTTCATGTCTTGGGATCGCAGATTAGCAGGGAACGGTGTGTGCTGGTGGTGTTATATAACTTAAAACTGGTCCCATGTCATGATATGTACTCGTAATTACTGCAAATAAGACAAGAAGCATAACACACCAAATGTTGGAGCTAAAGGAGACACCAAGCCCATAGTATGAATCTCTGAGATTTCTCCCTATCAAGAGAAAATAAAAACAAAACCAAAAAACTGTTTCTAAGTTGAGAGGGTAAAGAGAAAGGGTAGTGACTTCCAGGAAGAAGGATACCATATGCAAATGTCCTGTTGTTTGGGCATAGCTAGGAACTACAAAGGCCTTACAAAGTATTAATTTGGCTCTGCAAGGAAAGCAAGAAGTCAGAAAGAGTTCACTAGTTAAATAAGATTAACCTGTAAGATCTTGGGGGCTTTTTGCTTTCCTCTGAAGGCCATGAGGTCAGAGAAAACAAAGTGGAAGCAGGCAGGATCCTCTGGAGATGGTGGCTCCAGCCAGCGTGGAGACAGATAGGCAATGCAGCTCAGAGAAAACAGTGCCAAGAGAGGACAACGTGAGGGCTAATTAGAGCAATAGGTAGATGAATGTCTGCCCAAGAGGTGGAGTGAATGGATGGAAAAGCAGACAAATGGCAGGTAAGCCTAGGGAAGGGTATATGAATGGGTGGACAGGAGATAATATGGTCATGAGGATGTATGAGTGGATGGAATGATGGATAGCAGGATGCAATGGGTGGGAAGGGATGATGAGGGGTGTGTGTGTGTGTGTGTGTGTGTGTGTGTGTGTGTACAGATGGGTAAGCGGGAAGGTGGATGGATGGATACATGGATAGAAACATGATTGGATGGATGGTTAAGTGTATCAGGGCTGGACAGAAAAATTAGTAGGTAGTAAAACATGGAAGAGATTTGTGAATGAGTAGAGGGAAGATTTATATTTTTCCTCACCTCAACAAACTACCAAATACAAGCAATTTAAATGAATAAATCTTCATGTTGGGCTCATGGTTTCAAAAGTTACTTGTGGGTCTAAAGTGAGACAGAACACTGTGGTGGGAAAATATGTTGGAGCACAGCTGCTCACCTCGTGTCAGCCAGGAAGCAAGGAGGAAATGAAGAACTAGTCCTGCATAATATATGGTCCCACAAAACAACCTTCCAGGAGCTTAACTCCAACCAGGCTCCACCACCAAAGATGTCCATACCCTCCCAATAATGCCATCAAATTAGGAATCCATCAATGAAGTAACCCACTGATTAGATCAGAGCCCTCATGATCCAGTCACTTCTCCATGAATAGATCTACCAGTTGAGGACCAAGCCTTCTCATCCATTGGGGCAGAAGCATTTCAAATCCAGAAAGAGGATGTGGTTGTCTCCACAAGGATGGATGAGTGGGTGGAAAATGGATGGGAAAAGTAGCTGCTGGGTAGGTGGGAAGAGGGATGTGGGAGTGGGTGTGTAGCTGGTTGAAAGGGTCTAGACAAAAAGACAAGTGGATCTGTAGATAAAAGATGGGTGGGAAGATGGGTGAGTTGGAGACCAGGTGAACCTTGCTGGATGAGTGGGTTGGGGCTGGCAACATGCCTAGGTGTGGAATTTCTGGCACAAATACCTGGAAAGATGCCAAAGAGAGAAAGGTCGCAGGCAGTGGTGTGATCAGAATGCCATGCTAGTCTATGTTTTGTGTTCACCTCTGAACCACTGGATACAGTAGGTAGAGCTGTGGCACATCCAGTCCACAAGTCACTGCCAGCTTTCTGGAACAGGTGTAGTGTACCTTTCAGTGACTGGACACTAAGTTGTTGGGAACAGAGCCTGGCCTCAGACTTGTTAATGATCATCAAATGATACTGTAGGTTTGGCTCCACAGACATATATCCAGTCTCTAGGTAAATGGATGAACTGTATTTGCTTTAAAAATTAATGTAACAAGAAAATACACAAGGGCATATTTCATGATGTGTTCTATTCTAGAGTCATATTTTAATGCATGACATATTCTGGGCAGTTCCTTGGCACTGAGTTTATTTAAAGAACACATGTTATACAATTTTCCAAGCACTATCCCTCTGCAATTAAAATGCAATAACCATTTTGGCCAAATTACATTTCTAAAGGTAAAGTCCTCAGTGAGAAACAACATTCAGGTATCCCTGAAGCAGAAGACAGACAGGAGTTGTAAATAGGAAGATAGGCCTGGTAAAGCTGATTGTTCTGGTCACAGGGCTCTTCTCTACTCTGAGACCAATACTGCGTGATAGGTAATTGTCAGACCTGACCAGACCTGGCTCTAAGGTGAAGTGTAGAGAGGCTGGGGCAAGGACCTCTGCTGTTTCCTTAGCAGCCTGAAATGAGCAAGCATTGTGAGCCTACTCATTTTGTGCCTGACCCTTGGATAGTCTGACTAAACGACCATGAAACAGGAGAAAAGAACGTCAGACAACTTGAATTGAAATGGGCTGGGTGGGAGTCTTCTGGGAGGGTTAGGCCCTCTTCTCCATCATCCTAGCCAGTTTACTCTGTAGTCAGTGTAATGAGCACATAAGCACTCCAAAATCCCCAAGTGCACATTTCATATTGGGAAGTAGATTCAGGTCACCTAGAGCTAGTACTCCTGAATTGTGTTCCCTGAAATCCTGTAAACTGCTGTGCACTGCCAGCTTCAGTCAGTTTTATTTTTAATAATTATATTTATGTTTGCATGTTTATCATAGTGTTGGGGATCAAGAACCTACATTCTGGGTATGCGTTGTACCACTGAACTACACCCTTAGCCTCTCACTGGGGGATTCTAGGCAGATGCTCTACCACTGAGATGCATCAATCTCTTGCCAGCTTTCTGGTAGTTGTGTTTTGGTTTCATGTAGTAATTAGTTTGAGAAAAAACAATTCTACCACTTACATATATTTAAATACAACTGATATGGTCCAAATTACATTGAAAACATGTGTACAAGTTATAATTATATATAATTTATATATATTATAAAATAGACAAAACCTACAAAAATATTGCACACATCAATGCACTATGTTGTATTGAAGGGACTTGGAACAGCTTATAAAAAATGCATGTTGCATGATAGGACACATTAAGAAAGAATGAGTGGAAGAAGAACTTGAAATGAGTTTAAGGAAATGTGCATGAGAGATGGATCTGAGTGTTATTCAGATCCATATTCAGGTCAAGTTACTGAGCCTGGCTCCCTGAGGATCTGGGACAGGTTCTTAGCCCCAGGTGGAGGCTGTGTATGGTGCATCCAGCCTCTCTGCACAGTGAGGAGAATGATTGTTTAACCATCCACCCTGCAAACACTGCATCTCACAGGCAGTATGCAAAGAGACAGGGAGACACACAGCTGAGTCATAGTCTCTGCTCTCTCTGGCTCACCCTCTGGCAGAAGACATGGGTGTCAGAAAGTAAACACACCCACAGCTGCCCACATACAGCCTAGAGGAAACTGAATCTGTTCTAGAGTCCCTGGGACAAGGTGAGTTTCTAACCTGATACCTGAAGGGAACTCCTGGGAGGGGGAGACAGGTAGGTGGGGGGCACAGAGGACGGAACTAGAATGAGGATGTGTCCAGATGAGAGTTGATACGGTGCGAAGCTGTGCAAGGGGACAGTACAGCGGCAATGTCCAACAGAGGCAGAGATGTTTTGGAATCTTCTCGTGAGACCTATGGGCTCATCAGGGGAAGGTTGGTATACTCCCAAGAACTGGAGTATAAAGGGTGATCTGGCAGTAAGTCATTCCTGAAGGAATGGATGAGGCCAAGAGAAATGAGTACACACTAGCTTCCTTATGAGAATCTACTTTGATCCACTCAAAGGAAGGAAGAGGCAGGTGAAAAACAGTCTGGAGAGGTTTCAGAAGATGTTCCAGCCAGCTAGAGAGCCTAGAAGTCTCAGATACCAGGAAGCCAATTACCATAACCCTCTGCTGGCATCCCACAGCTGTGTAATGTTAGGTAAGTCACTAACCAACTCTAGGACTTACCCACAAATGTAAAAAAATGGGTTCCACTTACTAAGGTCACTGTGAGCGAGTCAAAGGAGAGAATTCCCACAAAAGGTAGGGTAAATTTCTAAGCACTAAGAATGTTTTGGGTGCCTCTTAGCACTGTCTGGCCCCAAAATTATCAAACCAAAGCAGACTGGGTGTGGGATTTCTCCAGATGAGGACTGACTCCCACACAGAAAGGCAGCCCCAGCTGGTGGGCCACTGCCCATAGCCACCTGGCTGTGAAGAAAGTGACCATTTTGAAATAAGTAGGCTGGCTAAGACCCACCAACTGAGTTGGCTATCCAAGAAAGTGTGCTATATGAATGTTTGAAAATGCCACAATGGAGTCAGAGAGCTTGGCTCAGTGATAGGCTCCATCAATGAGAGAGGGCTGGGGTGTGTTTTAATGGGTAGAGCCAGGGGGTAGGCAGGTGGGGCACCTGCCTAGAAGCCCCAGTGAGAGGCTAAGGGTGTGGTTCAGTGCTATTGGTCCTGCCTAGAATCCCTAGTCCAGGGCTGGAGGTGCAGTTAAGTGGTAGAGCACATGCCTAAAATGTCCTAGTGAGGGGCTAAGGTATGGTCAGTGGTGAAGCACTTACCTAGAATACATCTGAGAGGGACTGGGGACTGTTCAATGGTAGAATATCTGCCCGCAATCCCCAATGAGGGGCTGTGGTGTGGCTTAGTGGTAGAGAAGTAGGCTCCAACCCCAAGAATGCAGAAAATGTTAAAGGAAACCCATTATTCTGTAAAAATAGCATGAACCCACAAGAAAACAATGAAAATAAGTTATTATGAATGTTAGAATACAGGGGGAAACTCCTCGAAACTCCTGCCTTGGAAGTTGGGCTGGGCTCCAACTGTGACTAGTGGGAAAAATGACTTTCTGTTCTTTGGTCCTAGGAGAGGCATAGGTGGTGTAGTGACTGTAGTCCACTGTGTAGGCAAAAGGTCTGCAACCTCAGTGGTCTTTGTCTTTATCTGGCAGAGGACTTTTCATTAAACTTGGGTCTCCAGCAGACAGTTAGTGGTACCTTGATATACGTACAGCCTGTGAACTATATGGAGTAGCCTGGTACTAGACACTGTTTATCTGAAACTCAAAGTTAACTGTGTGACCTATAATTTATCTGGAAACCATGGACTTTAGGCAAATTAATTCTCCTCATTGGATCTCAGTTTCTCCATTCTAAAATTAATGTGTGTGTGTGTGTGTGTGTGTGTGTGTTTTAGGTACACTTAGGGTGAGGTGTTGTACCCATCTATAATCCCAGTACTTAGAAGGCTGATGTAGAAGGATTACCAGACTAATCTGGGCTATCCAACAAGCTCCAGGCCATGTGAATGGTAGAGATGTGCCTGGCTTTCCATACCTTAGTGATTGAGGCTGACTCCCTGGCAGAGGCAACATGTAGTCAAGACATAAAGGATGGATGAGTCCAAGAGAAGCAAAGGCACTGGTTAATTCTACAAGTTCACTTTGAGTGCTAGCAAGGACATTTGACCAGCGTACATGGCTGGAAGTATGGTACTATCAGGATGATTAAGAGAGGTTCTCATGGAGGCACTGAGGTGGTGGTTCTTTCCTCTGTTGTTTTGTTCAAGGCTCTGCAACACAGATGCCTTCTCCAAGTATACGTATGAAGCAATTTGGGCACTGGTGGCAATGAAGTGAGGAAAATGCCTCAGAAACCCAACCCAAGGCCACCATTAAGCTACGGTAGAGAAATGACTCAAGCCCATGCTTGTACATGTGTTTCACTCATGTATGATAAGTTGGGTACTATATAAAAAGGTTCATGAGTTGAAGGTTTAGTCCCCAGATGGTGGCATTGATGAGAGGTGACTGCATCACAGTCCAACTCTACCAGTCCAACTGCACCCCCACCAACTCCACTGCTGGATTTATAGCTGAATGATTAATTAGGAAGAGGAAGATCATGGCACCAGGAGGGAGTCAGCCACTGAGGGTGTGGCACGAAGGGTATATTCACCCGGCACCCTTCTCCCCTGCTTTGCTTCTGTCTGCCATGAGGTGAGAGGCATTCCCTGATTGTGCCCCTCTGCCATGATGTTCTACCTCCTCATAGCCTCAGAGCAATGAGACAGTGAACCATGGACTGACACCTCTGAAAACACGAGCTAAGGAAATCCTTCCTCCTGTGAGTTGATTTATTCAGGTATTTTGTTACATAATAAAAAGTGACTCAAATACTCTAGAAGCAGCTAGCCTAGGTAGGATGAGTGAGCAGGAAGCCACCAGCAAAGGCGCAGGCCCACATCTCAACCACAGTCTATGTCCCCAGGACCCACAGCAGTTTTTTTTTCCCTAAGAGATATGCACTTCCTTTAAAAACACAACAGCATTAGTTAGCTGCTTCTAGTTTTTGCCCCATTTACCAGCACATATTAATTTTATAGCAGAAATGAATTCCACCCAAACAAACTCCCTTAGTGCTCAATTATTCCTCACTGGCTCCCTTTGGATAAATATCCATGAAGAGGCTTTAATTAAAATGTCAGAAGGGGAGGCAGCTTTGCATGGTGCCATCTTCCCACTCGGCAGCAAGCTGGACTCATGCAGAGTCCATCAGGGGAACTGAGAACTGGGCTTGCCAGGAGGGTCAGCCCCATGTCAGGGAAGGGGCCTGCACCTGCCCCACTGCACAGCTGAGCACAGACCTAGTAGGACCCATGCCAGACTCCTTCTGGGTTCAGAACCAGAGCTGGCTGGCTCAGACTCTCTGAACTTGAACATTAACAAATGGCAGAGTGTGAGGATGTATGTGACTGAGAAAGGGTGTACAGGAACCCATGTGCAGAGGCCACGGTGGTGACTTGCAGCTTTCCTGGGCCCAGGTTGGTGGTTATAATGTCAAAGTCTGGGAGATTGCTGCTGAGAAGGGTGCCAGCCTTAATGGAAAAGTGGGAGCAGGGGTGCTGGTGCCTGGGCATTTCCAAAATCTGTATGCTTATAATAGGAGTCTCCTAATTTCTATGTCAGATTAGAATTTACTTTCTGTTGAAGACTCTAAGGACATTGATTTGTACCCCTCTATGCCCAGGCTCCACCCTCATGTGGCCATGTGCCTCACTTTGTTAATAGGCTCTGCAGAAAATAGGGCTTATGACCAGAGAGGCAGGAAGGGGGGGTAAGAGATTGTGATGAAGAATGAAGGCCAATCCCCTGAAGTGACAGGTTGCCTTAGCAGTGGCCAAGGCTTCTGGATGATACATGACCTTGACCTTGGCCAGGATGCTGCCCATGTCCTCTTACTTCTCCTTCAGAGGTGGAGGGGTTGGTCTGTTGGTCTCACAGAGAGCACAGGTGCAGCTGGAATGGCAGGGTCCTCGGAGCAGGTCTTAGAAAAGGAGGGCTCTCTCTAACCTTGACTGGAGGTTCAAGTTCAAGGGCTAGGCTTTTGTTTCAACCACAGTGGCTACAAAAGAAGAAAGTGATACAATGTAATGTGACCCTCATCTAGCATACTTGGCATAGGTCCCTAAGTTTTCTAGCCAAGAAATCTTTGTTCCAAAGACAGGTTAGAACCTTACAAAGTGCATAGCAGCTTTTAGTGGCCATAGTATGCTCAGTAGAAGGGGGCAGGGAGCAGCTGCAAATATACCCTCCAGGGGTCCTCCTGAAACCACAGCCAGGTTCAAGGCTAGCATGACTTTGCCTATGAGAGATGGGGCAGTACCAACCTTCGGAGCAGCTCTCCTGCTGCCTGCACTGTATGTGTGCACATTCTGCAGAGCTCTGCAGAGGGAGGCACAAATAGTCTAAGCCTGCAGTTCCAGCCTGCAAAATAAGCTTCAGCCCACTCAGGCCACCCGAGCCAGAATCAGCTTGCTGACCTAAAAATATCATAACTCTACTTACACTTCTCAGGCCTGGAAAAAAAGAAAGAAAAAGTGCAGTTTTTGAGCAACTCTGAAAAGCCCCTAGCTGAGTGCTGTGTGTGCAAGCTGCTGAGCAGATCAGCCTTCCCCAGCCCTGCCACAGCTCTCAGCCTGCTGTTCCTCAGCCCTCCCTGCAGACCAGATGCTCCAGGCTCACATGTAGATGCCAGTGCAACACCTACAAGGTTTCCTGTTAGTCAGACTTTTCCACTGTGATAAAATAGCCAATACAATCAATTAAAAGGAAGAATTCTTATTTTGCTCCATTTCCAAGGCTTTTGTCCATAGCTCTGTTGCTTGGGACCTAATGAGGTACAGCATCATGGTGGGGGCATATGGTAGTGTGAGACTCTTCAACTCATGGTAGGCATGGAGGGGAGAGAGCACAAGACACTCTACAAGTGACCTGACTCCCCCCAACTAGGTCCTGCCTAGAAAGTTTCTAAGACCTCACAAAATAACACTGCTACCTTGGAACAAAGCTTTCATTCCATGATGGGGAGACCTCAAATCACAACTGCAGACCACCACGGGAGCTTGACTCACAGGATTGGATGCTATACAGAGAGCAGAGCATGGATCAAGAGCAAACTCGGACACAGCCTCCTCCTTTTCTTTATCAAGACATTAAATGGATTCAACAATTCTGTGTACTTTTCTGACAGGGATTTAGAAATCTTTTGTTGCTGGATAAATAGAAATGAGGAATTTCCCAGACAAAGGCTGCTTAGACTGAGACGTGTGTGTGCGTGTGCATATGTGTGTGTGCATGTGCGTGTGCGTGCACGCACGTGTGTGCGTGTGCATGCATGTGTGTGCATGCCTGTGCATGTGTGTGCATGTGTGTGTGTGCGTGCGCACACATGCATGTGCGTGTGCACATATGTGTGTGCATGTGTGTATGTGCGTGTGCACCCACCCATGTTCATTGTATTCTTCCCAGTTTTCATTATTCTATTTATTTATTATCTGCACCTCCCAATCGCCCTGTCTCCCTACTTCCTTTTCCTCTCCACCTTCCTCCTCCTTTTCCCTTCATTCTCCTCCCCTTCTGCAAACATGGTGACAGGTCTCAGTATGTAGCCCAGGCTAACCTGGAACTTTCAATCCTTCTGCCTAAGTGTTGAGATTATGTACCACCACACCTGATTCAGAGTATCTTGTAAATGGTTCCAGAGTATCTCTTGTCCTTCTCACTACCTAAATGATAAAAATTAATTTTTCACCTGATACTTTCATCTTGAGCCAAAGACACTCCAGCATCATTAAGAACTATCAAGGCAGCAGTGCTGGTTTGAGGTGAAGATGAATCAGCCAGACTGCTTCCCAGGGCTTTCCTCACCTCCCAGTCTGCCCGAGCCTCCAGCTTTATTATGACTAATACACTTGTGTGCACTCCGGCACTATTCCTGGTTCTCCTCTGAAAGGGAGGAAATGGACGAAGAGGCTGTTAGCATCTGATCAGTTCAGCGTACCAGCCTATCTGTTCAGCCTCATGCCTTGGGAGTGTCAGAAGGGAGACTAGTGAGCCCATCCTAGCTGAGCAAAACACACCTATCCAGCATCGTACCTGTGCCCTCCAAGGTCAAGTTGAATTGCACTTATCAGTTCAGACAGCGGTGAACAGTCTTGGCCTCACATGGAATTCTGGGAGGCTCAGGCCTCAGATGCAGAGTAGAACTGTAGCCCAGTGCTAGATATCAGAACAGGAAATCTCCCTTGAAGAACATGACCCCTTGGTCATTAAGATCCAGGGATGTTTTAAAAATAAGTAGTCGAGGAGACATTTTGCCCATATTGGAAAAGTTCCCTCTTGGGAGGACATTCACAAAATTAGTTCTTCAATTCTGTTCAGGTAAGAATGTGCTCGAAAGTTTGTTCTTGGAGGTGGTTCTCTCCTTCCACCTTTACATGGTTCTGGGACTTGAACTCAGGCCACCAGGTTTTCAAACATGCTTAGCCATCTTGCCAGCCTTAAAATGTTACGTATATTTATTTATGTGGTACTAGGGATCAAATCCAGGGCCTGTACATTTGGATAAGTGCTAGATACAGTCCTAGAGCCTGGGTTTTGTTTGTTTGTTTGTTTGTTTGTTTGTAGACAAGGCCTCATGTTGTAGCTCAGGTGGATCTCCCTGCCTGAACCTCCTGAGTATTAGGATTGCAGGTGTGTCTGCCTTGCACTGGCCTTTCCTAAAACTTTTGCTTGCATGGCAGTGACTATTTGGGCCTCTTTTGTTTATGGGATGTCTTTTGCTGTGTAACAGAAGACCTTTAAAACTCAGTGACTTTGGTGTGACAACATAGGAATTTACACAGCTGATGTGTTTGGGTTCATCAGGGCATTTTCTCACTTGATCTCTGCTGGGCTCATCCAGGCAGTTGGTGCCAATTCACTTGCGTGTTGATTGGTCTAGAGGGACCTCAGCTAGGACATCCTATGACCCTCACTTTTCAGCAGGGTGGCTCAGGCTTAGACAGTTCATTCTAAACATTCACAGTCCTCTGTAAACTTTCATTTATCTTACCCTGATGATACTCCACTGTCTACAACAGGACACGTGGGGGCACTATCACAGGATGTGCATGCTGGAGACTGGGAAGGCTTTTTGTAGCCATTTCTGTAGCCTATTTCTATGATATTGCTCAATCTAGAGCCCAGTCTAGTGACACCAATCATACACATATTAATTTTCTAGCATATGCTACAAGGCCCAGAGAGGTGAAGGAGGCTGTCTAGCGTCACACAGCCAGTTAGCAACAGGGATAGGCTTAAGAACCCAACTCTAGCCACCAAGCAGATATCCACTATTGGATACCCTACAGACCTTGATTTCTACTTTCCACAGGCTACACCTTAGGTGCTACCATGTGATCCTCCTAACCCTGATGCTTCTACCTCTGGATCAGCACAGAGGAGAAAGATGATTTTTCTGTAATGGGGCTTGAACTCAGGCCTCTGTGAATGCTATAAACCACTGAGCTATGTTTTTACTCTGGAAACTTTTAAGCTTGAGCAAGCGAGACTACAATAGTGACAGTGACAGTTAAGGCGTATTTGGAAGAAAGTTTAAATCTCTTTTCCTCTCCTGTGCCCATAGTTCCACCCTACCAGCCAAGCCCTGCCTGGCTTCCATGCCCATTGGCCAGTTCTCTGGCCGCTGCATACATTGATGGCTTGAAATTCTGTATACAACTACACCAGCTTTTAGAGATGTTTCATGTTTGTTTCTGTCACCTCTAGGGTTTGCAAGAATGTAAAGACCAATATCTAGGTATTGGGAGGCTCACAGAATGCCTGGTCTTCCTAGCTCTATACACTCAAGAAGCACCACCAGTGCCTGTTGTTCTATTCAGACCATTGTTTTCCATGGGCCAGAGAGCCTCTGAATTCCATCCAGACCCCTGGCCATCCATCACCTCACCCATTACTGTATCTGTCTTCCTAGCAGTGTGTGAGAATGAGGAGGTACAAAGGAGAATTACAGTCTTTGGAGCACTCAGTATCCTGTTGTTGGTGATGGCCAGAGGCAGAGTGGACAGACAGTGGAGGGGCAGGACAGAAATCACCTGGGAAACTAAGATCTGAAGGCCAGTGTGTCTGGATGGGGACCTTTCCTTGTACTTCTCAATCAGGGTCAGGGTTGTACACAGAAATAGCAGATTTGGAGAGACTGGACACAGAAAGAGCCTGCTTTCTCCTCACTTCATAGTGTGAGCTAGAACCAGTCTGTATATGGGCATCTGGAGTCACAGAGCTTCTGATTGGAATCTGTTCAGCTCCTCTTTTATAAAGGAGAGGAGAGGCGGGACATGAGTTTTATGATACACACAGTTGCAGGCAGAGCAAGATGGATTAGTGAGTAGTGAGTGAGTGTGCTTTGGACACAAGAATAATTGCAGGATCCAATTATATCATGCCTAGGTATACACCTGGTGGCCAGCTTACCACCCCCACATATCCATGTTTACTACCGCACTAGCCACAACCACCAAGATACAGAATCAGCCTAAGTGCTCCGGGGATGACTGGCTAACGAAAATTGCATTATATATGCAGATTAGAATTTTATTCGGATGGAATTACGATATTTTTAGGAAAGTAGATGGAACTGGAAGCCACTATGTTAAGCAAAATAAGCCAGACTCAGAAAAGCAAGTGTTATGTCTTTGTAGATTTTAAATCCCCCCCTCTCATTCTCCCCCCTTTCTCTTTCGCTCTCTGTATCCATTTGCTATGAAAACAGAAGGAGCACTGTGGAGAAAGAAGATCAACGGAGATCAGTGGTACTGGAGACTAGGGTGGGATGGGATAATGGGGCTAGGTCCGTCTGATGACGAACATGTGTGGCGAAGTTAGGATGGAAACCATAATTTTGGATGGTACTTAAATGAATGAATGAATGTCATCTCTTCTTCTTCCCCCTCCCCCTCCCCTTCCCCCTCCCCCCCTTCCTTCTCTTCCTAACTATGATCCAAGGCTCAGAGAACATCTCAGAAAAGACCAGGGGACCAGGATGCCTGCTATGAGATTGTGTTTTCTCTATATAACAAGGAATTGTACCTATGAAATCTCAACAATATGGCTGCCTAAATGCAAACTGCACAATGGCAACACCAGTTGACATGATAACCGAGATATGGGGAAAACTCATAAAGTCTCACACTTAAATGAGGAGCTATAGGCAATTTATGAAGAGAAAGCACCCCTCTCCAAGGATGAGCCCCTTAATAGCTAACCAATACCATGTATTCAACCCTAAGCACATACACATATGAGCAACACAAAATTATCAGCACAAACGGATAGGAATAGTTAAGGAAGGCATGAATTTGAGGTAGCTGGTTGGGCTACCCTGGAGGAGTCAGAGGGGGAGAAGGGAAGGATGGAAATGTTATAAATGCAATTCTCATATATTGATTTCTCAAAAAGACTAATATCAAAAACTAAAAAGAAAGGCAAACATTGACAGTACGTTTACATATTAAGATTGATAGTACTACTATACATTCAGACCCAGTCTTGTTGAGGAAGGCCCTCCTCCAACCTCATGGAGACAAGTGGGCCCAGCTTCCCTGGCAGCAGCTAAGGTAGGCAGCTTGCCAGAGTCTCTACAGCATCTGCATATCTGGTGTTGTCCAGTGGAAGAGCTCCCTCACAACCCTCCTAGGTGCAGGGTTGCAGCCCAGACTGCTGGAAGTCCAGGGGAAATTTATGGGATAGTAGCCAGCAGTGGTATCTCTCAGCACCAAGGTAGAAAAGCAGAGAATCCCAGGAGAAGCAGTGCATTTTGCAGCACAGGAGCCAGAGGCTTTTAGGTGGGCTTTCCCTGGCTGGCTACAGAGGGAGGACTTTGTAACATCTAGACACTTTGAGAGGTGCCGAGCAGTGGCCCAGAGTAGAAATGATGAAGACATGCATGGAGTTATTACACAGAGGAAGGCCTAGGAATTGAAGAAAGAAGAGCACATGAGACCATATTTGTAGGACCTTGAATATTAACCCATTCCAGGCTGTGCTTCCTGAGCTCCATACCTTAAGGAGTGGCTTGACAGCACGGTTATAGAAGGAAGGCTCACATACAGAAACATCAAATCTTTCAAGGCAGGACTTGTGTGGATGCTGAGCTGGACCATTTAGGCAAGGAGGTTGGAGAGGAGACATGGAGGCTGGAACTGAGCCTTTCTGCCAACGACACTTTGTAGAATTGTTCTGGGGACAAAAAAAGGCAGTGTGACTCGGACTTTTAAACTGCAGTTTAGCACATCTGCCTCAGGGCAAAGGCGCTTTTGTCCGGCAACAATCAGTTCCATCTTTTAAACTGAAACAGTCATGGCAGCCTTGAGCTAGCTGGCTACTGTGTTTTCAGAAGCCCAGGAAAGCCTCCCTCTGTCCTGGACTGCCTCAGGGCTCCAGGTTATCAGGATTCAGGTTGACTGTCTGTTTTCTCTTCACCTGCAGGTACCAGTCCAGGCTACAGTGCAGACCCTGTGCTGTCTCTGCTCTTGTTAGCACTACATAAGTTCCTGCACCCTCTTCTGGGCCACTGACAGCCGTAAAACCTCAGCAGGCCCCCTAGGAGGACACCTTGCCACATGGACATAGGGACTGAGGGAAGCATGAAGAAGTCCATGCAAAAATAAATAAATCATATTTTTGGGGAAGTAACACAAATCTAGAAGACTTAAAATAATGCATCAAGTTTCCAAATAGGATGGGGTGCAAGCCGTGCGGTGTGCATGGGGCGCCAAGTTCTTCACGGCAATGTATTTTTCTTTCTTCCACATTCCCTCTGAATCTTCATTTTGCACGAACTGTTGAGCAGGTACCTTGAGGATAGTATGTAAAAAAATGTTGAGTCAAAGCCTTTCTGACAAAGTAAAATATTTTTAGGAGATTATTGTGTTTAGAAAATTTCTTTGGGGGGGGTTTTCTTTTTTTATTAAATTATTTCTTTGGAGACATTTTGATTAAAAAGAAACATCATAATTAAAATTCACTGTCAATAATATTTATTTTTAAATAAAAATTGGAAACAAGGATATACAGTTCTTTATAAACTGTATTGTATATTGCTGAATAATAGTTGAAAAAGGAAAACCTTTTAAGAAGACTTTCTACAGCCATGTATGACTGACTGTCAAGCTTCAGTGCCTGCTGCAGCCAGACACTGTGACCTCCTCTTCTCAGACAGCATCTGATTGGCCCCCCGGCATGGAAGGCAGCTCAGGACAGACACCTGGCTGGGCCACGGAGAGCAGACAAGAATACCTTCCCAGCCTGTCAAGGGACAGGGGGCTTCCTAGAGGCAAAAATGAATACTGGGAGAGACAGAGCTACTGCATGAGTCAAGAGCCAGCCTTCCTCTCTGGCTTTCAGTAGATCTAATGTGCACTTACCTGATGTGAGCTTATAAACCACCCTGTACTGGTCGTAGCTTTACTGATCCTCAAAAAAGGAGTTTGGAAAGATGGCTAGTCTCCTGTACTCTCTTACCTTGTACCCACAGATGGCTTCTAGCATCTGAAATATGAGTTGGGGATAGGTTGCATTTCTCAGAGATACTAATAGGCCCTGGTAGCTAGCTATTCTTCATTTCATTAAATACCCAGACTTGTGGTTTGTTTAAAATATAGCCAAACTTTTAGAACCATTGTTTATTTGGGGGGGGGGTGTTTTAGTTTTGGATTGAATTATTTGAATGCCATGTTTTTCTTTAATGAGATCCCATGCAATAACTTAGGCTCACCTGAAATTCCTACATAGGCCAGGGCATTCCTGAATTTATAAGCCTCCTCTGTCTCCTCAGTCTTCTAAATTCTGGAAGTATAGGTGTGAGGTACTGTGCCTGCCTTAACCTGTGTTTCAAATATGTATGGTTTTCAGCACTGCTCATCAAATGCTTCCTTTCTCCTCTGACTAAGAATGTGCTGTGACTATACTTTCTATCATCTAATGGCAGGAGGGCCTAAAGCACCCACTGGAAGAACATGGTAATTAAAGACACTTGGTTGCTGATGCAAGGCTCTCTGAAGCACCCTCCTCCAGTATGAAAATAGGAACATTTTAAATAGCAAAAGCCTTCTGCTCCCCCTGGCTACAGGACACTAATAACTGATAAGAAGCACTGATTGACACCAACTTTGAAGAGGAAAGAACCTTGCTTATCTCAGTTCAGTGATTTTGGGGGGACTGCTTGTTACTATAGCACAACCCTGCCTATCCTGACTAGTTCAGTATTTAGATGATCAATTGCTTAGCAAAGGTAAAAAGGTAAATCTTATGTTTGGAAAAGCCCACAGGTGCAGAGATCCTGGAATGAAGCTGGTGCCCTGGTGCTGGGTAAAAATAATCCATAAGACCACTGTTGGGATGCGTAAGGCATCCCATGTTCCATTTCTATTGATCAGTGCTAACTGAGCTGTACATTTAATCATTTGACTAATAGATAGTGATTCTGTACGGAAAGGTCATCTGCTTTTATAGTGAACTCAACATTGTGCTGGGCTAATACCGTGGTATATCTTAGTACTCTGTGCAAAAGGCACTTCTCAGATGCCAGGTTGAATGGAGACATGTGTTAGAGAAAGGCTGATATGCCAGGTGACCAGTGCAGGGGCTAGGGTGCTGAAAATATGCCCCCATCAACAAATCCAGATCCTATGCATAGGCAAAGTAGGCTAGGGTCCTGTTGAGATCCCCACTCTTGTGTAAAGGGAATGAGAATGAAAGGTAGATGACCTGTAGAGACTCTGCTGGATCTCAGAGATTTTAATCCCACTACTCAAGAGGCAGAGGAAGGGGGATCTCTGTGAGTTCAAGACCAGCTTAGTCTGTCTGAAAAGAGAGAATCAGGCCAACCAGAATCACATTGTTAGACCTTGTTTCAAATGAAACAAAAATCCAACCAACCAACCAACCAACCAAACAAAAACCCCAAACAAGCCCAAAAACCAAAGTTGGCACCTGTAGCACAGAGGGATAAATACTTCATCTCCTTGCCTGGAGGACAGACTGGACACCTGGCCAAGGCTAGAGTGAGCAAACAGGAGCAATTGTCAGATACTCCAAGAACTAGATGACAAGAATATCAAGGACGTGAATGTTTACCCCCTCGACATGCATTCTACTCCAACAACAAGACAAGTGGAGCTCACACAGAAGCTCTGAACCAAGCATGAAGCAAGAGTAAAGCCCCTGGCCCAGGGCCCTGTGAATTGGTTACTAACATCCCTACTGGATCACTATGAACACAAAGAGAGAAGTGTGCACCTGCAGATTCACAATGCAGACTGTGGGCTGTGTCGTTCTTGCAGCTCTTCAGGAACACAGAACTGAAATGGACATTCTGCACACAAACCTGGAAAGGCAAGCATATACCCAAACTGGAAAATTATAACACTCACTACCCAAACTTTTCTTTTCATATTTTGTTTTAGACAAAGACAGGCATGAGTAGGATTCAAGGACAAGGGGACTTCTTTCTATGTGACAACCACACATTGGGTTGTGGGGGCTGTAATCAGCACCCAATCTGCTTACAGGACTAGAACTCTGTAGACCAGCATAGCAATTACTTTAAAATAAGAGTTGGGAGAAGAAACAGAGCCATAGGCTAACCCACTGAGTGAAAGAAAACAGGAGAAGGATGGAGAAGTCTCCATGCCTGAGACCTAAAGGAAACCCTGAATTCTGCAGTCTTGATGAAGATGGCATGCTGGTATCTTCCAAAGGCCAACTTATTCTTATTCTTAGGCACTAATCAGTCTTTAACAGCATATCCTTAATTGAGACAGAAAGACATTCTTGGTGTTCCACAAGATGTGATATGATCAAATACAGTAACACTCTGAATTCTAATCTTACCCTAAGTCCATGCTCCTAGTGACAGCTCTGACACAGAGGACACAGAGTCTGCCTGATCCATCCAAGGTAGGCCTTGGTTTGAGTACACTAAACGGTAAACGGCCACATGGGGCTGCTGTGTTCAGAGCTAAGGGGCTTCTGATGCTTTTGGATGAGGCCCAGACTCTCTGGCTTTGCTAAGAACCCTCTGGACATCACACTTATTGACAAAGAGAGCTCCCATTCCCACTTTTGAGGTTGCCAACTCTGATTTTCCTGGACAAGACATGGCAAGAGGATTAGCACATCACATAGTTCATGCAAGTATCAGCATTTTGCTCACATATACATTTGCACAGGGAAAACTCCAGATAGTCTGGATGTTCAGACTTTGCACAGTTACTCTGATGTCCCTCAGGGATACCTGCTGTCATCAGCCAAGAACCAGGACAATCCATGAAGCATAAGAGAATGAATGCCCTTTCCCTATCATTAAGACCTTTATGAGAGACCTGCCCCATTTTGCTCCTGCAAAAAACAACACGAGACAATGTACTGAAACACTGGTAGTAGTGAGCTCCTTTAAATGACAGAGTCTCATTGGCAACAAAACCATACTTCAGGTAAAAGAAAACAGGACTTTGCACCTAAACTAATCTACCAGCAACTACTGAAAAACAAGCAAACAAACCAACAAAACTCAAAGAGATCAAAGTTGCCTGTTCTTAATGCTTTCAAATGATTGGGTTTTAAAAAACAATACACACACACATGGCACTCAGGAGACTGAGGAAGGGTATCTAAATTTTGAAGTCAGCCTAAGCTATATAGTAAGGCCCTGCTTGTACCAGAAACATAAAAAGGGGGGAAAAAAAGAATTTTGGAGTTAGGAAGGATTGCTTGTAAGTGAATACTTTGTTGTTGTTGTTTGTTTTTGAAAAAGACCTAGGCTGGCCTCAAACTTGAAATGATTCTTCTGCCTCAGCTTCCTGAGTACTGGGTTTATAGGTATGAGTCCGCATGTCCAGCTAGAGGAGAGTTTTGACTGCATGAGATCTAAGAATGTTTGTTTATCCAACGCCACTACAAAGAAAGTTAAGAGGAACTGGGACCTGTGGAACATACTTGTAATCTCATCCCTTTAGAGGCAGAGACAAGATGATCAACATTAATTCCTGACCAATCTAGTCTACCTTGAGAGTTCTATGCTAGCTGAGGCTACACTGTGATATACTGTCTCAAAATACCTACTTTTTTAAACTCAGAAGAGATTTGTAAGTATCTCCATCAAAAAAACCCCAAACAAACAAACAAACAAAAACTGGGATTAAGGAAGTATAAAGAATTCCTAGAAATTAGTAGGGTAAAAAAGGAGGGACAGGACATTGAGGTGGTCCAGTAAGTATCTGTATTTGCCACCAAACTCAACAGCCAGAGTTCAATCCTCAGGACCCATGTGGTAAAAGGAGAAAACATACTCCTTCAAGTTGTCCTCATTTACTGTACTCACACACACGACGCCACACCACACTCTTAGTAAGAACTACAAGAACCAATGGGACGATAGACAAAACACATCAACCACCACATTATGGAAGTAAAACCATGGCCCATAAACATAAATAGAGGTACTCAGTCTGAATAGTGATTTTTTAAAAAGCCTAAGCCACAGTGGCTATGCTCATTTATTTACCTAAATTTTAAAACTGTGACGGTGTCAAATATTAGAGTACACATGGATCCACAAGATCACTCAAGGATTAACTGTGGCATGACTTGGTACAATCATAAGAGAGAAGACCTGTTAAAATTGAATATTCAGATATACTCTAACCCAAAGATTGCATGGCTGAGTGTCAAACTTTGCATACCTCTACCAGAATCTTGTAGAGCTTTCTTCGTATAACCTGGAAACAAGTGCCTGAAAGAAAGCAGGACAGTAGACCGATGCTGTAGGATAGTCTCATGGGGGAAGATCACATGGGCCAGAGTGAATGAGCCATAAACTACAAGGTTCCAAACAGTAAGCCTAAGTGTCTGTTAACATGAATAAAAGGAAATCCCCAAACACTGCATACAGTGCAATGCCTTTAGAAAAAAGTCAAAACTGAGACAAAGCCAATAGACATCTGACACGTGATGGATGGAAGAAAGGATAAGATTGATGGATACAGATGACACACACACACACAAACATACATACATATATGCTAAATAATGCTAGATATATAATTTCTAGTAGAGGGATAATTGATCAATAAGCCAGATATATCGATGATAGATATATAAAAGATAGACAAATAGGCACTTAGGAATGGGTGGATAGGCCCATGATTGATAGATGTGTGTGTGTGTGTGTGTGTGTGTGTGTGTGTGTGTGAGAGAGAGAGAGAGAGAGAGAGAGAGAGAGAGATAGATGATGGATGATAGAGAAAGATACAGATAAAGAGGGGGATGATAGGCTGTCTATATGGCTCAGTGGATAAAAGTACTTGCCACCAAGTCTGATGACCAGAGTTCCATGGTAGAGGAAAATAAAAAAAACAACTCCCCAAAGTTGTCTTTTGATCTCTCAATGTGTGCCATAAATAAACACGCACACACAGACACATAAATAAATAAATGAAATATAATAAAAATATTTTCTAAGAAAATATGTGAATAAGATAAGACTGTCTCAATAAGCAAGTAGTGGTGACAGCCACCTGGGTCTGAGAGACTCAGGGTGATGAAGAGCCCAGGGGTAGATAGTGCTTTCAAGACCTTGGTTTTCACAGGGCCAAGGGTCTTTCCTCCCATCGATGCCTGATAAGGTCATCCTCTGCTACATATGCGGCTGGAGCCATGGGTCCCTCCCCCTCATAGAAGCAGGGGGAGGGGCATTAGATAGGGAGTTTCTGGGGGGGCACAGGGAAAGGGGATAACATTTGAAATGTAAATAAAGAAAATATCCAATAAAAAAAGATCTGAGAGGTGGGTACTTACTGAATAATCAAAAAATACCAAGTAAATGAATAGGATCATAGGCAGAACAACACCACCAACAGATTATAAACATGACAGCCAGTGATTCTCTTGTCTCTACAGATGAACCTAAAACAAAGAAGAAAACACCCTGTGAGTCACACACGGGAGTACATTTGCATGGTCAAGACAATTTCACTTCCAATTCCATCTCCCACCTATACCTACAAACTGGACACTCTCACTCCACGTCTGACTCACAGAACAGTTTGTTTGACCTGCAACAGGGAGTTTTTAATAACTGTCATACCACACCAGGCACTCTCACATAAAAACCCAATGTTCTGGCTCATAATAAACAAGGACATGGGATCTATATTCCTACTTAGTGACAGAAACTGTCTCCCTGCTTCCTTTAAAGTCTGCAACCTGGGTGGCCACCTACTTGCCTCACAAAGACATGTGGTCTCAGCACCTGTGGGAATGAGAGCTCATATGTTGACAGTTTCCTTCCCATCTTACACCTGCACAGCTCCTGCAGCCTGTGGTCTCTAGTAGCTTTCCAAAGCAAGGGACAGAGAAGCCTATGAGGATGTCCCTCCAAGGGGGAAGCTAAAGGTTTAAGTTAACTCCTAGTCAGAACCAACTTAGTGATCAAAATATGTATCCTGTTTACCGTTTAAGATGACATCAACAAAGTTAACCTGGATGACAGATGACCTAGGTTTTTCATTGAAAATGTTGACTTAATTTTTTTCTCATGCAAAATTCTTTGGGTAAATTACAGTATATAACTTTGCCTGTTTGGCTTTGGGAAAAAAGTCTGCAGTGAGCATGTTTACAATGTAGTCTGCTGATGTACCAAGCTGGTGGACTTCCCATGAGCAGTTAACTGATTTCTGGTCTCTAAATTCCAAAAGACTAGGTAGTGGCTATCCAAGTTGCCGTGGCTTTCCCAGCCCTCAGCTTCTCCCACTGCCACTTCCTGCAGCTTCTCCAAACCCCAAGCTAATGAATTGGTGCTTTTAGCCATAAAGTCTACACTTGTGTTTTGGAATGCTAATTTCCATTAATTAGGATGGCAGTTTCTCAAGCAAGTCTCTCCTTTATCAGCAAAATCAGATTCCATTGGACTGGTTGATTGTGTTTAGAACTGTCAACACTTTCTGACTAGAGAGTGTGGATGGAGAGTTGGTGGCTGGGCAGTGGTGCACGGTGGGGCACTCCTGGGCTGGGGAAGTCAGGAGAGTCCAAGTGCACAAATAATTAATTCAAATCAATATAGCAAGGGTTTCAGACTGGGAGGTATTCAATTATGCTGTTGAAAAAGAAGATGCCTGAGCTTCAGCTGGTCTATTCCATGCTGCAAATAATAGAGTACTTTTAATTTGTGCAGCAGGGATGTTAATCTTTCACCATGTAATCCAGCCCTTGGGGAATTCCATAAATATGTAGCACTACATGCATGAGACTCCCTGAAGAGGCTCTCAATCAACCAGCTTGCTTTTTCCCATGGGCTTCTCATGTCAGTCTTTAAATACACAATTAGGAAATACATAATTGACTAATAAATGATCACAGATGGATGAGTGCATGGATTGATGGATGTTTGGGTAGACTGACAGATCAATTAATTAATTGATGGCTGGAGAGCATAGCTGACTGGATGCACATGTGCGTCAATGGATGGTGGGTAGAGGGATGGATAATGGATAGGTAACTAGGTGGTCTGAATAGTTGGATTAATGAGCAGGGCTTGGTGAATAAGGATGGATGGGAGTGAATAGGTGGGTAGGTAGGGGAGCGGAGGAAGAGACAGTGAAGTGGAAACTTAAGGGTTCTTTGGGAAGTCAGTTGTGTTAGATGGTGTTTTGCTAGGGAAACTCATGAAGGTTTGTTTTCCTGAAGCAGGCACAGGTGAAAGGCTAAGACAGAAAATGAAAGAACATTTGGCAGAAGCAGATATAGGAGAAAGGATGTTCTGCTAAAGCAAGCAACTGAAAGAGCATATGATGACGGATTCTTCACTTAATGACCACATGTATTGGTCTGCCTTACATTGCTTAGTTGAATTCCATTTGATAGGACTCCATCAAGAGAAACACATCAAAAAAACCTCTGGTGGTGTGCTACAGTTTCTTGCTGCTTCCTTGGACTTGGGCTGATTGGCAGAGTGATGCCACCTGACTCACGTGGTGAGACAAGACCCGGGGAGGACATGTGATATTTGGAGGGAGTATAAAAAAGACTTGATGAACAGTGATGGAGGCTGAGCTTGACTTACTTACATAGCTAAATGGTTCTTGGTCTCAGGGCTTTGCTGATCTTTACTTCTAGACAGACACAGAGCTGAGAACTTCTCCTGACATTTCTGCTGGTCTGAATCCCTTCTTCCTGGCTGCTCCTGCTAGGTCTTACCCCCTGTGCTATCCCGACATGACTGAATTAGACTGTTGGTGTATCTATGAAGTGTTTGTGAGTGGACTGAGCTGCCGCTGCTAATCTGTGAATTGAACTGCTGATTTCCAGACAACACAGTTGCCCCAAACAACCTTTCCACTTCCCCCATATCCTTTCTTTTTCACTACTTCTGGTGGATGGTTGGCTAAAGGGGAGGTTAAAGTATTTAAGAAACATTATTAAAAGTAGCCATTAAAAAATTAAAGTTACAAGACAGATAGAGACGAAAAATTCCAGATTGTGAGACAACCTCAACACTCCCCTACCCTTGCAAATAGGTCTTACATGAACAATAGCACAAATAAATCTATGGAATGGTTGATTCCCCTCTCAAAGGGTTCACTTCACAGTTCCTCTTAACAGCAATCTTCCACCACAGGTTTTAAATAAGGCCTGAAGTCCAAAAGAGAACAATGTACACACACACACACACACACACACACACACACGCACAAATGAAGATTCTCAAGTCTATAAGTCAAGGTGTTAAAAATTTTGTCTTGGTCCCCTCATTTACATTTGGGAGGAAGTTTCTGCTTCCGATCAATCACCAAGACAATCACATGGCTATTATAGTGTTTATTTTATCTATTTATTTCTCTCTTTTGCTGAATATCCCTTTGATTTCTCCATAAATGACAGACAGTTGTTGGATCATTTCCTTACTGAAATTCCAGTGGTCTCAGCAACCTTCTTTGTAATAGAATCTACTATTTTTTATTGTGACTCTCAGCTTTCACTGGGCCACTTGGACACAGCTCTACTCTACACTCTTACTCAAAATCAAAATATATTTTTGATCTCTCTTACTTGTTTCTATGTGATGGCTATGTTTCTATGGCATTGAATGTTCTTTTTTATGCAACATGTATTTTTCATTATATGTGTCAATAAATGATGTAAAATATAATGACAAAGGTGAAAAATATAGAAAACCTGCCACAAGCATTTACATGTATAATAAAGAGTGAATTAAAATACAGCAAAAAAAATGTCTTGGACTGGAGTGTTGGTTAATGGTAGAATAGGTGCCTAGTATACACAAGTCTCTGGCTTCCAACCCCAGCACTACAAAGAAAAATAAAAAGTTATGTTTTACAGGCAGATGGGATCATATGCTTGGATGAGGTTCACCTATTCATGAAAAGATTTGTTATTTCTGTAATAAGATCAACAAAATAAACTTAATTAAAAAACATTTTCACAAACCCCAAATATAATTTGTAAAGACACCCTTATCCCTATTGACCTGCTGTCAGAAGTAGTTTTACTTCATGAAGACATTTTCTAAAAATAGCACTTTCAATCTTACTTCCTGGATGGCTCAGTGTGACAACATGCAGATTTTATAAGTGGAAAAGCTGAGGCATTTATCATACTATATATCTGAAATCTTGCCCAAGAATGACAGGGATAGAAGCCATGAGAGATGTGGGCATACAAGGCCATGGAGATCTGGGGCAGAGTGACATGCATTCATTTATCACACAGATTATGACTTCCTGAACAAGAAACATTGCTGACTATGAGCCAAGCCTCCTCCCTCAATCCCATGATGAAAGAGGCTAGGAATCTATGAAGAGGAATAAACACAGTTAACTAGAATTCAAGTTGACCCGCAGCAAACATAGTTAACAAATTTAGGATGGGATTCAGAAGAACTAATTTACTATGATAGGGTCCCTGGGGAGAAAGAATAGCAGTGCTCACCCAGAGACTGAGCAAAAGTGTTGTTTGAAATGATGATCTATCAGAAGCCACTTTCCTCTCCCTGTTTGGAGAGTTCAGTTAGACACACAGGCAGCCAGCTTTCCCTACAAGCAAAACTGCTGTCACTTGGGCAAAACCCAATGCTTTTTTCACAAGTGTTTGTCACCAGAAGTGGAAGCCTTATGGATTGCTTTCTGATATGGAAAATATGGAAGCAAAGCCCAGAAAATCTCGGGTTGTCTGAACCAAAGGCAGACTGTGTAGGAGTCTCAGAACCAGATCAAGAACATGAATAAAATGCTGGTCAAGAGATGTGACATGCAGCACATGCCCCTTGAGTCAGCCAAGAGAGCTGTATGCACTGAGTGGTTCCAGCATCCGGGGAGAGACAGTGTCATGTGAACCACAGGGTAACTGTCATGGTGGAGACAGATGTGTGTGTGTATGGAGGGCAGGTCACAGATCAGAAGCAACAAGAAAAATTGTGAAACAAATGCCAACTCTTCTCCCTGCCAGTGCCAGGCTGTTCTGTGTACAGGCACCTACGGAAGACAACTGAACAAGGCTACTGTGTGGAGATTCTACAAAGAACTAGAACTATCCAGGTCTCAATCTTTGTTGATTGTTTGGAAAACTAGAATCAGTCAAGTAAACGAGATATTTGCCATTTCCTTTTTAATTTTATGAGTCAGGGACAAGGAAAATGATCTATCAAGTAGAAAGTATTTTCAGCAATTGGTTTTTCTTTTTTAAGCATATGCAAGGTGACTGAATGCTACAGTAACACTTGCTACAGATTAGAAACCATAGAATGAAATCCAGAAAACCATGGATCAAGAGTCTCTGTCCTGGCTTTTTTCTAAGTTCTCTAGTCAACGTGTTATTCTCTTGAATAAAAAGGTAGACTAGGTGTGATGGTAAATGCCTCTAGTTCCAGTATCCAGGAGCCTGAGGCAGGAGGATTTCTATGAGTTCAAGGATAGCATGAGCTGCATATACATAGCCAGATCATTTCTCAGAAAAATAAACAAAAAAACAAAACAAGAAAAAACATTCAATGGAGAAATTCATATGGAAGGGCATAAGCAAATGATCTTGTAATAAGGACCCACCCCTTCAGGGTATCCACCAAATTCCTGAAGTCTACAAGACCCCATGACTGCATGGTAGGTAGAGACTAGTCCTTGAGATGTAATACAACTGTATTAGATGCTTCTTGTACCATGTATGACATGCTCTCAGGCATCTATGACTATAGTCTTGTTGGAATGGAAGCTTCTAGAGCACTTAGCAAAGCTTCTGTACGAAAGAAAGATTACTCAGATGCACTTGGTGTCTCTGTTTTTCTCTCCAGGGTCTCCTCTAAGCTGCAAGCTCCATCAGCCAAAGAGACGGCCACAGTAGAAGTGAGAATGGTGCTTTGGAGCTTCCCAGTATCCCTACTTTCAGTGCACAACTAAGTCCCCACCTCAGCATTCCACAAGAGTGAGCTGGACCAAACATCTGTTATGAGCTCTTTCTTGTTCCAGATAGTGCGCCCTGCTCTTTTGGAATTATGCCCCCCCCCCCCAAGAAAATCCTTGCTCTAGAACAAGGATCTTTGCAGGGTTTAGTGTCTTGCCACCATTCTTCCTTGACTATGACACCAGGTTGCTGTTGTCTTGAGTAATTATCATGACATCATTTTCTGCAGCTAAGTCAGAAATGGGTCCACAAGGAGGGAGTCAGTGTGACCACACCCCTACTTTCCCAGTCTCAGGACAAGTACCCATAAACACCTGAGTTACCAGGCGCTGCTAGAGTTCACGTGAGTGAACAAAACACCTTCTAAACACTCCTTGGTAAAGAAAACTCAGACTGTCCTTCTTTAAGGTCCTGACTGTGGCTTCTTCAACCTGACTCACGCAGCTCCCTTAGGGTACCTCCATGAACTCCTCATTCTGATTCTATTATCAGATATTCTCCCCAGCTTAGAACAGTCAAAAGCAGGCTCTGTACGGGTACCATGGACTCCAGCCAACAAGAAGACAGTTATTTTGGTCTTCATCAGGAACGCAGCAGCTTCGTAACAGCTAAGGGTGAAATTTCATCTCTCACAAGATGGGGTGGTAGCCAGAGAGAAATTCTGGCTGCCTATTGGATATAAGTGCATAGGATGCTTCCAAATTTTAGATGTAAAATCCTAGCTCTTCGTGTGATGGTTTTTAATGGAGTCCCTGCGGGGTGAATAGATCATGAGCGCTCTGTTAGGATTTTCCCTCCTATAGAAGTGATTCCAGAGAGAGAGAGAGAGAGAGAGAGAGAGAGAGAGAGAGAGAGAGATACTCCTTGTTCTATGTGATGATACTACCATTGTGCCAATAAGAGGTTCACCAGAAACTAAATTTTTTTTTTTCTTGCACCTTCCAGTCACTGCAAGTGAGGAATCAGTTACTTTCTGTAAACTGGTTAGACTTGATAGATGTTCTCAAGAATGATCACTTGCTGTAACTGTTTAGATAGACTAAAACAACATCACTACATATTCTAAGATATGTTTTGGGGATGGGGTAGCTAGAGAGATGGCTCTGAAGTTATGAACACTTATTCATTTTCCAAAGGGATCTGAGTTAAACATCCCTAGCACCTATCTTAGCAGCACCTGTAGCTTCAGCTCTAGGGGATCTGACACCTCAGAATACTTTAGGTACCCACACTCATAGGCACATACCCACACAGATGTACATACATGAATAAAAACTAAAACAATTCTTTAAAAAGACCTTATTTTTTAAACATTTAAAGCCAAATTTATTACATTCATTTGTCGGGAGTTACATACCACAGGTGTGTGGGTATGGGCTTTCACTCTCTACAAAGTGAGTCCCAGGGACAAGGTCATCAGGCTTGGTGCTAGGTATCTTAACCCACCGAGCCATGTTGTTTGCCCATTGTTACTATGTTAAACTACACCCCTATAAATTCTCTCTCTGTGTCCATCGGTTCTGTTTGTTCAGGGCCTTGCAGGCCAGGTCTCATAACCCAGACTAAAGAAGGCATGCTTTGTACCTCTCTCTTTCCTTCTCTCTACCATTCTTTTTCCCCCTCCTTCCCTCTCTCCATTTCTCCCTTTCTAATCCACTTTCCCATAACAAAGGCACCAGCTCCACCTACTGGTAGTTATGAGGAAATCTAGTGATGCCTACTTGGCCTGAAAGATGCTGTAATGTGCACCCACCCTAGCAGTCCTTCTCAATCATCTCCACATATGTACCGCTTAGGGAGATTGCAGTGAGATGTGCTTCCCATGGTCAGCCCAGGAACTTGCCTCTCTGACAGACTCTCAGAGGTACTAATATAGCCATGCAGATGCTTAGTTGCAGAGTATTACAAGATCCACTAATAAGAACATGCTTAGGCCCTCTTCAGGCTTCCTGAGTAGGTTACCCACCCTTCCTTATGTTCATCAAGAGAATCTATTTGCTTAACAGCAAAGATTAAAAGGAAGAGTTTGTTCTGAGAAGATGTGATAAGGAGCGGGTTGCCAATGACATTTTAATGAGCCTTTGTGTTTGTTTGTTTGTTTGTTTAACACAAGGACATTTAACACAGCCTACAAACCCAACCATTAAACTTGCAGCTAAGTAATTTCTTTCAGCAAGTAATGATCAAACGAGATCAAATCAGATCCCAGTCCTGAGATTCACCCCATCATCTGCCAGAGAGCATGATGTACTTCTGGCTCAGTACTTCTGGCTCAGCCACTTCAGTTGGTCACATCCGAGTGGGCTGTATCAGCTGTTCTCTCCTTGCTCAGATACCCCTTAGATTTCCACCCCGGGTTCCCAGCCTCCTATACATCTCACCCGTGATCATCCCTCATCTTGTGATGGGCTCTGGTCCACAGTCACACCCATGCCATATGTATTGCACCCTCCCTTCAGCCCTTACTCCTCACCTGCTCTGTTCTACTCTGCTATCCACAGCTTCCACTCCCCTGCTCCAGACTACCCTATTTCAGTGGTTCTCACGAAAGCAGCCAGCCCTGCCCTTCTGAGCCCTTCTCTTAATAATTAGCCAAGTGACCTGCTCAACCTACTCTCAGGGTATGAGCAGCATCCCTTTGAAGCAGCAGTGCAATTTCAACAGAGTCTGAAGAAAACATGAGTCTGGCAAATGGTAAGAAAATTTGTCCCTTCTTTCAACCATCAGAAGTAGACATGGGGCTTAGGGAGGGGTTCTTGTATTTCAGAGAAGGGATGTCACATCAAAGCAGATCAGCCCTGATATTGATTATCCTGCATGCCACTGGAACTTTCTGTTTAACTTCTGTACATGGTTCTTGGAAAGCTAGCTTACAATACCACCTAGATCGAGACCTAGGACTCGAGTGGACCCTGTGGTCTCCCTGAGTTTAATTATCATGTAAGCTTGATCCCCCAAACTGTGGAATCTTCTCAGTATCCATACTTATCAGTAGCTTCACTGCAAACCCCAGTAGGAGTGTAGCTTCTGAAAAGGGAGCCATGCACTCCTGAGGAGCCTTCCCAGGGCAAGATCAACTATAAATAACAGAAATACAACTCACATGGCTGAGGAGTTCAGGCATGGCTGGATTTGGGCAGAGTCAATATTATCAAGATTGAATTTTCCTCCATGCTAACCTTGCTTTCCATGAAGCTAACTGCTTCTAGGCATATCCCTTTCTATGTGGCTCCAGAACCATCTCCCTTTGGTTCAGCAGCAGGCAGAAAGAGGCCACCTTGAAGTAGAAACTTAAGGGTTCTTTGGGAAGTTAGGTGAATAGTGTTTTGCTCGGGAAAACATGTGAAGTAACATTTAATTAAAGTGGGCACAGATGTGAAAGGCTAAGGAACGTTTTGCTGGAGCAGACACAGGAGAGAGGATGTTCTGCAAAAGCAAGCATGTGAACGGACACGTGATGATGGATTCTTTGCTAACAACATGCATGTATTGGTCCACCTTACGTTGTGTAGTTGAGCTGCATTTGTCAGGGCGCCAATGAGAGAAACTCACCAAAAAACTTCTTGTGGAGTGCTGCAGTTTCTTGCCACTTCCACGGACTCAGCTGATGGGATGCATGTGCTGAGTCAAGACCCATGCTGAGACAAGACACTGAAGACACACGATGTTTGGAGGGTATAAATAGGACTCCAAGGAGTGAGGGAGAGAGGGGGAGTGGGAAGGGAGAGACAAAGAGCTTGGCTTGCTGGTACAGATAGCTGTACAATGCTCTTGGGTCTCAAGTCTTTGCCTCCCTGAGAGAGGCACAGCCAAGAACTTCTGGTGTTCCTGCTGGTCTCTCCTGCTGACTCAAGCCAAGGCCCAGGCCTGCATGTCTCTGCTAGGTCACGTCACCACTGTTGCTAACCCAATACTACCGAACTGAATGTATGACCCCCAGCTGATGTGTTCTGAATGTATGACCCCCAGCTGATGGTGCTTTTTGGGGAGGTCATGGAGTATTCACTAGGTAAGCCTGGCTGTCATTGGATCTACCTAATGGGTAATTCCATTCTTACTCTATGTCTTGCTCTGCAATGAAGACAGAGCCATAGGCTCTTGCTATTTTCAAGTCTATCTTGTGTCTTATTACTTTTCTATTGCTGTGATAACAGCATGGCCAAAGCAATTTGTAAAGAAATTGTTTAAAAGAATGTTCCAGTGGGTTAGAATCTGTGATAGTAAAGGGATACCCAACAGTTTAAATCTTGACCCACCACTGTGAGGCGGAGAGCAAACAGAATGGCAGGAATTTTTTGAAACCCCAGAGGCCACCCTTGGGGGCACACATCCTCCAACAAGGTCACATCTCCTAAACCTTATCAAACAGTCCATTAACTGGGAACCAAAAATTCAAATATATGAGCCTATGGGGGAAGCTTCCATTCAAACCACCATACTTGGTTTGAGAACCAAACTGAAGCACAGTGACCTTGAGACTGTGGCACTCTTACTCACAGGCCTTGTCAACAGACTGTCAGTAGAGCTGGAGCCAGAGGGCTAGAAGGAATATTCCCAAAGAGAAGCTGAGCAGCTGCTAACAGAGGTCTTTTTGAGTAGTGAGTGGTTCTTGCTAAATTTACTGTGTCATGCTTAGTCTTCAATGCCAACCTGATAGGCTTTGGAATCACCTAGGAGATTGAGGCACGCCTCTCGGCCTGTCTGAGAGAGCACTTCCACAGCATAAACTGAAGCAGGGCTTGCCATTCTAGATGTGGATGGCACTATCTCATGGATTGGGAGTCCAGAGAACAGGAGAAAGGGAACTGAGTACAGTCTCTGTCTCTGTCTCTGTCTCTGTCTGTCTCTCTGTCTCTGTCTGTCTCTCTGTCTCTGTCTCTCTGTCTCTCTCTCTCTGCTTTCTAGATGCTATCATGTGCAGTTCTCCATTCTGTTATGCCTTGCCCAGCAGGGTGAAAGGGAACCTTTAAAATCTTTCCTCACGTTGTCTGTAGGGAGCACTTTGCTCATGGTGACAAAATAGCCAGTGGTAGCATGTATACAATATTGGGCCAGGCATGCATGCAACATGGTCACAGAAGAACAGGCACTGCATAACCCTGTATTTCTAGCTAATATGAGTATCAATACACAGTGTGTCAAGCCCCTTTGGGAAAATACCGTTAGCAGAGGTTAGGCATGATGGTAATTAAAGTCACTTTACAGGGTTGAAAAGTTAGAAGTGGGTTGGTGTTGTCTCATCCATTAAGAACACTTGTGACTTTTCTAGAGGACCTGAGTTCAGTTGTCAGCACCACATGGTAGCTCACACCAGTTTGTAACTCCAGTTTCAGGGGATTTGACACCCTCTTCTGACCTCTGTGGGCACACCAGACACACATGTGGCACACAGACAATATGTTGAGGAAAAAATATTCACATACATAAAATGAGAATGAAAACATTTTTTTTTGTTTTAGTTAGAAATGGGGTTTAGGTTAATGCTCAATAAATAATATGTTTGGGTTCATTTCTGGGTCTTTGATTCTATTCCATTGATCTACCTGCCTGTCACTGTACCAATATCATGCAGTTTTTATCACTACTGCTCTGTAGTACAGCTTGAGATCAGGGAGGCTGATTCCCCCAGAAGACCTTTTATTGTTCAGGATAGTTTTTGCTATCCTGGGTTTTTTGTTATTCCATATGAATTTGAGAATTGCTCTTTCTAGGTCTATGAAGAATTGAGTTGGTATTTTGATGGGGATAGCATTGAATCTGTATATTGCTTTCGGCAGGATGGCCATTTTAACTTTGTTAATCCTGCCATGAGCATGGGAGATCTTTCCATCTTCTGAGGTCTTCTTCAATTTCTCTCTTCAGAGACTTGAAGGTCATACATACGGTCACTTGATCTTTGACAAAGGAGCTAAAACCATACAGTGGAAAAAAAGACAGCATCTTCAACAAATGGTGTTGGATCAACTGGCTGTCTACATGTAGAAGATTGCGAATTGATCCATTCCTATCTCCCTGTACAAAGCTCAAGTCCAAGTGGATCAAGGACCTTCACATAAAACCAGATACACTGAATCTAATAGAAGAGAAAGTGGGGAAGAGTCTTGAACACTTGGGCACAGGGGAAATGTTCTTGAACAGAACACCAATGGCTTGTACTCTAAGATCAAGAATCAACAAATGGTACCTCATAAAATTACACAATTTCTATAAGGCAAAGGACACTGTCAATATGGCAACCAACACTTTGAGAAAAGATCTTTACCAATCCTACATCTGATAGAGGGCTAATATCCAATGTATACAAAGAACTCAAGAAGCTAGACCCCAGAGATCCAAATAACCCTATCAAAAAAGGGGAAGTGAGCTAAACAGAGAATTCTCAACTGAGGAAACTCGAATGGCCGAGAAGCACCTAAAGAAATGTTCAACATCCTTAGTCATCAGGGAAATGCAAATCAAAACAACTCTGAGATTTCACCTCACACCAGTCAGAATGGCTAAGATCAAAAACTCAGGTGACAGCAGATGTTGGCGAGGATGTGGAGAAAGAGGAACACTCCTCCATTGCTGGTTGGAATGCAAGTTGATTCAGTTTGGTGACCTTCAGAAAAATGAACATACTACTACCTGAGGACCCAGCTATTCCACTCCTGGGCATATACCCAGAAGATGCTCCAAAATGTAATAAAGACACATGTTCCACTATGTTCATAGCAGCCATATTTATAATAGCCAGAAGCTGGAAACAACCCAGATGTCCCTCCACAGAGGAATGGATACAGAAATTGTGGTACCTTTACACAATGGAATACTACTCAGCTATTAAAAACAATGACTTCATGAAATTCGTAGACAAATGGATGGATCTTAAAAATATCATCCTGAGTGAGGTAATGCAGTCATAAAAGAATGAACATGGTATGTACTCACTGTTAAGTGGTTATTAGCCCAAAAGTTTGAAATACTCAAGAGTCACTTCACAGCAACAGTAGTACTGAGTGTGAGGTCCCAGATGGAGGGCTTGGAGAAAGGACTGAAGGACCTGAGGGAGTGTGCAGCCCCAGGGAGATACACGCCCCCCCCCATACTTCTGGAGACTGATCCACCAACTAAAGAATACACATGGAGGGACCCATGGTGCTGGCCACAAATGCGGCAGAGAGGCTCTTGTTATCTGTCAGGGGGAGGAGAGGCCCTTGGGCCTGAGGGTGTTAGATCCCCCAGTATAGGAGAATGACAAGGAGGAAAGATGAGAGTGAGTGAGTGGGTGGGTGCGTGGGAGGGTGGGTTGAAGAATATCCCCATAGTGGCAGGGGGAGGGTGGAGGAAATGGGGAGGTTCCAAAGGGGAGATCTGAAAAGGGGGAAACATTTGAAATGTAAATAAAGTATGAAAATAAAAAATAAAATAAAATAAAAAAGAAAGAAAAAAAAGAAAATGTATCCCACACTTCCTGAAAAAAAAAATATGTTTGATTCATAATCTTGAGGACCTGCAATCTCCCAGAACCTACATTTAAAAAAAGAAATCTAGAAATGATGGCACCCAATTGTAGTCTCAGGGCTAGGTAAAATGAGATGCAGGAAAGCCTGCTGGGCATGAATGCAAATACCTATAAGCCCAGCATGGGCAGACACAGGAGGATGCTGGGAGCTCATTGTCTGGACAGCTTAGCCAAAATAAGGAGTTTCTAGTTCAGTAAGAGAGTCTGTTTCAGGAAAAAAAGTAGAGAGCAATAAAGGAAGACACCTGACAACCTGATTTGGCCTATACATGGGTATACAAAAGCCTACACGCCGACATACTCACGTGCATGTACTGTGCAAATGCAACAACTTAGCACACAGTGATACAGTAGTCTCCTGAGAGGCTCTGCTAGATCCTGACCAATAGAGATGCAGATGCTCTCAGCCAACCATCCAACTGAGCACAGGGATCCCAATGGAGGAGTTAGGGGAAGAGCTGAAGGAGCTGAAGGGGCCTTGTCTGGCATCAATGGGAGGAGAGGCCCTTGGTCCTGTGAAGGCTTGATGCCCCAGTGTAGAGGAATGCTTGGGCAGTGAGGTGGGAGTGGGTAGGTGGGTGGGGGAGCACCCTCATAGAAGCAGGGTAAGGAGGGATGGGATAGGAAGTTTGCAGAGGGGAACCGGGAAAGGGGAGAACACTTGAAATGTACATAAAAAAATATCCAATAAAAAAAGAAGTATTCTAAAAGAAAAAAAAAATGTTAAAACAAGGTGGACAGCTCCTGAGGAAAAACAGTCAGGGCTAACCTCTAGCTTCTTCTCTCTTCTCTCCCTCTCTCATACACATAATGCATGTATACACATGCACACACACAGCATAAACAATAAAATAAACCACAAAATATAAAAGAAAGATGAAGTCAGACATGCCAGCCTAGAGAATGTTTCTTTGCCTTTGTTATTTCTCACAGAATCTTAAAATATTTTAATAAGTAACATGGTCTCTAAGCCATCCTGAGAAGGGAAAACTGAAATCCAGTGTTTTTCATTTGTTTGTTTATTTGTTTTGGTTTTTGTTTTAAGTCAACTTTTTTTTTCTTGAAAGAGTCAAACTGGTCAGAGAACCTTGTAAAGACAGAGCCACTAACAGATTGATTTTGACTTTTCCACCCTTTATTCAGTTGCTCCAATCTTCAGCAAGATGCATGTGTCACCACAGCACATGTATTATCAGGAGCATTTCAGATGGACCTTATAACTTGTTTCCAAGAATACCCATCCAAAAGAGCATGAAACTGGGGGTTAAGGGAGGAATACGTCCTTCTAGAGGGTCCAAGCCAGTAACTGGGCCACTGCGCATAAGCTCACTCGTGCAGACTCCACAGGGCACTGTATTGCTTAGTTAAGTCACGTCCTGTTATGTGAGACTAAGAACAGAATAGTCAATGAGTTTCACTCCATGTAGAAGACCCAGCTTCACCTGGGCAAGAGAAGACAGAGAGGTCACTGGAAGAATGAAAAGCCAAGCCAGGCTCTACACACACCAACTCCTAGTATAAATTAGCTCTCTCAGTTCCACCCAGGAATCCCTGATTTCAGCTCCTCATGAATTAATAAAGTCATTCAGTTAAACCCACTGATATAGCCATTTTTACTGCCAAAATGATAAAATAACTGCAGCCTTGCTTTTTTATGGAAAAAAAAAAAAAAGTTGAGCATTAGCAGTTCCACGTGCTTAACCTAATACAAAACACCCTAAAAGCGAATTCCTGCAACAACATTAAAGATGTGGCTCCATCACTGCAGCCATTTCAGTAGGAAAGATACAGTAGCCATCCAGGTTAAAAGCTATCATCTTCAGAAATCAGGATATCAGAATTTACAAAGCACTCACCAGCCAGGATCATCGGACCAGTTTTATGGAGTTAAATAGACATGTCACTCAGATTTTCCCTCTCTTGTCAAAGAGATGTCAGGAAAGCCCATTGTAGGGCAACTGACATGGAAATCCTGTGCTCCTGGAATAGGGCTCCAATTACGTATGAGCTTGACCCAGATGCTTGTTGTCCTGGCCCCAAGAGAGGGAGGTAGTTGTTACAAGGCAGCTGTCATCTGGTTCTCAGTAAGGCATGGAAAAGTGATGGAAGACATGATCTGCTTGTAGGATTTGCCCCATTGCTCAAGGATGAACATAGTAGGTACCGAGAAAGAGCGGAGGAGAGAGAGAGAGAACACAGGAGGGGCTGTTGGATGCAGTTCACAACAGAAACATGCAGGCTGCACAGAAGGGATGACTCACATCCCACACTGTCCTAGATAATCCTTCACAACATTAAGAAATAGAAAAGTGTATGTTTAGTCGTTCTTAACACTGAGCTCAATACTTAAGCAACGCATTTTCAAGAAGGGGCCCCACAGAACATCATCTTTGCCATATCATTTCTAATTTCATTATTGTTTAATTGCAGATAGATAGTGTATAACTTTGAGACTGTAATGCTCATGGGGATAGGGAATTGCTGAAAATGATTTAACTCTCCATGTAGAGCTAACAGTTGGGAAAATTGGCCTGCAGACAAACAACATCAAGGGTTCAGTCTCCCTCTCTTACTAGATAGTTCATGTCTTTCCCATTTTGATAGGCAGCAGAGAACAGAGTCCTCTTGGAACACATCACATGCTTCTCTCAGCAGTTAGAGTCTCATGGAGAGATTCCGGCTTTTTGTGTCAGAGACTGTATGACAGATACTTATCTTCATGAGCACCAGAGTGCAATGATGAACCTGACTTCATTCCCAGCTGCAGGAGAGCCAGGGTCTAGTGAGGGGAAAATGAGCATGTCCAAAAAAAAAAAAACCCACATGTTCAATATGAAGTTAAACAACAACAACAACAACAACAACAACAACAACAACAAAACCCTACAACATATGTACCCAAACGCTGGGTTGCACATAGAAGAGATAGCACCACTTGATCACAAAGGAAACTGACATTAGTCAGATTACCCATGGTTGGCAGAACTGGGTGATTCAAAGTGGCTTAAGGCCAAGGAGAATTTGTAGAGCTAGATTCTACTGCAGCTGGTTTACTGCAATGAGGTGGGGTACTCTGGGCTCTTCATCTATCTCTTGGGCCTGTTTGATACACAGTTAGCAGGTTGGTGGCACACTCGCCAAGTCAATAAAAGTTCCCGAGTTGAGTCGAAATTTTTGCAGTTGACCCATGCTGGATCCTGTATTCATCCTGAGCCGATCCCTGGGCTCAGAGAGCAGTTGTGCTTAGTAGGTGATGCTGAGGATGAGAGCAGTGGAAAGGATGCACACATGAAAATCAGAGGGCTAGATGCTTAGCAGACAGTTCTCATTAGCTTCTCCTCAACCTTTGAGCTTGATATTCCTCCAAGTTTGCTTCAGATGGACCCATAATTCCATCTCAAGAATCCAACTGGAACAAATTTCTTCATTAAATATGCTTCATTTAGGGACTAGATGCCTCAGGCCCTAGGGGAAGAAAATGCATGTTTGCTTTAGCTGTGCCCAATCTAGGTCAGCCAAATAGACTGCTCTTTACTCTTAAAAGAAAGCTGGAGCACAGGATCAATGAAGAACAAGGAAAGCTTCTTTGTGAAGTTTCAAAGTAAAGAAGTCACAAGAGCAGTCTTGGAAGACATTTGTGTATTCCCTTACCACCTTCCAGAATGGGTTTTGGGATAGGATGCTCAATACTCACAGCCAGCAACATCTCCACAGAAGACTCTGCTCTCTCTGCTGCCTAGGCTTGCCGTGGAGAAAACAGAATAGTACCGATCAGAATGTCTGGCTTGATAAGGAGAAACAAAAGAAACAGCAGTTTGGAGGATGTTTCCTAAACATGCCCCTACTCCTACAATAACCAGCTTACAAAATAGTCTCTTACAATTCCCGCTTCCTGTCATTATCACCTCCCATGATGAGTAACACTGGGCTGTGTCACGAATAAAATATTTCAGCAATAACGCTGTCCTTGGAGGGTAGGTCATAATGATACTATGGCTTCTCTCTTCCACCCTTTCAGATTCTGATTCTGAAAGGATCCAGCTATGAGGAATGTTGTGAAGACAGTCCAAAAGTATCTGGGGAGCTGGGATATGGTTTAGTGGAGCAACACTCTCACAGAGTACACAAAGCCCTATCTTCCTTCTCCAGCACTGCATATACAAGCTTGCACATATGCATACATACAGATGTATACAGACTGAGGCACAAACAACAAGGCTCTTGCCTTCATGAATATGCATGGACCATCCTGGGAGGTGATGTTTCATCACAGCCAAGCTTTCAGATAATGAGTGCTTGGACTGACACCAGATTTCTTTATGAGAACCCTGAACTACTCAAGAAAGCCACTTTCAAATTCCTGATCCATAGAACTGAACATTGCATCTATTCAGATAGCCATTGGATGATAAATAATGTATGATAGATAGATAGATAGATAGACAGATAGATAGATAGACAGACAGATAGATTAAATAAATAAGGCTCGATTACTTCCATTTCAGGCAGACAGGTCTAAGAATCCCATTATCTCCCATCTAATGGTTACAAGGCTTGCTGTCACATCTTGATCCCACGCAATGTGTGTAAGGTAGATGAGGTCAGGAAGTAGGTTGTAATCACTCTCTCTTTCTACCTACATCCTTTCATACACTGTAAATTCCTGATGAACACAGTAGAATTTCTCTTTTTCCGATTTTGTTTTCTGAGATAGTCATACTATGTACAGTAAACATGCTGACCTTAAACTTACTATGAAGCTCAAGCTGACCTTATAGTCTCAATCTTCTTGCCTCAAACTCCTCAGTGATAGGATTATGGGAATGTGCCACCATGCTGGACTTTATGTCTACTTTTCTATATGTGGGAAAACATGAAAACCCAAAGGTATACCCTTCTCTCAGGAATAATTAAATTATGTAGCTTCATTCAGGGTAAGATGTAGCCCTCTGATAAACAGAAACCAGGCCAATACAGACTTCAGCTCATTCAGGGGATGTTTTCTGCAAAGGTCATGATTACTTGAAAAACAGTCTTCAAGTCAATATAATCTATTTCAGGAAATGTGTCCATCAAGCAACCTCAGTATCTGAGTGGAAAGTGGAAGAGTCTGTACTGAGGAAAAATATACCACACCCTTTACTCAAGACATTGAGTTTTAGAAGATTCTTAGTCTAAAAGAGAATGCATCTCAAAGGGCAGGGACATTTAAGCAATTTTAGTGAGTGGTTCTGAAGTGGTTCAAGAGGAAGAGAGGACAGCCTGAACTGTGAAGGCATTGTGTACAAAGAAGCAAGTTACATGGAGGACTACAGGAAGTTTGTCATGAGAGCATGAAGTGAGGGAGAGGTGACAAGGCTGGAGGTGACAAGGCTGGAGATGGAAGACTTGGAAAATGGTGCATTTGATCTTTCATTTCTATGCTTATCTTGAAAGAGATGCACTTCTGGCCTTTGTTATGCACAAACTTTTCAAGGATATCTACATAATGAACCGTCTTGGAAAAGAGATGGAAAGAGATGGAAGAATATCCTCCCTCTGCAGAAAGGGCAGGTGTGTTGTATGACCATTAGAAACAAAAAAGCCTCCCTCAGTGAATTGGAGTAGTCAGCTTTGCACTACTGTGACAAATACCTTAGAAAGAAGCTTAAAGAGAGGATATATACATAGATATACATATCTATATATATATCTATATCGTATGTATTAAGGTTTGTATCCATGATCACCTAGCTCTGTTGTTTACAGACCCATGGAGGTGGTGCACCATGTAGCTATGGGGGGCACAGAACTGCTCACATCACAGACGCTAGGAAGCAGAGGCAGCATGCCTGTGCTAGCCAGCTCTTTCTTTCCTCTACCTTGTTCCATCTGGGTTGCCAGCCCAGTAGATAAATGGTACTACCAACATCAAGAGCAGATCTTTCTCTCTCTCAGTTAACTGATTCTGGAAATGTCATCACAAGCACATTTAGGGTATTGTTTTACTGCTCTTCCAGGTGAAGCTGATTATCACAGTTGAATATTATACCAGGAAAAAGTCCGAGAAAACACTCACATGGTTGGCTACTGGTATTACTGAGAGAATATGACCTTTACCTCTGACCAAGTAGACTTATATTTTCTGTCAGTATCCAGGAAACTATCAGGTTAGGCTGTTCAACAGGAAGCAGGAAAATCTTCGCAACCCACTTTGATGAATTCCAGGTTCTATCCAGCCAGTTCTTGAGCAGGAAAATGGCATATACCATTAGCCATAGAAAAGTATCACTGGGCACATAGAAGACTGTTGTGATAAATAATTGTTAAGTTTTTTAAGTACTTCAAGACACACAGAAATAGCTTTATGAAAAAGTAGTTAAACTCTTCTATATCTCTAGCAGGAATTAAGTTAGAATTTACAGCAGCATTTCTACCCTGTAGCCTAAAAGCTGCATGCATCCCAAGATAGCTAAGGATGCAACTGAACACAGTTTTAGATTATACCACATCACAATATCAAAGGGTTTGGTCATCACTGGTGGAGGAAAGAGGGAGAAAGAACCTGTTGTGTCTAGCCAAAGTAGAAATTTATGATGATTTCAAGGTAAATTATTGCTTGAATAAGAAATGCCACCCAGCTCAAAAGGCCTAGGTATAAAGCTGGTAGTGCTGTCCTGAAGGATTCTAGAAACTTCAGCAGGTGGAGGAAGAAATTTCCTCACTGAGGAAGTTGGAGGAAGGTCCATGGGATATCTTGTTCCTGACCCCTTCCTGTTCCTCTCTTCCTGCTCATCATGTTGTGACAGCCTCTTTCTGTATATATTTCAGTTTTCACAGTGTCCTGCCTAGGTGTCTGGGAACAATGACCACAGATACTTTGAAATGATAAGCCCAAATATATGCTTCTTCCCCTAAATTGTCTCTGCAACAGAGGCAGTAATAATAATGAACAGAAGGGTTGGCTACAGTTGCCTTCCATCTAAAGCGAGGCTCTTCCTGCTAGTCCATAACATTCTTCTGCAGCTAAGCAAGCTATGTATCCCTTAAAATATTTTAGTTTTCTCAGGCTACCCTAACAAAATACTATGGACTAGCAGGCTTAAACAACAGACATGTAGACTCGTGTGTTTCTGGAGGATGGAAGTTAACAGGAAGCTAGAATGCTGCTCTCTTTTTGTTCACTGCTAATTGCCTTCTTACTGTCCTCCATTGGGAGTGAGGTTAACACTATGATGTCTCTATTTATAAGGGCATGAATCCCATAATGAGGGCCCTATCCTCATACATTTTTATAAGTATAACGTTCTTCCAAAGATCCCACATCCAAATGCTATCACATTGTGGGTAAGGGTTTCAACATATGAACAATAGATGCACAATAAATATCAGGCAGCCTGGGGTGTAGCCCCTAAGAGTTCCCTAAACATTCACATGATGATATAACCCTACAGTGCCTAAGTATTTGGACCCTTAAATTCTCAAGCAAAGGGAAGATTGAATATTAGTTTGTTCAGCTTCCTTCCACTCACAGCATTATCAGAGTTAATGATGTTTTTTTTTTCTGTCTAAAGTTCCAGAGACAAAATGCTATTCACCTTTTCCTCTACCACCCAATGTACCTAGAATCCAAACTGGCCAAATCACCACAACTTGGTCGTTATCTAAACTTATTTTCTTCTGCAAAGACAGAGCCTGGCACTGTAGCATAAGTTTTGCTGAAAACTTTTGCAGGTTGTTTCAGAGCCAAATGACCAGCTGAAAAATTGAGAAGCTAGGTTGCCTTATATCAAGGGATTGTAAGATATCTTCCCACTATTGTTCAACAACAGACACATAGTGAAGAGATTAGCTATCAAGGGACCTCCCCAGCTAAGTGTTTGAAAACCCAGATAGCTCCACCGTATGTTAACAGAGGAAAGCTTCCAGAGCAATGGCCATGTTGTGCTGGAGTCTGTGAGCCATGCTGGATCCTGCCCACAGAGGCAAGGCCTCCTCAAAACATCTTAGCATCTAGAGACTCTCTAGCTCCACGGTGCAGGGGTTGAGAGCAGCAGCGGATGTGACAGCTTGGAGTTGATGCTCAGCTTCCTGTTACTTTGATGACAAATCTGAGATAAAGATTGGGAGACACAAAATAGGAACAAATATCAAGTACCCTTACCCTTGCCACTCTAGAGAAGACCCAGGACCATGTCTCCACAAATGAGAAGCCTGGAAAGGCAAGGAGGATGGCAGTGCACAGAAGCCTGTGGGACACAAGATAAAATACAAAAAAGTAACTTGACACTCATAAAGCAACCCAGACTTAATCTAACCTAGAGAACACAACATATGTGGTAATGGGGAAGGAGGGAATACGTCTTTCCCTGCTTTAGGTCTATAAACAAAAAAGAAAAAAGAAACCTAAAGAAGCAGAGACAGCAAACTTTAGCTTTAAATGGTAGCCCCTCAAGTTGTATGAAGCAATGGCGGGCAACCAGTCAGTGCTGTGGAGCTACCTCACTATTGCATGGGGGCAAGGAACAAACATATCAGAGAGAACTGTCATGAACCCACTCTGCCAGGAAGAATAGAAAAGGTTTCATGACTACATCTCCAAATTCTCAAGTACTTTCTACATGTGCTGAGAGAAGACCTAGAGAGACACTGAACCATGCACATGTCCCACAGGAACTTGATGGAGCAAGCAAACTCAAGCTAAGACCTGTCTGCTGGCATCATGAGCCCTGTGAGAGGAAAATAGCCAATGTGAAGACAAGCACAGGTAGGTTTCAGAGGGCTGTATCAGAGTCTGGAACTGAATGAAGTACAATAGGGGGAAAGCAGAACCACCCTGAACACTTACATAACAGTAGCTGGTCCAGTAGCAAGTACTTTGAGGTGATGCTCCTTTCTGGCTGAAGTGTCAAGCTAAGGCTGGGAAACTAAGGGAGGACAGACCCTGTGACTCAGGTAAGTGTTTGTCCTATCACAGCAAAGACAAATTCTTAAGACAATTCATAGAGAGGATAGACATTTTCTGATGCTGTGAGCAAAAAAGAAATTTTGACACATGCTATATTATTATTATTATTTTTATCTTAACTTTAAAAGATCTTTTGAGACAGGGTCATACTATGTAGTGTTGACCTGGAACTTGCTACATAGTCATGGTTGACCTCAAATTCATATAGATCCATCTGCCTCTTTCTCTTAAGTGCCATCACATTTGTATTATTTTATATTTATTTCATGCTGTTATTTTAAAAATCTTCACCATTGTCTAATATATTGTCTAAATATTCAATAGTTTTGACTTAGTCTTCATAGTATATAGTTAGGAGTTAGGTGATGGTCCTGTGTCCGCACTTGCATGGTTGTGTTTTGTCAACTCTAACACATGTACTTCTCACCCGTAGTTTACTACTCTCTTTTCGTTCCTCCCCATCCCTTCCTCTATGTGATTGCCATATCAGCTTCTATAGTTTTAATACTTGTTGAGCTCTGTTTACCCCCAACTTCTCCTGAAAATCCCCTTCCTTTGTGTTTTGCTCCACTACAGAATCTCTGTTTCTCTTATACTATTTTAAAGCTTTGCTCAATATGTTTCTTTCCATTCTTACCCCTTGTAACTAATATTCAAGTATACACCATATTATGGTGATTTCATTGTTCCTCAGAAATGACTGTAAGAAGGGAACTTAATGTTTTCCTGCTGTATTTTGATAGCTGGGGTATCTATCAATTCTGTTTGCTTATGAGGTTAATATTCTATTCTCAAAATGCCCCACATGTATTGGATTCAAGTGTATCTATTGACCTACACCAGTGGTCCATAGAAGAGGTACAATATCTTGGACCTAATATAACCAAGTCTCACTTGAACATTTAAAAAACTTCAACTGGTGAAGTTGAAGTATGGGTAAGTTATTTAAAGGTCCAACCAATGACCTAATCCAGATAGCAAACCCCAATGTAAAGATGTAAATATGAAAAACCAGGGCAGTATATCTCCTGGAAACAAATCAGTAATGGATATGATTGGACTAAAGATTAAATGCTAGGCCAAAAATTCAAAAGGATAACAGGAAGAATGATCTAAAGAGTAAAGACATCACAATTTGCCTCTGAAATGACTTAAAAGGAAAGACAACTAGCTGACTGAAAGCTAGTGACAAAATACAGGATTCATGAGTTAAAGGACACAGAGACACAAGAGTGTGGAAAAGTAAGACCAAAATCTTGGAAAGGAAGAGCTCAACAAATCAAATTAATACCACAGTGCATACCTCACAGAATGGAGGACAGAATATGTGAATGTGACCACAGAAAAGATAAATTAAAATAATTATAAATAAAGATACAATTTCAAGAATGAAGGAACAGTGTACATGGTCTGAAGAATATCTAAAAGGAGCAACTTACTGAATCATCGGCATTGAATAAGGAGAAGCACAGGGCACAGTCACAGGAAATACATTCAATACGATGATATTTTCCTTAATCTAGGTAAAAAGGTGTCCAAAGCAGATATAAGATGCAAGAAGAAAGCTGAGCACAAAGGACCTAGGAAGCACCTTCTCTGGCTATTATATCTAAAAAATTAAATATAAAAAACAATAAAAAAGAAAATGTAAGCTGCATTAGACAAATACCAAGTCACACACAGAGAGATACCTAGCAGAAGACTAGATTTCTGAACAGAAACATTAGAAGCCAGGAAGGTGTGAAGTAATAATACGTTTCAAACTCTTCAACAAATAGAATGAAAACCCAGATTCTGTTATCCAAAAAAAAGCTGTACTTAAAAATTAAATTGTCCATTGTTCAGTTCGGGCCTTGCTCCTTGGTCCAGTGGAGCCTTGCAGGATGCCAAGAGTGTCTTGCCTCCTTGTGGAAACCTTCATGGGCCCCAAAATGAACTAGCTTGGAACCCTGCCTGACTACCCATACTAGATGGATAGACCTGCCTCCCCAGCTGGTCTGCCTGGGACAGCCTACAGAGTTGGGTCACCCTGACAAAGTAGCTGTGTCTGACTAGGACACAGCCTGAAGAGTAGGTTCTACCCACAACACAGCCTGCAGAGTGGGGTCTGCCTGAGGCACAGCCAACAGACTAGGGTAACCTGACTACCACTGACTGGCCCACAGCTACCTTCCAGAGAAGACCTGATGCCATCAGGATCATCTATCTAAGACCAGGGAAAAATAGATGGCTCAAGGATAGTGGAAGAACACAATAAACAAGTCCCAGAGCAATATGGCACCACCAGAGCTCAGCGATCATGCAACAACAAACACTGGGTGTCCTAATGAAACTGAGCTACAAGAAGAGGATCTTAAATACAATACTATAAAATGATAGAGTTCTCTAAAGAGGACATGAATAAATCCCTTAAGGAAATACAGAAACATTCATGAAAATAGGTAGAGACATTTAAAGAGGGAGAACATAAATATAAAGAAATAGAGAAAAATACAATCAAACAGGTAAGAGATACGAATAAAACTGTTCAAGGCCTGAAAAGGGAAATAGATACAATAAAGGAAATACAAACTAAGGCAATCCCTTAGATGGAAAACCTAGGCAAGAGAACAGGAACTACAGATGTAAGCATCACAAAAAAGAATACAGGACATGGAAGAGAATTTCAAGAGTAATAGGATGCAAAAGAAAGAAATCAATATATCAGTCAAAGGATATCCAAAATGTAAAAAGTTCATGATACAAAACATTTAGGAAATTTGGGACACTATGAAAAGACTAAACCTAAGAATAATAGGAATAAAAGAAGAAAAAGATTCCCAGCTCAAAGGTCCAGAAAACATCTTCAACAAAATCATAGAAGAAAATTTCTCTAACCTAAAGAAAGAAGAAGTACCTATAAATGTACAAGAAGCATACAGAACACCAGATTGGACCATAAAGGAAAATCTTCCCACCACATAATAATCAAAACACTAAATATACAGAACAAAAAAAGAATTTTAAAAGCAGCAAAGTAAAAAGACCAACATATAAAGGCAGACCTATCAGAATTATGCATGACATATCATTTGAAATTCTAAAAGCTGGAAAGGCTTGGGTAGAGGTCTCTAAGACCTTAAGAGACCATAGATGCCAGCCCAGAATACTATACCAAGCAAAAATTTCAATCAACATAGATAGAGATACCAAAATATTCCATGCAAAACAAAATTCAAACAATATCTTTCCACTAACCCAGCCCTACAGAGGGACTACTAGAAGGAAAAATACAATGCAATGATGCTAACTACATTCAGGAAAACTCAAGAAATAAATAATGCCACACTATTAAGACCAATAGAAAAGAAACACACATGTATTCAACCACCACCCACATTGAAATAACAGAAAGAAACAATAATTAGACACTAATATCTCTTAACATCAATGGATAAAATTTCCCCAGTAAAAATATATAGGCTAACAGAATGGATGTGTAAAAAAGAATCCATCATTCTGCTGTATATAAGAGACACATCTCATGAAAAACAAAACAAAACAACAATAACAACAAAAAAACAGTCATTATCTGTCTTAGTCAGGGTTTCTTTTCCTGCACAAACATCATGATGAAGAAGCAAGTTGGGGAGGAAAGGGTTTATTCAGCTTACACTCCCAATTGCTGTTCATCACAAAAGGAAGCTAGAAATGGAACTCAAGCAGGTCAGGAAGCAGGAGCTGATGCAAAGGCCATGGAAGGATGATATTGGCTTGCTCAGCTGGCTTTCTTGTAGAGCCCAAGAATACCAGCCCACAGATGGTACCACTCACAAGAAGCCCTACCCCTTGATCACTAATTGAGAAAATGCCTTACAGCTGGATCTCATGGAGGCATTTTCTGTACTGGAACTTCTTTCTCTGTGATAACTCCAGCTTGTGTCAAGTTGAAACAAAACCAGCCAGTACATTATCTCAGGATAAAAGTGTGGAAAAGGGTTTTCCAAGCAAATGTACCCAAGAAACAAGCTGGAGTAACCAAATAGATTTTCAACTGAAAATAATCAAAAGAGACATGGAAGGACACTTCATATTCATCGAAGAAAAAAATCTACCAAGAGGACATCTCAGTTCTGAACATATATACCCCAAATACAAGGGTACCCACATTCATAAAAGAAACATTACTAAAGTTTAAATTATACATCAAACTACACACATTAATAGTAGGAGACCTTAACACCCCACTGTCACCAGGGTACATGTCATCTAGACAGAAACTAAACAGAGAAATAATGAAACTAACAGAGGTTATGATTCATATGGTCTTAACAGATATCTATAGAACACTTCACCCTAATACAAAAGAATATACCATCTTCTCAGTACCTCGTGGAACTCTGCCAAAATCGACCATAAAATTGGTCACAAATCGAACCTCAACAGATACAAGAAGACTGAAATAACCCCATATATCTTATCAGATCAACATGGATTAAAGCTGGACTTCAGCAATAGAAATAACAGAAAGTCTACATATGTATGGAAACTGAACAACTCTCTACTCAGTGATCACTGGGTTAGAGAAGAAATAAAGAAATTAAAGACTTTTTAGAAATCAATGAAAGTGAGGGCATAACATACCCAAACTTCTGGGACACTATGAAAGCAGTGCTAAGAGGAAAGTTGATAGCACTAAGTGTCCTCATAAAGAAATTGGAGATTTCTCATACCAATGAATTAAAAATACATCAGAAGCTCTACAAAAGAGAAGGAACTACCCCCAGGAGGAGTAGACAGCAGGAAATAGTCAAATTCAGGGTGAAATCAATCAATTAGAAACAAAGAGAACAATACAAAGAATCAATGAACCCAGCAGCTAGTTCTTTGATAAAATCAAAAAGATAGACAAACCCTTAGCCACACTAACCGAAAGTCAGAGAGACAGTATCCAAATCAACAAAATCAAAAATGAAGATAGAGACATAATAATGGACACTGAATAAATTAAATGAATCATTAGATCTTACTTCAAAAGCCTGAATTCCACAAAATTGGAATATCTAAATGAAATGGATGATTTTCTAGTCACATACCAATTACCAAATCTAAATCAAGATCAGGTAAACTATTTGAATAGTCCTATAACCTTTTAAAAAAAGAAGCAGTCATTTAAGGCCTCTCAACCAAAAAAATATCCTGGGCCAGATGGTTGTAGTGCAGAATTCTACCTGACTTTCATATAAGAACTAAGACGGTTCCACACAATAGAATCAGAAAGAACAAAGCCAAACTCATCTGATGACACTACAGTCACCTTGATACCTAAACCACTCAAAGACTCAACAAAGAAAGAGAATTTCAGACCAATCTTTCTTATGAACATTGATGCAAAAATAATCAATAAAGTACTTACAAACCAAGTCTAAGAACACATCACAGACATCATCCCCCACGATCATGTAGGCTTCATTCCAGTGATGCAGGGATCGTTCAATATATGAAAATCCATCAACATAATCCACCATATAAACAAGCTGAAAGAAAAAAAAACCCACATGATTATCTCACTAGATTCCAAAAAAGAATTTGACAAAATCCCTTCATAATAAATGTCTTGGAGAGAGCAGGGATACAAGGGGCATACAAAAACACAATGAAGACAATATACAGCAAGCCAATCACCAACATCAAATTAAATGGAGAGAAACTTATAGCATTCCTATTAAAATCAGGGACAAGACAAGGCTGTCTACTCTTACCCTATCTCTTCAATATAGTACTTGAAATTCTAGCTAGAGCAATAAGACAACTAAAGGAAATCAAGGGGATACAAGGAAAGGAAGAAGTATTTTTTTTGTGGATTATGTGATAATACTTTAATGACCACTAAATTCTACCAAAGAACTCCTACAGCTGATAACATCTTCAGCAAATTGGATGGATACAAAATTAACTAAAAAATTCAGTAGCCCTCCTTTACATAAACAATAAATGGGATGAGAAAGAAGTTAGGGGGACAGTACAATAGCCATAAACAATATAAACTTCCATGATGTAACCTCTAACCAGGCAAGCAAAAGACATATAACAGAACTTCAAGTCTCTGAAGAAAGAAATTGCAGAAGATATCTGTCTTAGTCAGGGTTTCTATTCCTGCACAAACATCATGATGAAGAAGCAAGTTGGGGAGGAAAGGGTTTATTCAGCTTAGATTTCCACATTGCTGGTTCATTACCAAAGAAAGTCAGGCCCGGAACTTTAAGCAGGTCAGGAAGCAGGAGCTGATGCAGAGGCCATGGGGGGATGTTACTTACTGGCTTGCTTGCTTCCCCTGACTTGCTTAGCTTGCTCTCTTATAGAACCCAAGACTACCAGCTCACAGATGGTACCACCCACAAGGGGCCTTCCCTGATTGATTACTGAGAAAATGCCTTACAGCTGGATCTCATGGAGGCATTTCCTTAAGCTCCTTTCTCTGTGACAACTCCAGCTTGTGTCAAGTTGACACACAAAGCCAGCCAGGACAACTGACACCTTGTCAACTTGGCACACAAACACATCTCTATTAAACCTCAACTCTTACTTTCTTACTCATCCCCAAGATCTAAACAACTTTTAAAGTCCCACAGCCTTTACATATTAAAAGTTCAATTCCTTTAAAATATCCAATATCTTTTAAAATTCAAAGTCTTTTAAAAATTCAAAGTCTCTTAACTGTGGGCTTCACTAAAATACCTTCTTACTTCAAGAGGGAAAAATATCAGGGCACAGTCACAATCAAAAGCAAAATCAAACTCCAACTGTCCAATGTCTGGGATCCACTCATGATCTTCTAGGCTCCTTCAAGGGCTTGGATCACTTCTCCAGCTCTGCCCTTTGTAGCACACACCTTGTCTTCTAGGCTTCAAGTGCCTGTACTCCACTGCTGGTGCTGTTCTTGGTGGTCATCTCATGGTACCAGCATCTCTAAAACACTGCTGTCTTCCCCTATAACTAGGCTTCACCAATAGCCTCTCATAGGCTCTTTTCATAGTGCTAAGCCTCAACTCCTTTGCATGACCTCTTCAGTCCTGGGTCATCATTTGTAACTGAGGTTTCACCTTCACCAGTGGCCTTCTGCATTCTGTCACAATGCCGAGGCTCAGCTGCTCTTCATGACTCCTTCATGCCTTCAAAACCTGTACTACCTGGGTAACTCTTACACATTACCAAGTCCAGTCACAGCACAAGGTACAACCCTGGCTATCTCTGGAACACAGCTTTTCTGCTTTCAGAAAACACTTCCCAGAAGATTTTACCTCAATGATGCTGACTTCCTCCTCCTTCTCCTCTTCCTCCTCCTCCTCCTCTACTTCTTCCTTTATCTTTAAATACATTTTTTATTCTTTTTATTTTTAAAAATTTATTTTCCAGTTCTCCCCTTTGAAAACCTCCATCCCATCTCCCCTCCACCTGCCTCTATGAGGTTGCTCCCCCACCCACCCACCCACTCACTCCTGTCTTCCTTCCCTGGCATTCTCCTACACTGGAACATCTAACACACTCAGGTCCAAGAGCCTCTCCTCCCACTGATGGCCAACAAGGCCCTCCTCTGCCACATATGTGGCCAGCACCATGGGTCCCTCCATGTGTATTCTTTGGTTGGTGATCCAGTCTCTGGGAGCTCCAGCTAACCAGCATCAGTATTCCCAGTAATGCAAAGTTTTTGCTTAAGTAGTTATGATATCTTGTTAATCACAGCTGATTCTTCAGCCCCAGCTAACCAAAACCACAGAATCTTCACAATCAAAAGAGAAATGGCCCTGATAAGAGTCTTTAATCTTCCCTCTGAAATTTTACAAGTCAGGCCTCAATCTTCTGCACTGTTCTCAACATTATCTTCCAAGCTCCTACATAATATCCTACAAAGCTCTTAACACTGAATGTATCTTCCAGCCCAAAGTTCCAAAGTCCTTCCACAGTCCTCCCCAAAAACATGGTCAGATTGTAACAGGAATACCCCACTATGCTGGTACCAATTTGTCTTAGTCAGGGTTTCTATTCCTGCACAAACATCATGACCAAGAAGCAAATTAAGGAGGGAAGGGTTAATTCAGCTTACACTTCCACATTGCTGTTCATTACCAAAGGAAGTCAGGACTGGAACTCAATGCAGGTCAGAAAGCAGGAGCTGATGCAGAGGTCATGGAGGGATGTTACTTACTGGTTTGCTTGCTTCCCCTGACTTGCTCAGCTTGCTTATAGAACCCAAAACTTCCAGCCCAGAGATGGCACCACCTACAATGGGCCCTCCCACCTTGCTCACTAATTGAGAAAATGCCTTACAGCTGGATCTCTCATGGAGGCATTTTCTCAACTGAAACTCCTTTCTCTGTGATAACTCCAGCTTGTGTCAAGTTGACACACAAAACCAGCCAGTACAATATCAGAAGATGGAAAGATCTCCCATACTTATAGATTGATAGGATTAACATAATGAAAATGGCCATCTTACCCAAAGCAATCTACAGATTCAATTCAATCCCATCAAAATTTTAACACTATTCTTCACAGATTCTGACAGAAATGATTTCAAGTTCATATGAAAAAACTAAAAACCCAAGATAGCTAAAACTACCCTGAATAATAAAAGAAATTCTGGAGATATCACTATCCCTGACTTCAAGCTGTACTACAGAGCAATAGTAATGAGAACTGCATGGTACTGCTATAGAAACAGACAGGTGGATCAATGGAATCACATCTAATAGAAGACCCAGAAATAAACCCACACACCTATGGACACTTGAGTTTTGACACAGAAGCCAAAACCATACAATGGAAAAGGGAGAGCACCACTGGAGTTTGCTCTTCCTGAGTTTGCTGTCAGCAGCATCTGCAACTGAAGCTTCAGACAACACTGCCTCCTCTGCACCATAAGAGCTGTCAAAAAAGTGACTCCATCTGCTTTAAGGTACTGCCACAAGAGTTGTCAAAATGGTGGCACCTGTCAAAACAGCAAAATACCTCCTTAGCCTACTACCACCTTGAAGTACCACAGGAGCTGTCCACTGTATTCTCTCTGGCCTCCTCAAGCAGCTCAACAGTGATGGCACTTGGGGCCAGGAAGGTCTTCCTATCTTAACCCATGGGCCTACTGCAGGGAAAGAGGTAAAAAAAGCCACCAATCCCTGAGTTTCTCACAAATCTCCGTAGAGGAAAACCCACTAATCAGCTCCCCAAGCTCAGAACTTGAAATCCCACCCATCCTCATTCTGAAAATCTCTGCTGTGTAAAGTTCTGCCCCCTAAGAAACACTAAACAAGCCCTGTCCTCTGTTCAATTCCCTGATGTCCACTCCCAGAGCTATTCCTGGATTTGTACCTCCATAACCTGGTATCTCTCAATAAATCTCTTTTATGAAATTTGCCGCCTGGTATGACTCTCGCATTGGAGGAACTAAGAAGCAATGAAGAGAAGAAGAGAAGAAGTGGAGCAGGGCTGAGGCTCCAAATCTCCTCGGCTCGGCCAAGAAGTCCCTCCCTTGGGAGCTGCAACGCCTTTGCTGAGAAGGATTTCTCTTGGAGCTGTGTAGCTCTGGGGCTCCAGTGTGTTAAACTAATTTTTAAAATCTGTTTTTCCTTCTCAGCCCCGCTCTCAGAATGATGGGTCTAAGACTAATTTGTTGTTGTTAAATGCCTAGGTTATAAACTGTGGCTCATCTTCTGACAAGCTCGTAACTTATTCAACCCATTTAACTATTCTATAACAATCACTTGGTTGGTTACCTCTCTTCAGTCCTGGCCAGCTTCTTCCTTCTTATCTCCTTGGTGCCCCTCTGAGTTCCACTACCTGTTGGGTTATGCCTGTCTCCTTATCTGTCTCTCATCTCGTTTCCTGTCTTGTCCCCTGCATCTCTCTTTAAGTCTCTCTATCTCTTACTATTTCCCAGAATCTTCTCTCTTCCTGCCAGTGTCCCATCTCTTATTTCCTGCCTCAGCTGATTGGCCATTGGCTTATTTTATTGACAGGTCATGTATATAAGAGATTATCTCTACATTTCCCCCTCTTTGTGCAACAAAAGGCTCTTCTCTGATATCAAAAATATGTACAACATTAATAATTGTGAAAACCATCAGGTAAGAATGACATTTACAGTGTCTAGTTCATTTAAATTTGGTAACTTTGGAGAATGTACACTACTATCTTTCCTATTTTATTGAGTTAGAGTTCTGTAGTAAATCATTTTCTATCATAACCTGCATAGACCTTAAAACATTTTTCTAAATCCTAACAATTTAAGCTTAATTGTGAGACTATCTAGTCTTCATCCCCATCAGAGACCAGAGAAGGAATAAATATCATTTGAGTATGCATAGCAGGCAGATTCCAAAACCCTGAAATGACAGAGGTTTTAGGCTGCCTGGACAGTCATCCACAAATTGTCTCTACAATATTGAAGCATCCATCTTCAGCCTTCTGGCCCTGTATATGACAGACTACTTTTGTGAAGCAGGGAATTATAAAAGACTTGCCTACAATGTCCTTGCAAGACTCTGAAGTCAACTTCCCTGCATTTTGTTTGTCCAGTTTGGACATTATTTTGTCTGCAATTGAGGCAAGGGCATTTTTTTTCTCAGTGGCTTGCCCCATATTAAGCAAACTTCATAATTAATGAGGTTCTTTGATGCTCATCATCTCCCTTGAAGTTGAATGAGGGTACTGCCAGGAGCAGAGGTCTCCTTGTCAAAAATATCTTTTAATAATAAAATATCTTTAAATGCCATATTCTGAAGATCTCAGATTTTGAAGTCTGTCTATCATCTATCTATCTATCTATCTATCTATCTATCTATCTATCTATCTACCTACCTACCTATTTGTAGTATATCTTAATTGTTTGTTTCTAGATATTTACTATTTGTTCAATTTTGAAAAAAATATCTCTGTAATAAACTAGACTAGTATCTAACATGACAATGAGCTTTATTGACTATTAACTTGCATGTCTTACTTATCCTAAACAGTTTGTAATAGCTTATTTCAAATGGACTAGAATTTAACACTGCATTTTTAAAAACTATATATGTATAATTTCTTAAAAAGAGTTGATATTTAGTATATTGTAACCAAATATAATATTAATTTTACATCGCTATTCAAAGATCAATACCAATGTATGATTTTTGGCTTGTCAATATTCTTTTATCTAAGAGTATATTCAATTATCTACCATTTTCAAATATTCTTATAGCCCTCCTTTTTCTTTTCATCCCCTCCCCCCATTTTTTTCCTACCACTCAATAGGAGAGAAAACGGATAAAAGAAAGAAAAAGAGAGAAATATCTGAGTCTAACCTAATTTTGTTTCCTTCCTGATTCAAGACAATAACCGTACCTTTAAATGATGACAAATATTTATCATTTATAGAATAACCAAAACAATCCACCTTACCTCTTGGGAATGAGGCATAGTTCTCTTAAAATATCTTCCTGCTGCCAGGCAGTGGTGGTGCACGCCTTTAATCCCAGCACTTCGGAGGCAGAGACAGGCGGATTTCTGAGTTTGAGGCCAGTCTGGTCTACAGAGCGAGTTCCAGGGCAGGCAGGGCTACACAGAGAAACCCTGTCTCGGAAAAAAAAGAACCCAAAATATCTTCCTGCTGATTTGGGGTGTCAGTTTTCTCTTTGGGGCACCCAAAATTTGAGAAAATGGTCAAGTCTTAAGAAAGCTAGCTAGAAGTTATTGTCCAGCCTCTGCATGCTAAGAAAGTTCAGGCTTAAGTAAAGTCCTGACTAGATCAGTCTGTAAGGCAGGACAAATTGAGGTCATCTTGGGTCAGCAGGTTTCGTTGAAGCTGGCCTGGAATCATGTTCTGATGAAACAGCTATTAAGACAGTCTGAGGTAGGATCAGGAAGGATGCTTGAACAGTATGCCTCAGCATCTCAGCATCCCCAAGAGTGAGTCTTGTCAGGGCTGTCTTTTTGGTTGATTTATTTTTTCTGTGAACATATAAGCTTTCAGAGGCAATAAACATTTCTGAATTAACATATGGAATGTGCAGTGTATACAGTTTAACTAAAGATGATGTTTGAACAGGTAAGCTTGCTCTCTCTCTCTCTTTCTCTCTCTCTATTCATAAGTTAGTTTGGAATGTGTAACTAAACTGTAGTATAAATTTATAACTATGCCAATTGAAAAGGTGGCATAATAAGTATGCTAAGTCTTAAGGATTTTAGCCAACAAGATTTATTGGCTATGTTTAGTTAAAGTTCTGGACTAGAAACTTTTTCATGACTCAATCACTCTCAAAGCTATTCTTGTGTAGGGGGATCAGTGTATATTTTAGCTTTTTTTGTTCTTGATTTCTCTCTTCCTCTCCTCAGCCAAGGTCTTTAGGGGGTCTTCCCCTGTCAAATATGATGTTTATTAATTTGGATAGAAATCCATAGTTTTTCTTTTCCTGTAGAAACAAGAGCATATTATGTCCCCCAATGCAGCAATTTTTAAATCTGTCTGTGTGAGATTTCTTATCCCTCTTGTTTGTCCTTTGGTCTCTCTTGAGTTTTCTGTTTCATGTAGTCAGTTGGCCTGATGCTGCTTTTATTCTAATGCTAATAGTGTTTCCTCAAGACCTAGTTGCTCCAGAGACCAGAATGGAGATGCTATAATGACCTTGCCCCCAAATTATTTCTGATTGATAAATAAAGATGCTGATGGCCAACAGTTGAGCATTAGAGACATAGGCAGGGTTTAGGGTTCCCTGGGCTTGGGGGTCAGAAGAGAACCACAAGGGGAAGATGAAGGTGAGGAAGGAGAGAGAAGCCACCATGGGTTAGGTAAGTCATGAAAACATGGTCCTGAGGGCTGACCAATTCGAGTTAACAACAGCCCAGATGAAACATAATGCATAATAACTTGGGGTTATCTATAGGAAAGTAGATTTTAAGAACATAGAGAGCAGATATCTGCCTAGCTTTAGTGCTGATTAAGGCTCATTGTAACTATTACAGGCTATGTGTATCTTCTATCTGGGAACTAAATTGTCAAAAAATGGGTAGAAACCTTGGCTTGGGATTAAAAAAATTTCCACAGCAGTTTTACCTATTGAAATTGGGCTGGTTCTGACTAAACTTGATAAAAAGAGAAACAGAGAGAGAGAGAGAGAAAGAGAGAGAGAGAGAGAGAGAGAGAGAGAGAGAGAGAGAACACTTTACAAAGAAAGTTATTGTAGGAGAAAACCTTTGGAACTGTTTACAGGTCAACAGAAAGTGGACAGGGGTATTAAAAGCACAAAACTGAGGGGAAAGGAAATATGGAAATAAAGGAAAGAGAACACAGTGCTGTTCTGAGGAAAATAATCATGTGTTTCGGGAACAAATGTTGCAGAGTGCCATGGAGTTTTAAATTATCACACAGAATTTACAGAGAAACCAACTGCTTGACAGCAGGGTTTGTAGAATGCTCACATGAAGCACTAGGGAATGAAACTGGAAATCCATCTTTTCAGAAAAGGCACCTTTGATGGTCTCCATTTTCTCTATTGCATCTATGAGCACTGATCATGCTGGACAGTTTTGACCATGGACATTTTATTTGAGGTGAGAGGTATTGTATATGTAATTGAAGGTATGTACTCCCATGCATGTCTATCCAGAAGTCTAATGGATATATTACTGCCTTTTTTTTTTTTTGATTCTCTGCTTTGTTTTCTTGAGGCAGGGTATCTCATTGAACTGGAAGCTTGCTACTTTAAATAACCTGTCTGGGCAATGAACTTAAGGGACTGACTGTGTCTTGCACCAATGGAGGAATACAAGGTCATAGATAGCCTTGGTATCAGTCCTGAAGCCTGTAGATCATGCAGTCTTACCCACTGAGTCATTGCTCCATCCAAAAAGATAATATTTTAGGAATATATTTTGATCATTATTCTTAACTGAATCTGATGGCTCATATCTTTAATCCCAGCATTCAGGAGGCTGAGACATGCAGGTCAATATGTACGCAAGGGCAGCCCTGCTACAAAATGAGTTCTAGGCCAGGCTGGACAAAAACTGAGACCATGGCAGAAACAAACAAAAACAGGAACAATAAAATGAAGAAAAAGAGAAGAGATCCTCCATATGAACTTAATAATAAAAAGGACTATAATGACTGAAAGGAAATTATTGTCACTGTTTTATGTCACTCTGGGTTTTAAAAACATGGATAAAAAATACTCTGACACATTCAGCAGCCTAAATAGGTTTTAAGTAAAAACCTTCATCAAGTCTTTACAAGAATGTTATTCTAAGATGTAGGACAAACTTTCTAATAGTCATTCAGGGTTTCCAGAAAGAATTACCACAGAACAAATGTTGGGACTAGAGCCAAAATTCCTCTTGCAGAGGACCCATGTCAGTTCTCAATGTAAACATGGTGGCTCAAAACCATGTGTGATTCTTGTGTGAGAAGATCTGATACCATCTTCTGGACTCTGAGTGCACTGTATGCATGTGGAGACCATGAATACATGCAGGCAAAACACCCATATACATACAATATAAAACAAACAAACAAACAAACAAACAATACTGTTAAAGAGAACAAAATGTCAAGACCTATATCTCTAATTCTCTATCTGAGACAATTTGTTTACAGTCCTTTTTGCAAATGATTATTCTGGGACAGGGGTACAATTCCTTGGTATACTATAGTCACAACCATATGAGATCCTGAGTTCAACCCTCAGTATCAAATACCAATGAACTTAAATTTTGTTTTAAAATCTTTTAAACTGCATTATAATAAAGGTGGCTGTTTCAGATCTAAGACAGAACTTCCCTGACTGTTGATGATGGTGGTAAATAAGATTTTATGGGGAATATGAAACATTTCCCAATCCTCTTTCAGGCTTCTTTCTGCATGCCTTACTTATCTGGTAACTGAAGTTCACTTCTATTGGTACTACCTTCTGTTGCACAGTGGACTCCTTCACGAAAATATGAAGGACCATAGTGAAAGAGACCTTCAGGATTGGATGCAAAACTCTTCACTGTTAACATATAGTGAGGTGATTTGTTTTTAATTTTGGTAGGGGATTGCATGTTGCCTAAGCTAACTCATCCTCAGCATTCCAAGTATTGTAAAAGATGCCCAATGTCATCTCAGTATTCACTGAGTATAGATGAAATAAGTCCCCAAAGTGGACTCATGTTACTAAACTCTGGTACTCACACATGCCTCGTACTGATAGAATAAAATACTTGCAGAAGATGCACATTTACTCTACTCAGGTCAAGTGAGGAAATAATTACAACCAATGTCAACTACTTTGAGGTTGAGGCTGGGAAAATGATAGTCTGAAACAGGCCTGGGAAATTTATGAATAAAACAAGACAATTGTTTGTAAAAGTATGACAATTTAACTATTTTCCCACTCTCCTCTTCCTCCATACAGAAAGTTTCCAAGTCACACCTTTCTTTGGGAAAGATAGTGCTCTGCAGCCCTCTCTGCCTGTGCTGAGCAACTCTGCACCCTCATCAGGAAGGATGTGCAACTTCTCCAGGATTTCCATGCCAGATGTGATTTCAGCATGGCTCCTATTAAGAGCCTCCAGTACTTCTCTCCAGCAGCTCATGGGCAGTGCCTACCTTAAGAGCAGTACCTACCTTAACCCACATGATGGCACTATTATGCTAACAATGTTGATTTACCAGTGCTAGCTCTCCACCTCAGCACTCTCCTATGCAGGAGCTCTCAAGTGAGATCTTACAGGAAGCACAGACAGGAAGGAAGATGCCCTCCAAGAATTCAGTGTGACTATCACTTACCAGGATATCACTCTCCTCCCTGTCTTTGATAGTCCAGTACAATGAAATTTTAGATCCCAATGCCATAGTGAACTTCTATCCAACACTGTCTGCCAGCTTTGTCCAGGACACGCCACCATGGGTACCAAATCAAGGATACAGCCTGGCACCTTCCTACCAGGAGGGCAGCCAGGTCTACTAATCACTACAAAAGCCTGGGCCCTCTGATAGCTGGAGAACTCTGGAAGTTCCTGCAGGCCTACAGCTTTGTGTCCTACCCTGGGAAGCAGACCTTTACCCATATAACATGAGACAGTGATGGTGGAAAAGGAAATTTAGCCAATGAATGTCCAAACACCACTATTCAACTCGGCCATGTGCTTACTGAGAAGACTGGTGTCTGGCATGTCTTGAGCCAGGTGGGGAAAGGAGTGGATTAGTATTCCAAGAAGAGACTCAGCTCTACCTTTCGGTAGTGGACACCCCACAGACATGGAGTGTGTGAGTCTTGACAAGTTAAGTCCATCTCTGGCTTTCCATCCCCACCTCCAGACTCTATCATAAGAGAGAATGCAAGGCCATGGTGAGTGGTATCCATCCTATATTAAGTGATGCCCAGGAGCACTCCGCAGTCACACATGTAACTAACTACCCAAGTTAATCAGTCCCATCCACCAATACAGGGCAATAGACGCCTTGCTGGCCTATTGATCTGGTGTCTAGAAGACACTGAGGACTTTTTGTTTTGGTAACATGGGATTTTCCATGAGTTGAAGTCCTTCTCCAGAGCAATGCAGCTCAGAAGCTATCCTGGAAGGAATATTCCTCCCAGATTCCAAGCATCTTTTCTGACATTCTCTTACACACTTAGGTATAGTCCATATACCATTGCTAAGTTGGCCAAAACTGCTTCTCCTCCTCCTTTCCTCCTCCCCCTCCTCCTCCTCCTCTTCCTTCTCCTCCACCACCACCACCGCTACTACTCTACTATTACTACTACTTATTTTTTAAATTTGCTGTGGTACTTCAGAGGTGACCCATCTCTAAGAACATAAGACCATGTAGACAAATTCTCTACTCCTGAGTTACACCTAAGCCCAAAGATTTAAATTTTAAAAGTTAGATTTCATGTCACTTATAAGAAGTCTGTGAAACATGGGGCTGGAGGAAAGCCTTGGTTGTTGAAAGACTTCCTTTACAGAAGTCTCCAACTGGGTTTGGATATCAAAAGTCAGGCTTCTGGATAATGCCATAAACCAAAAGAAGTTGTCTGAATCAGGTTAAGTTCTTGGAAATTATGGGCATGACAACCTGACTAATAGCAAAGTTCCAAGGAAATCCAAGGCACTGTATCAAAGACAGGGGAAAGCAAGTGAACCCCACACAACAAGGGGATTCTATAACCTCCAAATGGTGGCCATGCAGGGAAGCACCACACAAATATAAAGGAACACAAAACATCTTAGAAATCATGATATGGCATAGTCAGCAGAAACAGAGCAGTTATCACTTGTCTGCCAATAGAGGTGCTGCTGTGCTGCTCTAGCAGAGTTCAAAGGAATGCCTTACCTTCTGCTGCATGGGCCTGTGAGCTGTGTTGATATGAAATGGGAGAGAAGAGAAGAATCTCATTTCAGAGGGACTGACTTCTTCCTTCACTCTTTCCACTTGTGAAAATGGAGATGTGCCAGGGATTGGCACATTCAGGACAGACACTCTGTCTGCTGCAGAGTCCAGAACTGTGCTGTACCTACCTCCAGTTTCCTAGATGAGGACACCACCTGTCAATGGGGGCAGATCAATAACAGCCCCCATCCACAGTCCTTCAGAATTCCTGACCTTGCCTCCAGCTCCAAGCCGGGAACAGAGACTAAAAACACACAAGAGATAGTTGAACATTTGATGCCTCTGGATGTCCATGATTCCACAGCTACTAAATCCGAAGTTTCTACAATTATCTAGAATGATCAGACCCAGGAAAACTTCAGAGTCATCAAGAATGACCATGAAGCCTCTGAGTTAATTGATTGAGCTCCTTAGGACAAAATCCAGTGCCAGGACCTGATGAAGTTATAGGGGGCTGTGAGTGGTGCTGGTGCTAGTGGCAGGGATATTGACAATAGGGCAAAAGACTTGGAGGGGAAAGCTTCCAAACTGTCACCTAGCAGTCACAGCAGAGCTAGAGGACAGGAGCAAGAAAGACCAAGTGGACCAGAGAACAACTCTAAGAAAGGAGAGGAGCTTAAGCTATCAAGAAACAGAGCCAAAACAGAAGAGAAGCCCACCATCTCCAAGACCAAGAGGAAGAGGAATCCACCTGAGCTCAGCCACAACAGCTTTAAAAAGCCTCGAACCCACCTCACCATGCAGATGCTGGATTTCGTGCAGGTCTTCCACCCACTGGGGAAGATGAGTGAGTAGAAACCTGGCATCTCCTCCTTCGGGGGTCTGTGAACCTTCACCAGTGACAAAGATCCAGGCCCAGACCCAATTACTACAGCAGTGCTGGATATGCCATATGAGGATCAGGGCCCAGACAAAACCCCAGGCAATGCTCAGAGAGCAGAGAATGGTGCTCACAAGGAGTGCCCATCTCAGTGCAATTATAAGCTGCCCCTTGTTCAAGTTAGTACCTCTGCCTTTTCCACCCCCAGACAAGCCTTAAGCCAGACCTGTTTCTCAACGGCTCTCTTCATGGCTTTGAGAAGAATCATTCCATCTTACTCTACATTGCCTCATTCCTCTTCAACAGCCTACCACACTCAGGCCATTCCTACCATCTCATGAAGCATATTTTTGGTGGCCTCTGCCAAGCCAGATCTGCCAATTTCCTGTAGTTCCACATGACCTATGTAACCAACCACATCCAGTCTAGTACTGTGCCTCAGCTATCGCCTTCCAAGCCTGAAACCCAATATCTGCTGCAAAACTTCATCTGCCAACCCATTCCATGGAGGAAAGTTGCCTTTCTGGGGCATCCATCACAAAAGAGAAAAGGCCAGAGAGGGAGGACATGAAAACAGAGGCTCAACAGGAACTAGAGAATGGTGCGATATACACCTCTCTTGGGAAATGACAGCTCAGAGACCCCACATTGCAGGGGCCACATGCTGAGGACAAAGGTAGGAAAATGAGGCAAAGGGGCCACATGTTGTAGACATCATTCTACCATGGGGTTCCTGCAGATGGAACTGAGGACTTCAAGCTTCACAGAAATTGTCTTTGCCAGGTGAGACATGCCATCCACTGTCTTTTAAAATTTGTTTTGGTGAGACAGTATCTCTCTACGTAGCTCCAACTGTCCTGGAACTTGCCATGTAGATCAGGCGGGTGCCAAACTCAGAGATCCTCCTGTCTCTGCCTCAGAGCACTAGACTTAAAGGTGAGCATCACTGCACTGAGGCCTTATCTTTCTTTAACTTACTGAATTTCATACAAAAATCACTATTCTCTATAACCATTACTGTGCTCCAACTCCAGAACATTCCATGGTCATCAAGGCAGTGGTTGTCCCTGCTCCCTTTCCCCACTTTGTTTTATGACTATGTAGAGTTCTCTATTCTGGACACTAACACACTTGGGGTCACACATTTTGTGGGCTCCCCATATCTTTATTTTGTGACCTAGGGGAGGATGTTCTGAGATATGGTTTTGCTAAATAGTCCAGGCTAGCTCAGAACTCAAAATTTCTGACTCAGCTTCCAGGTGTGGTCACTACACCACACTCAGGAAAAAGTGTTCTGCTGTGGTTTTTGATGCAGGAGGCCTGGTGTATGGGATCACAGAAAACTCACCTCTGCTTGATTCAGGCTGGAAGATCTGGGAACTCCACAAAAGGGTCTACATGGGGACCGGAGAAGTCCCTAGTCTCCCTGGTGGAGATCTTGAGTCTCCCTGGTGTAACTTCCTGGAGTTCTAGGCCGGTCTGGGCTATGGTGAGAAACAAACAGCATCAAAAGCAAGATTAAGTTTCTGGGCATGGGTGGAAGACACATGACACCAGTACATGGGGCTGAGTCAGATGGACTACTGGAGTTTAGGAGCTCTAGACTAGTCTGGGCTTCATTGTAGGATTCACAGGGAGGCTAGGGAAGTTGCTTAGTTAATACAGTGCTTGCTGTGTGAATGTGAGGACCTGAGTTCCAATCCCCAGCACCCAGGGGAAAACCACAGCAAGAACACAGTCCTGTAGTCTCTGCACTGGGAGGCAGAGGCAGGCTACAGGACAGGCAGTCTGGCCAAATAAGCAAGCTCTGGGGTTAATGAAAAGCAATGTCTCAAAACCATAAAGGGGGATCTAGGGAGGTGGCATTAGGGATAAGAACACTGGCTTTACAAGAATGAGGACTTGAGTTTGAAACCCAGAATCCACATGAAAATCTAGGTGCTCAGGTCTAACCCCAGTGCTAAGAATGGAAGACACTGGAGGAGGGCTAGGGCTTGGTAGCCATTGACCTAGATCCAGGTTTAGTTGAGAGACTCTGCTTGAAAATGACAAGGTGGAGAGTGACAGAACAGGATACCCAATGTACTTTCATAACACAAAGGGAAGAAGAGACAGAAACTGCCCTTACTCCCTTGGGGGCAGTCCCCTATGCACACACTGGGGCTATTCAGCCTGTCATTTCAGAAGTGGCTAAGCTTTCCAGTCAGTGGTCACTTCAGAGTCACACAGGCCTGCCTGCACCCATCTTCCAGTACGGGTTATCTCTTCCTCAGCCTCCACCTATTGTTTCAGGAGGTGGATGGGTAACATATGCCTTGGTAGATGCAGCATGTCCAGAGCCCACCCTTTGCTGGTAGTGAGTTCCCAAAAACTTGAAAGCCAGAAGCCTCAAATGGTGGTACACACAGGCTGGTGGGGCAGAGTAAGATTTGCTACCACACCAAAGACAAATGAGATACTTTGTTTCTAAGCTGAGTGTGGTGTAGAACACACTTGTGATCCCAGCTTTCCAGATGCTGAGGTAGGGGGTTCCTTGAGGTTTGGAACTTCTGGTCAGTCTCTGTCTAAAAAACCAAAATGGTCAGATATAGTGGCACAAACTTGTCATCTCAGTACTGAGGAAGTGGAGGCAGAGGATTAGGAGTTCAAGGCCAGCCTTGGCTAAATAGTGAATATAAGGTTAACCCAAGAACATGAGGCCCTGTCTCTCTCCTCATAAAAAAAATAAGAGTTGAGATCCATTGAACTGGCTGTGGCTGTTTCCCTAGCCCAAGTGACCTTGTTGTCACTCCATCTTTGTAGGAGATCTGTATATCCAGCAGTGCAGAATACTTAAGCTCTTGCTGCTCATTTGGAGGGTCTAGATTTGGTTCCCAGCATCCACTTAGCACCTCAAAACCATCTGTAGCCTCAGTTCAAAGGAATCTGACTCCTTTTTCTGCCTCCTGAGAGCACCAGGAAAGCAAGCATAGTCACACATGAAGGCAAATGCCTGACATACAGGTTGGGTGTGGTGGTGCACATCTTCATCCCAGTACTGGGGAGACAGAGGCAGGCCTGTGAGTTCAATGTTGTCGTCTTAGTCTGCATAGTGATACCCTGTTTCCATTCAACAAAACAAAACCACAGATCACTCATACACATAAAAAATTAAATTAGGAGGCTAACAAGATTTCTCAGGTTAATAGTTCTTAGGAGGTGGAGGCAGGTGGATCTTTGAGTTCCTGACTGGATGGGGCTACAAGTGAGACACTATCTTACTTTTTAAAGCATGTGAAGTGTTTGAGGGAGTTGACAGGAAGGTAATCTGAGCCCCCACCTCCACATCCAGCTTTCCTGCAGACTTCCCTAGGGACACCCTTTCCAGACATACAGGAGAGAATATAAAACTCCTCTTACTCTGTAGACCTGTTTGGCACTGCTACTTTGCTGATGGGCCTGCCTTCAAGCATCATAGGTGTGGCTGTATACTTAGTACTTTGTGTTAGTCTCAAACCCTGGCAAACGGTTAATTGAAGTGCCTATTCAACATATCAAAGTGGACCTGGCCACAGATTCTTCCAGCATCTCTCAGTCCTTACTTATTAAAGTCTGACATATCCCACCTCCTTCTCTAAACTTTTCTAGTGCAAGATCTGGGCTATTCTTCTCTCAGATGCCCTTCCATAGATAACCCAGCCATTTTGGTTGCTTGGCCCTTTTCATTTCCTGTTCTCTTTATATGGCTTTCCCACTTCCTCTTCTACCTCCGCTTACATGGCCCAGCTCACGGTCATGAATACTGGCCTGGACATTCTCAGAGGTCCATGCCTCTGGATATGTTCTCTCTTTTATCTCCTCCACCATTCCTAGGAGGAGCCATATCTTCTCATTTTCCTCAGGTTGCCTTACCTCCAATTCTCCTAGTTCACCCCTCTACCTTTCCCCTCTCCTAGATCCACTTCTCTCCCATTTCCCTTCAACAACAACAACAACAACAACAACAACAACAACAACAACAACAACAAAGCAGGCCTCACAGGGATACAAATAGAACAATGGCATAACAATTTACAATAAAACTATGCACAGTCATGTCAAGCCTGGACAAGGTAAGAGAAAAGGTAAGAGGAAAAGTATCCCAAGCACAGGCAAAAGAGTCAGAGTTACCCCCTACTCCTGCTCTTGAGGGTGAACACACAAGAATTCCAGTCATATTTAGTTCATCCTGGGTCTCTCAGCTGACTAACCTCTAGTTCCTGGCAATCCACACAGTCTGGGTAGCCACCCACACAACCATAATATATATGCAGAAGACCTAGCTCAGACCTACACAGGGTCCATGATTTTCACTTCAGACTCCAAGAGCACCTATGAGCCCTGGTTAGTTGATTTTGTGGGTTGTGTTCTCAGTGTCCTCTACCCTTTTTGGCTCCTATAATCCTTCCCCTCCATCTTTTTCAGGGTTCCCCTGGCTTCACTTACTGTTTGGTTGTGGTTCTTTTGTATCCATTTATCAGAGTTGATGAACTATGCCTCTTTGATGACAACTGGGCTAGGCAGAGTATCATTAGGAATCATTTCATTGGATTTTTTTCCAGTCATATTTGGTTCTATCTTGGGTCTCTGGGCTGACTAGCCTCTGGTTCCTGGGAATCCACATAATGTCAGGTGTGGACTCCCTCTCTTGACTTGGGCCACAAGTTTGACCAGTCATTAGTTGGCCAGTCCACAAAGTTTGGTGCCTTTATTACCCCAGCACAAGCAAGACAAACTGTCAGTTGAAGGTTTTGTGGTTATGTTGATGTCCTAGTATCACTTATGGTAGCCTTGCCTGATTATAGAAGATGGACAGTTTCAGCTCCATATCTCCCATTATTAAGAGATTTTCTAGGGTCACTCTCATAGATTCCAGGGGATTTCTACTGCACTAGATTTCTACATAACCCTATAAATGCCTCCAGATTCCAGTTGCCTTCCCATTATTCTCTCCCCCCATTCTCCTGCTTGAACCCTCCTGTTCCCATCCCCATGTGCCCACAGTCTCTTTTCACAGGGAGATCAATGCTGAGCAAGTGTCTTTGTAATAGGATAGGGAATCCTTTGGGCATATGCCCAAAAGTGGTATAGTAGGGCCTTGAGTTAGATCAATTCCCAATTTTCTGAGGAACCTACATATTAATTTCCATAGTAACTGTGTGATTTTGCACTCTCACTAACAGTGGAGGAGTGTTACCCTTGCTCTACATCTTTTCCTGAATGAGCTGTCACTTGTGTTATTTATCTTAGCCATTTTGATAGGTGGAAGATGGAATTGCAAAGTAGTTTTGACTTGCATTTCCCTGATGGCTGAGGATGATGAACATTTCTTTATAGTGTTTCTCAGACATTTGAGATTCTCACATCAAGAGTTCTCTGTTAGCTGGGCAGTGGTGGCGCACACCTTTAATCCCAGCACTTGGGAGGCAGAGGCAGGCAGATTTCTGAGTTCGAGGCCAGCCTGGCCTACAGAGTGAGTTCCAGGATAGCCAGGGCTACACAGAGAAACCCTGTATTGAACCCCCCCCCCCCAAAAGGGTTCTCTGTTTAGATCTGTACCCAACTTTCATTGGGTTATCTGGCTTGTTAGTGTCTAATTTCTTGAGCTCTTTATATATTTTGGATATTAGTCCTCTGTTGGATGTAGAAATGGTAAAGGACTTTTTCCATTCTGAAGGCTGCCTTTTTGTCCTGTTGATAATGTCTTCTGCCTTACATAGCTGTTCAGTTTCAAGAGGGTCCAGTTTAGTAATTGTTGATGTTAGTGTCTGAACTTTTGGTGTTCTGTTGAGGAAGTTGTCTCCTGTACCAATGCTTTCAAGGCTACTTTCCAATTTCTCTTCTATCAGGTTAAGTTCATCCTATTTTTTGTTAAGGTTTTTGATACATTTGGATTTGAGTTGGGGGCAGGCTGATAGATACCGGTCTATTTGCATTCTTTTACACAGAGTCATCCAGTTAGATAGTTAGATAGGCACCATTTGTTAAAGATGCTTTCTTTTTTTTCCATTGTGTGGTTTTCACTTCCTTGTCAATAATCAAGTGTTCTTAGGTGTGTGCATTCATTTTAGTGTCTTTTATTTGATTCCATTGATGGAACTGTCTGTTTGTATACCAATATCATGCAGTTTTTATTACTATAGCTCTGCAGCATGGCTTGAAATCAGGGATGATGATACCTTTGGATGTTCTCTTATTGTACAGGATTGTTTTAGACAGTCGGGGTTTTTGTTTTTTCATATGATGTTGAATATTATACTTTCAAGGTCTGTATTATCATACCATATGCAAATAACAAAACCTTGAATTCTTCCTTTCCAGTTTGCATTCCTTTGATATCTTTCAGTATCTTATTGCTCCAGCTACCACTTCAATTATGATATTGAATAGATATGGAGAAAGTGCACAGCTTTGTCTTCTTCCTGATTTTAGTACAATTATGTTGTATTTCTCACCATTTAGTTTGATGTTGGCTATTGACTTACTGTAAACTGCCAATACTATGTTAAAGTATGTCTCCTTTATCCTTAATTGCTCCAAAACTTTTATTTCAAAGTGGTTTGGGAGCTTGTCAAACACTTTTTTGGCACTGAACAAGATAGTCATGTGGTTTTTTTCTTTCAGTTTATTTATATAGTAGATTATACTGTTCATTTTTTTATTTATTGAATCATCCCTGCATCCCTGGAATGAAACCTATGTGATTGTGGTGGATGGTATCTTCTTGGATTTGGTTTGCAAATATTTTATTGAGTACGTTTGCAATAATATTCATAAGAGAAATTGGCCTGAAATTCTCTTTGCTGAGTCTTTGTGTGTCTTAAGTAGCAAGGTAATTGTGGCATCATAGAATGAGTTTGCTAGTGTTCCTTCTGTTTCTATTTTGTGGAATAATTTGAGGAGTATTAGCCTTAGCTGTTATTCAAAAGTCTGGTAGAATTCTGTACTAAAACCATCTGGTCAAGGGATTTTTTTTGGTTGGTAGACTTTTAATAACTGCTTCTACTTCCTTAGGGATTATGGGGCTATTCATTTAGTTTACCTGATCTTAATTTAACTTTGGTAGTTGGTATCTCTCTAGAAAATCATCCATTTCATTTAGATATTCCAATTTTTTTTGTGGAGTATAGGCTTTCGAAGTAAGACTTAATGATTTTTTTAATTTCTTCAGTGTCTGCTGTTATGTCTCCCTTTCCATTTGTGATTTTGTTAATTTAGGTCCTGTCTGATTTTTAGTTTGGTTAAGGGTTTATCTTGTTGATGTTTTTTCAAAGAACCAGCTCTTGGTTTTGTTGATTCATTGAGTTGTTCTCTGTGTTTCTAATTGATTGATTTCAGGCCCGAGACTGATTATTTCCTGCTGTCTATTCCTCTTGGGTGTGTTTTCTTTCTTTTTTGTCTAGAGCCATCAGATGTACTTTTGTTAGTTTGAGAAGTCTCCAATTTCTTTATGAGGGCACTTAGTGCTATATAAACTTTCCTCTTGACACTGTTTTCATAGTGACCTGGAGTAGAAACTTAAGTGTTCTTTGGAAAGTCAGTTGTGTTGGATGGAGTTTTCTTGGGGCAAACATGCGGAGGAGTGTTTTCCTGAAGTGGACACAGGTGAAAGGCTAAGGTAGACTCGTGAAGGAATGTTTCACTGAAGCAGGCACAGTGAAAATGATGCTCTGCCTGATTTATGACATCATTTCCTCTCCTACCCTACCAGCATCTGGTAGAATCTTAGGGTTTCCATGGAGCTACCTGTAAACAAATTGGATTGCAGGCCACCTATGACCAGTGAGCTCTGTCTGCTAGTGGACAGAGGGACCAGTTTGGTGAGAAGATCAGTCAAGGACAACTATTTATCCTGCTCCATTGTAACATGGATTTCTGTTAATCCCTCCCACCCGTGCCCTGACCATGTCAGGTAAGGAATGAAACTTTAAAATGTTGATCATACCTTTCCTTATTTTAGTATGAGTTTAAATCCTCAGGAGACTATGGATACTAGAGATACAGATATCTCAAGTTGAATGGCACATTAAGCTTTGGTTCTTATTAAAAATGTGACTTTGGACAGATTGTTTATTCTCAACTGATTCTTCATCTGCTTCAGGGAGATTACACTGTAACTATTCTCTGAGCACAGTATAGTTGTGTCTTAAGAGCCAAGTGAACAGGAAAAAAAATCCAGGTAATCACTGATGGTATTATTATTTATTTTTTATTTTTTCTACTTTATTTACATTTCAAATGTTTTCAGCTTTCCAGATCTCCCCTTTGGAACCTCCCTATTCCCTTCCCCCTCCCCTGCCTCTATGGGGTATTCCCCCACCCACCTACCCACCCACTCTCGTCTTCCCTCTTTGGCATTCTCCTATACTGGGGGATCTAACACCCTCAGGCCCAAGGGCCTCTCTTCCCCCTGATGTCTAACAAGACCCTCCTCTGCAACATATGTGGCTAGCACCATGGGTCCCTCCATGTGTATTCTTTGGTTGGTGGATCAGTCTCCAGGAGTATCGGGGTTTCAAGCCAGTTGACACTGTTGCAGCCTCCCTGGGGATGCAAACTCCCTCAACTCCTTCAGTCCCTTCTCCAAGTCCTCCATCTGGAACCTCACATTCTGCCTTACTGTTGCTGTGAAGTGACTCTTGGGTATTTCAAACTATTGAGCTAATAACGACTTAATGGTGAGTACATACCATGTTTATTCTTTTGTGACTGTGTTACCTCGCTCAGGATGATATTTCCAAGATCCATCCATTTGTCTGAGAATTTCATAAAGTCATTGTTTTTAACTTCTGAGTAGTATTCCATTGTGTAAATGTACCACATTTTCTGTATCCATTCCTCTGTGGAGGGACATCTGGGTTGTTTCCAGCTTCTGGCTATTATAAATATGGCTGCTATGAACATAGTGGAACATGTGTCTTTATTACATGTTGGAGCATCTTCTGGGTATATGCCCAGGAGTGGAATAGCTGGGTCCTCAGGTAGTATTATGTTCATTTTACTGAGGGTCTGCCAAACTGATTTCCAGAGAGGTTGTATCAACTTGTATTCCCACCAGCAATGGAGGACTGTTCCTCTTTCTCCACATCCTCGCCAACATCTGCTGTCACCTGAGTTTTTGGTCGTAGCCATTCTGACTGGTGTGAGGTGGACTCTCAGGGTTGTTTTGATTTGCATTTTCCTGATGACTAAGGATGTTAAACATTTCTTTAGGTGCTTCTCGGCCATTCAAGTTTCCTCAGTTGAGAATTCTCTGTTTAGCTCTCTTCCCCATTTTTTGATAGGGTTATTTGGGTCCTAATATGTTAGCAAATATCAATGTGTCAGCCCTAAACACATGAATGCACCCTAAAACATTATCAGCATGTTATATTTAGAAAGTCATATACATATATGTGTCTAATAGGTATACTTAAATCATAAGAGGTCATAGAAGGAGTGGCAGGGGTACAAGAGGACATAGAAGGGAGAAGGTGTAATTAATAAATCCAGTATTCATATACAAAATCCCTGATACATCTGTCTTTTTTTTTTTTTTTTAAAGCTCGGAGTCAAAATATGCCTGGTAGCATTGACAGACATCTACGATAGCACCATTCAGGAGGCAGAGGCAGACCAAGGCCAGTCTTTGTGAAGCTAGGGTTAGACTTATCTAACTAGAGAGACCCTGTCTCTTTATATAAAGTAAGATATGCACAGAACAGGACAAAGGCAAGGGCATTAGAAATTGTCTAAGGCTCTCCTACCTCTGAAAACTTCTGTTACAGAACCCAGATACGAGGTCATATTACAGTAGGTATGAGAACAAGACAAAGCAGATGAAAACAGACTGTGTTTAGATTAGCACAAAGGTTACCAAGTAAACTAGGAATTGATTGCCCACACCGGAAGAATAGGTATCAAGTGAGTGTCATCCTGTCCAGTCTGATCCTTTGCAATAGGAATGTTTGAGGGAGCACTGGTCTTAGACTCACTCTCCCAGACAGTAGAAACTGGAGATAGCACTGTTTCCCACATGATGCTAGAAAGCATCCATCTCATTTTTCCACTGTCCTCTTTCTCTTTATAGAAAATTTCCAGAGCACACCTTTCTCTGGGACAGAAAGCATTCTGAAGCCCTCTCTGCCTGTGCTGAACAACTCCACATCCTCGGGAACAGTGTGCAATTACTCCAGTGTCTCCATCCCAGCTGTGAGTTCAGCATGGCTCCTGCCATCAGCATCCAGCACTTCTCTCCAGCCACTCATGGGCAGTGCCTACCTTAATCCACATGCTAGCACGACTATGCTGACATTGTTTACTGACCAGAGCCAAGTCTCCAACTCCACACTCTCCTGTCCAGGTATTCTTGAGTGGGATATTACAGGAAGCATGGACAGGAGTGCAGCTGTACTCTAGGAATTCAATGTGACATCATTGACCAGGACATCGCAAGGTCCTTCTTATCTATGACAGTCCAATGTGATAAAATTTTAGATCCCAATGCCATAGTCCCTTTCTATCCAACACTGTCTGCCAGCTTTTGTCCAGCCACACTATGTGTGGTGCAAAATCAAGAATATGGCCTTGGTACATTTGTACCAGGAGGGTAGCCAGGTCTATTACCATGAGGACAATAGGCTGGGCTCTCTGATAGCTGGAGAATTCAGACAATGCCTTCAGGTATATGGCTCTGTGTTTTACCCTGAGAGTCAGGTCTCTGCTCCATCACAAGAGATGGTGATGGTGCTAAAGGAAATGCAGCCAAGTAATGTCCAAACACCTCTCGCTACCTCTGCCACCAGCTCACTGCACATCTGCTCAAGTCATGCCAGACAACAGTCTTCTGAGTTAAGTATAGAGCCAGGAGGGGAAGAAGTGGGATCTCCAAGGAAACTAAGCTCTACCTTTCAGTAATGGATATCCCACACAGAGGGGGAATGTGGGTCCTTCTAGGCTAAGGCCAGCTTTGGCTTTCCATCTCCACCTTCAGACTCTATCATGAGAGAGAATGCAAGGCATAATGAGTAGCAGCCATACTGAATTAAGTGATGCCCATAGAGCACATCACACTCACATATAACTGCCGAATGTGATCATGCCCCAACAACACTGTAATAAACTCTTTCCTGGTATGTTGCTCAGAGCTATAGTGGACACCCAAGAAGTAAATGTGTGTGTGTGTGTGTGTGTGTGTGTGTGTGTGTGTGTGACTGGATAAGTCCGTGAGTCAAAATCTTTCTTCAGAGCAATGTAGCTGAGAATCTGTCCTGGAGAACATATTCCTTCCAGATTCCAATCACTTGTCCTGTCATTCTCTTACACTTAAAATACCATAGGGAGTTAGGTGCAGTACACGTACCACTGCTAAGGTAACCAAACAGCTACTTCTTTTGTTCTTTTGCTGTGTACTTCAGAGGTGATCCATGGTGAAGATTATAAGATTATGTACACATGTCCTCAAATATTGAGTCACACCCAAGCCCAAAGATTCCATTTTCTTAAATCAATTTCATGTCACTTGTAAGAAGTTTGTGAAACATGGGGCTTGAGGAAATCTTCTGTTGTTGAAATCATTGTCTGGATTTGGATACATAAATCCACATAAAAATCCAGGCTTCTGTGGGTGTCTGTGAAATGCTATTGGCATAAGTTCATAGAGACACGTAAGTTCTCACAAATTATTGACCAGATAACCCATCTAATAGTAAAGCTCCAAGGAAATGAGAGGCAATGTATCTTTTTATACAAAGGGGAAGGTAAGTGAGGACCATACGCCAAGAGAATTCTGTAACCTTCCCATGTTGGCTATGCATTCACACATCACACAAACACAAAGGAACACAAAATCATCTGAGGAAACCTGACATAGCATGGATACCAGAAACAACAGAGCACTCACCACTTTTCTGAAAGCATAGCAGACAGCTCATAAGAATGCCTTCCCCATGGCTTCAGAGGCCAGTTTCTTGTAGGAAACTAAAGGAAAAATCTCACTTACCATGTACTGACTTCTTCCTTGACTCTTTTGCAGTGGTGGAACTGGAGACGTCCCTGGGATTGCCACCTTCAGGCCAAACACTTTGTCTTCTGCAGAGTCCAGAATTCTACATCACTTATACCCAGGTTTCCCAGAGGAAGGCACTACCTGTTATTGGGGACAGACCATTAACAACACCAATACATAGTCCTTCAGAATTCCTGGCCTTGCCTCCAGCTCCAAGCTCTGAACGAACAGAGATTAAGAACATGCATGAGATAGAAGTTGAGCATTTGATGCCTCGGGATGCCTATGAGGGCACTAAAGAAAACCAAGACCCATCACTCCTCCCTTTAGCACACTCTGACTTGCAGCAGCCTCTGCACTCCACTGACACTGGGAGCCTAAGAAAGAAGTCTGATTCTGACAATGCCAGCTTGGGAGGCATCAGCCTGGGTCTGGAAGAGAAGGAAACACTGGACAGTTTGATGGTGTCCACTATCGACTTTGCAGATATCACTACACTGGTGTCAGATATTCACCTTCCCCAACTCTTCAACTTCCTCACAGGCCTAGATCAATTCCAAGATACCACAGCAACTGAATCCAAAGATTCCACAGTCATCTGGAGGGACCAGGTCCAAGAAAACTCCAAAGTCATCAGTGAGCCTTCTGACCAGGTGAGGAAGAAAGACCATGAAGCCTCTGAGCTGATTGACGGAGCTCCTCAGGCCAAAATTCAAAACTGGGATCTGGTGAAGGGAGAGGGGACTATGGCCAGTGTTGGGGCCAGTGACAGGGCTATTGACAACATGGCAAAGGACTTGGAGGGCAAAGCTTCCAAAGTATCATCCATCAGGCCCAGTAGAGCTAGGGGACAAGGGCAAAACAAGTCCAAATGGACCAGAGAAAATAATTCCAAGAAAAGAGAGGAGCTTAAACAGTCAAGGAACAGAGTCAAAGCTGAAGAGAAGTTCTCCATCCTCAAGACCAAGATAAAGAGGGATCCACCTGAGCTTAGCCACAACAACTTTAAAAAGCCTCGAACCCACCTTGGCATGCACATGCTGGAGTCTGTGCAGGTCTTCCACCCACTGGGGAAGAAGAGTGAGAAGAAACCTGGCATTGCTTCTTCCAGGGCTCTGGGAACTTTCAGTGGCAACAAATATTCTGGGCCAGGCCCAGTCACAACAGTACTACAGGATATGCCACATGAGTGCCAGGGCCCTGACAAAACTCCAGGCAAGGCTCAGAGAGCAAAGAGCAGTGCTCTCAAGGAGTGTCCATTTCAGTCCCAGTATGAGCTGCCCCCAGCTGGGAAGGTCAGGTTAGTACCTCTGCCTTTCCCAACCCTGGACCAGCCTCAAGCCAGACCTGTTTCTAGAAAGCCACTCACCCTGGCTTCACACAGGCCCACTACAGCTTACTCTGATAGGTGTCATTTTCACTCATCTCAGCTTACCACGCTCAGGTCATCCAAACCACCTCCTGTCAGCAAATCTTTGATGGCTTCTGCCAAGCCAGCTCTGCCAATTTCTTCTAGTGCCACACGACCTAATGTAACCAACATCATCCAGATTAGCAGTATGCCTCAGTCAGGCACCTTGAGGCCTACACCCTATAGAGCATCATCTCAGACTTCTCTCCAGAGGGAGCTTCTTTCTGCTGCTGAGAATAAGGTGTCATCACCTCCCGAACCTCAAACCCAGTATCTGCTGCAAGACTTCAGTCGACAACCCATTCCATGGAGGAAAGTCGACATTCTGGGACCAGTCGTCTCACAGCCCATCACAAAAGAGCAGAGGCCAGAGAGGGAGGCCATGAAGAGGCAGGCTCAACAGGAGCGAGAGAATGCTGCCAAGTGTACCTCTCCTGGGAAACTGCAGCTTTTTCTTCAGAGGGAGAAGGATATGGAAATTTCTCAATATTATGGGTATGCAATGTAAGAGCTGGCCAGATCTTTGTAACAAATTGTTTTTCAGGGTGGACAAGGATAAATACAGATACTGATACATATGTATACATGGAGTTTCAAGTATTATGTGAATGTGTAGTGACATAGATACATCTGTAGTTATATAAATGTTTGTTTATATAAATGAACAGACAAATTTTCTATCATACTTGTAAATATTTGCACAGTAAAATTGACTGGAGAAACTTAAGTCAATTCTTTGACCCGTGGTATATACAGAGGATTTGTTTTTATTCTCATAACTTTGATATTAAAAATTTACATTGCTCAAGTAACATATGTTACATAAATATATTATATAAAACTCTGATATTTAATATTAAAGCAATTCATCAATAGGTATAGTGGTAATAAAATTATTCTCCTTGACTTTATTTTCATTGTACAAGTCACTGAACATGGTATGTTTCCTAGAATTTATACTGTAACCTGAAGATACTAGCTGTTAACACAGTTCCTCCCATTTCTAACCTCTCAGATCAGCCCTTAATCATTGTTCTAGAACAGAACTCTTCCTGCTATTTCATAAGATGAAATACAGGCTTTCAGAGATACATAACCTACCACCCATGCACAAGGAAAAACATTATCAGGATAACTATGTTTCTGAAATGTGTTGAGTTGAATTAATGTATTTGTCTCAAGTTGCAACCATTTCTGAAAACATCCATTTAATATATTATTTTAATGTATGTGTCTACTCTGTATATATTCTTTGGCAACATGTATGTGTAGTTTCAATACATGGAAGAAAAGGGCATCAGAACTCTGGTTCTGGAATTGAGGGAGGTTGAAAGGCACCATGAGAGTGCTGGTGACTCAGACTGGGGACTCTGCAAGAACAATATGTGTAGACACATCTCACTTGGCCCAGGCTGAGGGCAAATTCTTGTAAATAACATAACTTCACTTTCTTTGTGGCTGAAAATACATCTTGTTCTTCTCGCCCACGATGATGCTTTTGGACACCAAGCTTGGCTCCCTAATGTATTACAGAAACGGTGGCTCCCTATTGTATTACAGAAATGGCTCCTCCTTAATGTATTCCAGAAATGGCTGCAATCATCACTGAGGCACAAGAATCCAATATGCTGAGTTCTTTGGAATGGTATACTTGCACTATTTGTTAGGCCAGGTTTTGGCTTTTGGAGGACCCTCCAAATTGACATCCAAATAGGCTGGAATACTTCACATCACCACAAGCAGTGCATAGCTTCCCGTGTACTCCCTAGGTGTTTCCCACGGGAAATAGGTGTTTGTCATTCCTTTTCTGATTGGCCTTGGATGACATTTCATGAAGTTTTACTGGAGAATTTTTTATTTGCTTTCAACAAATTGGGTTGCCTTTCTTACTATATATTTTTTCTAATTGATAAATAATAGATAATTAAATAATCTAGATACCAATCTTCTGTCTAAGATATCTATAGCAAATATTTGCTCCTGTTCTTGAGGCCATATCAACTCCTTTCTTAGCTGGAAAGGATCCATTTACTTCTCTGAGAAACCATTTGTGAACTGTCAGGATTTCTTGCATGGCTAGAGTTCTTCTACATCCATGCCTATCCCTGTACCTTTAAGTATATGTGCTACTCTGTGCTCTGACAGTTTCAAGCTTGTTACACTTAGGCCTCTGAATCACGTGGCACTGGCTTTTTCCAGGGTGATATTTTGGCAAGCTAATTATGTATTTATTTTTAAATTTTTATTTCCTTTTAGTTTCCTGAAACATGGTATCTCCATAGCACTAGATGCCCTGGAACTATGTAAACCAGGATAGTGCTGAAATTACAGGAATCTTCCTCCTTCTGCACCTAGCTCTGCCTGTACTCATACCTCCAGAGGGCTGGGGCTAAAGGAATACTTCACCATGCCAGGTAGAATCACCTTTCTTTCTTTATACAAGGATATTCAATTTTCACATCATTTGATGAAGAGGTGCATTTTTGTTATCTATCTATAAACACAAGAGATTTAACTAATATATTTACAACTGGAAGTCAACTCATATTCATTTATCTAAAATCTCTTTTATGCCATTAGTAGGCTGTATTACTCTCCATGGCAGTGACAAAATGATCTCATATGGGATGTAATTTTTCTATCCAGGATATTTTGTACTTTCTGTTAATGCTAAGATTGCTTTTCTTCTGGGAAAAATTACATCAGAATTTTACTGGCTTATTGTATCCAAACTTTGATAGATTTTCATAGATTAACTATTTTCAAAATATCAAATCGACAGCATCTGTGAAGGCCCAATACTGTCCAATCTAACAAAGGCTATTTGCTGTCCAGAATAACCCTTGGAGAGAACATTTAACAAGGCCAGCATTAAAAGATACCACCACCTGAATCACATTACCCCCACAAGGGCAAATTTTGGTAGAAGGGAATGATGCAAAGCATTAGATTAGGGAGGTCTTTAATCATATCATTCCTAGTGTGCTGCTTTAATTCCAGGTATGGGTCCTGGCATGGAACCACCATGCTTTTGACATAAGAGCACATGATTCTTTGAATTTCCTCAGTGTCTGTTATGTCTTCCTTTTCAATTCTGATTTTATTTGGATAGTGTCTCTCTGTGTTTTGGCTACAGGTTTGTCTATTTTGTTGATTTTCTCAAAGACCAGCTCTCGGTTTCATTGATTCTATGTATTGTTTTGTTTCTGATTGATTTCAGCCACAAGTTTGATTATTTCCTGCTTTTTCCTTATCTTTAGTATAATTGCTTTTTTTCTAGAGCTTTCAGGTGTACCTTTAAATTGCTGGTATGAAAACGGTCTAATCTCTTTAGGGAGGCACTTAGTGCTAGGAAGTCTCCTCATAGCACTGCTTTCATTGTGTCCCATAAATTTGGTATATTATGCCTTCATTTTCATTGAAGTCCATAAAACCTTTAGTTTCTTTATTTCTTCCTTCCTCTGCTTATTGAAGAGAGAGTTGTTTAATTTCCATGACTGTGTAGGTTTTCTGGTGTTTCTGTTTTTGTTGAACCCCAGCTTTAATAGTAGTCTGATAAGATACAAAGTGTTATTTCAATTTTCATGTACCTGTTGAGGCATGCTTTGTGACCAACTACATGATCAATTTTAGATAAGGATTCATGAGGTGCTGAGGAGGTATATTTGTGTGTGTGTGTGTGTGTGTGTGTGTGTGTGTGTGTTTAGGTGAAATATTTAGATATCTGTTAGGTCCATTTGATTCATAATGACTGTTAGTTGCATTATTTCCGTTTAGTCTTTTTCTAGATGACCTGTCAATTAGTGAGAGTGGGGTGTGGAAGTCTCCTACTATTGTGTGGGGTTTGACATGTAGTTTAAGCTTTAGCAATGTTTCTTTTACAAATGTGGGTTCCTTGTGTTTGGGGCATAGATGTTCACAATTGAGATATCATCTTGGTATACTTTTCCTTTGATGAATACAAGTCCATCCATGTCTCTCTTTGATTAATTTTGGTTGAAAGTCTATTTTATTAGATATTAGAGTGGCTACTCTAGCTTGCTTTTTTGGTTTGTTTGCTTGGAAAACTTTTTCCATCTCTTTTCTCTGAGGCAATGTCTATGTTTATTGCTGAGGTGTGTTTCTTGTATGCAGCAGAATGATGGATCCTGTTTTTGCACCCATTCTGTTAGGGAGTCCATTGATGTTGAGAAATATTAATGACCATTGTTATTTCCTGTTAATTTTGATTTGGTGGTGTTAGTGTGTATGTGTGTGTGTGTGTGTGTGTGTGTGTGTGTGTGTGTGACTCCATATTTAAAAGGCTGTCTTAATGTCTATGTTATATATTTTAATTAAATTTTGATTTATGGTCATTTTCTTGTGCTTTGGTTGTGTTAGGGTAACCAGGGCTTGCCATAATAGGGTAGATGGGCTCTAAAGATATCACATTGCTCTGGCTTTTGTTGATTGTGTTCTATAAAGGGCTTTTAGGCATCTGGATGGCTTTGGTCCCTGAATGTTCCTGTTGTAGTAGGTATTGAGAGGGTCCTGAATTCTCTTCTCATATTTCCCAAAACTTATTTAAAGCCTTCAACATCCCTTAATAATTTCATATCCCATACCATCCCCAGTCCTCAGTAAAGACAGAACAAACTAAGTGCTTCTTAAAAAACATCCTTGTCTCCTGAGAGACTCAGCCAGATCCAGACAAATACAGAGACGGATGCATGCAGCCAACCCTTGGACTGAGCATAGGTTCCCAGATGGAGGAGTTGGAGAAGGGACTGAGGGAGTTGAGGGCATTTGCGGCCCCATGGAGGGAGCAACAGACTCAACAGGCCAGATGCCCCAGAGTTCCCAGGGACAGGGCCACCAACTAAAGTATACACATGGCTCCAGCCGCATATATGGCATATATGGCACAGGATAGCCTTGTTGGACACCAATGGGAGGAGAGGTCCTTGGGCCTGAGGGTGTTTGATGCCCCAGTGTAGGGTAATGCCAGGGAGGGAAGATGAGAGTGGGTGGGTCGGTGGGGGAGCACCCTCATAGAGGCAGGGGTAGGGGGAATGGGATAGAGGGTTTCCGAAGGGGAGACCTGGAAAATAATTTTTTAAAAACCAAAAAGAATTTTAAACACCCACCCTTGTCAAACTGTCACAAGAACTTCACCCTGAGTGGGTAAAACTGCTAATGGCTCTTCTCAGGCTTTGTGCTCTCCAAACATGATCTCTTTCCATCTCAAGATAATTTCTCTGCTCCCTTATGTTTCAGAGGATACCAAGATCAAACACCTTTCCCCCAGTTCCAGAAGAATGATGCTTCACTCTAGCAGCTATGCTCAACTCTACTGGATTGGCCACAGATTTATTTATTCATTTTACCCCCTTGGCTCTCTTGTTTGAATCTGTCTAGGTTAACTGTTCATATTGAGATTTGGGGTTTGAGAAACCCTCACTTATAACAGTCCTTCTAAATAGGTCTTGGAAATTGTTCTATAGAACAATTAGAATTCCCATCATCCCTATATCCATGTTCCTTCCTTCATTTAATAACTTCTTTGTCCTCTATGACCAGACAAATAGCTATTGTAAAGAACAGACAGACAGATATGGAGGCTTCCCACAGTGATCTTGTCAATACTCTGTGTCACATGTGCATCTTCACTCTGATTCCCTCCTCTATTGACAAGAGGAGGCCCTCTATCTCTATATTCAGGACCAATACAATCCTAAGTGGGAAACAAGTATTGCCAGTAAACTCTGTTTCTTCAACAACTGGTATCCAGTAAGCATGATCAATATCCAGAAAATATCCTAATTACCCAACCCCTAGAGATAGGGGAAGTAGAAGACATAATTATACATTTTGCCAAGAGGGTGCTACTTAACACCCTCTCTCCTAAATAATATAAACCTGTCGTTTGTCTCCTGCTTTTGACTCTGATTTTGGCCTACTGGCTCCTTAATGTCACACAATCTTGTCAATTCGGAGATTGCTGGCAGTTTTTCCTCCTGAGATTAGCTCACAACTGGCACTTACAGTTTCTCCTGTAACCCTGCCAAATAACCTTCTTTACCATTCACCAACTTCCCTGATCCTTGTGTTGCCATGACTCCTTATCTTTTTCAATTTTCCCTCTTTGGAATGGCAAACTGCTTCAAGGCACATGTCCACTGTCATGTATCCTCCCAATCACGTGTACTATATTCTCATTTAAAAACCCAGTGTCTCAATCTGTGGCTGGGGACCTCTTCATGGGCCACCAGGACTCCATAGACAAATAAAACTGGGAGAAAGCTAGCCTCCCAGTAGTGTGGACAAGCCCGTGAGTGGGGTAAGATGAGCAACACTGCTCAGGGAGACCTGCCCAGAATCCTTGGGACACAGGGACCAAGGAACAGCCAGGGACAGGAACCTTCTGCGTTCCATCTATGGCTGGGAACCTCTGACTGGGCCACCAGGGCTCAATAGCCAAATTGCATGGGGAGAAAGATTGACACCCAGGAGTTTGAGCAAGCCTGTCTGCTCAGAGGCACCCACCTGGAATCCTCAGGACACAGGGACTGAGGAGTGGTCTTCTGGTTTCTTTCGGTGGCCAGTAAGCTGATTCTGTGACACAGGGCTCCATACTCAAATAGTGCCAGGAGAGAGCTGGTATCCCAGGAGTGCTGACACACCTTCAATCACAGGGGAGACCACCACTTCTGTTCAAATTCACTGGATCAAGAGGGACCCTTGCAGAGTCATCAGGACACAGGAGCTAAGGAAAAGCTGGGGACAAGATCCTTCTGGTTTCTGTCTGTACCCCAGAGCTGACCCTGTACCACAGCTCTCCAAGCACAAATTCCTCACAGAGAGCTGGTCTTCAAAGAGTATTGACACAGAGGCTTACAGGAGGGACAAGCCACAGTCAGAACAAGACCAACTAACAACAGAGATAACCAGATGTTGAAAGGCAAGGACAAGAATATAAGCAGCAGAATCCAAGGCTCCTTGGCATCATCAGAACTCAGTTCTCCCATCACAGTGAGCCCTGAATACCACAACACACCAGAAAAGCAAGACTCAGATTTAAAATTTCATCTCATGATGATGATAGAGGACTGTAAGAAGGACATAAATAACTCACCTAAAGAAATACAGGGGAACACGGGTAAACAGGTAGAAGCTCTTAAAGAGGAAACACAAAATTCCTTAAAGAATTACAGGAAAGCACAATCAAACAGATGAAGCAAATGAACAAAACCATCCAGGAACTAAAATTAGAAATAGAAACAATAAGAAATCACAAAGGGAGACAACACTGGAGTTAGAAAACCTAGGAAAGAACTCAGTAGCACAGATACAAGAATCACCAACAGAATATAAGAGATAGAAGACAGAATCTCAGGTACGGAAAATACCATAGAAAATATTGACACAACAAAGAAAACGCAAAGTGCTCCTAACACAAAACATCCAGGAAATTCAGTACACAATGAGAATATCAAACCTGAGGAAAATAGGTATAGAAGAGAGTAAAGATTCCCAACTTAAAGGACCAGTAAATATCTTCAACAAAATAATAGAAAACTTCCCTAACCTAAAGAAAAAGATAAACATAAACATTCAAGAAGCCTACCAAACTCCAAATAGATTGGACCAGAAAAGAAGTTCCTCTTGTCACATTATAGGCAAAACACTAAATACACAAAATAAGGAAAGAATATTAAAAGCAGTAAGGGAAAGGGGCAAGTAACATATAAAGAATTACACCTGACTTCTCACCAGAGGACATGAAAGCTAGAAAATCCTGGACAGATCTCATATAGACCCTAAGAGAACACAAATGCCAGCACAGGCTGCTATACCCAGCAAAACACTCAATTACCATAGATGACAAAACCAAAGTATTCTATGATAAAAGCAAATTTACACAATATGTTTCCACAAACCCAGCTCTACAAAGGATACTAGATGGAAAACACCAACTCAAGGAGGGAAACTACACCCTAGAAAAAGCAAGAAAAAAACCAAATCCGAGAACATATAACAACTATCATTCACTGCGATCAAGTAGGCTTCATCCCAGGGATGCAGGTATGGATACCCAGAAATCCATCAATCCATCAATCCATCATCCGGTAATCCACTACATAAACAAACTTAAAGAATAAAACCACATGGTCATTTTGTTAGATGCTGAAAAAGCATTTGAAAAAGTTCAACATCCCTTCATGATAAAAGTCTTGCAAAGATCAGGAATTCAAGGAGCATACCTAAACATAGTAAAAGCAATATACAGCAAACCAGTAGCCAACATCAAACTAAATGGAGAGAAACTCGAAGCAATCCCACTAAAATCAGGGACTAGACAAGGCTGCCCTCTCTCTCCCTACTTTTTCAATATAGTACTTGAAGTTCTAGCTAGGGCAAACAGACAACAAAAGGATGTCAAAGGGAAACAAATTGGAAAGGAAGAAATCTAAATATCACTATTTGCAGATGATATGATGGTATATTTAAGTGACCCGAAAAACTCCACCAGAGATCTGCTACAGCTGATAAACAACTTCAGGAAAGTGGCTGAATACAAAATTAACTTAAGCAAATCAGTAGCCTTCCTATACTCGAAGGATAAACAGACTGAGAAAGAAATTAGGGAAATGACACCCTTCACAATTGTCACAAACAATATAAAATATCTTGGAGTGACTCTAACAAAACAAGTGAAAGATCTGTAGGACAATAACTTCAAGTCTCTGAAGAAAGAAATCGAAGAAGACCTCAGAAGATGGAAAGATCTCCCATGCTCATAGATCAGCAGGATTAATATAGTTAAAATGGCCATCCTGCCGAAAGCAATCTAAAAATTCAATGCAATCCCCATCAAAATCTCAACTCAATTCTTCATAGACCTAGAAAGAGCAATTCTCAAATTCATATGGAATAGCAAAAAACCCAGGATAGGAAAAACTGTTCTCAACAATAAAAGAACTTTTGGGGGAATCAGCCTCCCTGATTTGAAGCTATATTACAGAGCAGTAGTGATAAAAACTGCATGGCATTGGTACAGTGACAGGCAGATAGATCAATGGAATAGAACTGAAGACCCAGAAATGAACCCACACACTTATGGTCACTTGATCTTTGACAAAGGAGCTAAATCCATACAGTGGAAAAAAGACAGCATCTTCAACAAATGGTGCTGGTTCAACTGGCGGTCTACATGTAGAAGATTTCTAATTGATCCATTCCTATCTCCCTGTACAACGCTCAAGTCGAAGTGGATCAAGGACCTCCACATAAAACCAGATACATTGAGTCTAATAGAAGAGAAAGTGGGGAAGAGTCTAGAACACATGTACATAGGGGGAAAGTTCTTGAACAGAATACCAATGACTTGTGCTCTAAGATCAAGAATTGACAGATGGGACCTCATAAAACTACAAAGCTTCTCTAAGGCAAAGGATGCTGTAAATAGGACAAAACGGCAACCTACAGATTGGGAAAAGATCTTTATCAATCCTACATCCAATAGAGGGCTAATATGCAATGTATACAAAGAACTCAAGAAGCTAGACTCCAGAGATCCTAAGAACCCTATCAAAAAATGGGGAAGAGAGCTAAACAGAGAATTCTCAACTGAGGAAACTTGAATGGCCGAGAAGCACCTAAAGAAATGTTTAACATCCTTAGTCATCAGGAAAATGCAAATCAAAACAACCCTGAGAGTCCACCTCACACCAGTCAGAATGGCTACGACCAAAAACTCAGGTGACAGCAGATATTGGCGAGGATGTGGAGAAAGAGGAACAGTCCTCCATTGCTGGTGGGAATGCAAGCTGATACAACCTCTCTGGAAATCAGTTTGGCAGACCCTCAGAAAAATGAGCATAATACTACCTGAGGACCCAGCTATTCCACTCCTGGGCATATACCCAGAAGATGCTCCAACATGTAATAAAGACACATGTTCCACTATGTTCATAGCAGCCATATTTATAATAACCAGAAGCTGGAAACAACCCAGATGTCCCTCCACAGAGGAATGGATACAGAAAATGTGGTATATTTACACAATGGAATACTACTCAGAAGTTAAAAACAATGACTTTATGAAATTTTCAGACAAATGGATGGATCTTGGAAATATTATCCTGAGCGAGGTAACACAGTCACAAAAGAATGAACATGGTATGTACTCACCATTAAGTCGTTATTAGCTCAATAGTTTGAAATACCCAAGAGTTACTTCACAGCAACAGTAAGGCAGAATGTGAGGTTCCAGATGGAGGACTTGGAGAAGGGACTGAAAGATTTGAGGGAGTTTGCATCCCCAGGGAGGCTGCAACGGTGTCAACTGGCCTGAACCCCCGATACTCCTGGAGACTGATCCACCAACCAAAGAATACACATGGAGGGACCCATGGTGCTAGCCACATATGTTGCAGAGGAGGGTCCTGTTAGCCATCAGGGGGAGGAGAGGCCCTTGGACCTGAGAGTGTTAGATAGCCCAGTAGAGGAGAATGCCAAAGAGGGAGGAACAAAGTGGGTAGGTGGGTGGGTGGGAGAATACCCCCATAGTGGCAGGGGAGGGGGGAGGAAATGGGGAGGTTCCAAAGGCGAGATCTGGAAAGGGGGAAACATTTGAAATGTAAACAAAGTAGGAAAAATAATAAAAAAGAAAAAAAATAGAATAAAATAAGCAGAATGTCACACTCAAAAAAAAAAAGAAAGAAAGAAAAAAGAAAAAGCAAGAAAGTAATCTTTCAACAAATTCAAAAGAAGATAGCCACACAAACATAAAAAACACATCAAAAATAACAGGAAGCAACAATCAGTATTCCTTAATATCTCTTAACCTCAATGGACTCAATTCTCCAATAAAAAGACATAGACTGACAGACTGGATCCATAAACAGGACCAGCATTTTGCTGCATCCATGAAACGCACCTCCATGTTAGAGAAAAACACTACCTCAGAGTAAAGGGCTGGAAAAAACCTTTCCACGCAAATGGTCCCAAGACACAGGATGGAGAATCCATTCTAATATCGGATAAAATCGACTTTCACCCAAAAGTCATCAAAAAAGATAAGGAAGGACACCTCATACTCATCAAAGAAAAAATCTACCAAGAAGAACTCAAAATTCTGAACATCTATATTCCAAATGCAAGGGCACCCACATTCATAAAAGAAACTTTACTCAAGCTGAAAGCACACATTGCACCCCACACAATAATAGTGGGTGACTTCAACACCCCACTATCATCAATGGACAGATCTTGAAAACACAAACTAAACAGAGATACAGTAAAACAAACAGATGTTATGAACCAACTGGAATTATCAGATATCTATAGAACATTTTCTTCCTAAATCAAAAGAATATACCTTCTTCTCAGCACCTCATGGTACCTTCTCCAAACTGACCATATAATGGGTCACAAAACAGGCCTCAAGAGATACAAGATTATTAAAGTAATTTCATGCATCCTATAGATCACCATGGACTAAGGCTGGTCTTCAATGGCAACAACAACTACAGAAAGCACACATACACATGGAAGCTGAACAACACTCTACTCAATGATAACTTGGTCAAGGAAGAAATAAAGAAAGAAATTAAAAAGTTCCTAGAATTTAATGAAAATGAAAGTACATTATACCCAATCCTATGGGACAGTATGGAAGCAGTGTTAAGAGGAGAACTCATAGCTCTGAGGGCCTCCTTCCTTGGGAAAGTAGCAGTGGATTTCTTTGTTTGGCCTGAGTGGGAGAGGTTGTGCTTAATCTTATAGATACTTGATGTTCAAGGGAAGGGGGATGCTGAGTGAGTGAGTCAGAGGGGGTGGGTGGGTGACAGGGGTGGGGGAAGCACTCTGTCAGAGGCAAAGAGGATGGGGGATGGGATGAAGAACTCTGGGGGGCAACATTTGGAATGTAAATAAAATAATTTAATAAAAAAATTTAAAAAGAGAAAAGAAAAAATGATAGTGAGGAAATTCTGAGAATTATAAGAGCATACTTTAAAAAATCTTTACCAAATTGTAAACATTAAATGAAATGGATCATTTTTATAGATCAGATAAATAAAAGAAATAAACCTATAATGCCCAGTGAAATATACTTAGTCTTTAAAACTTTCCCAACCAAAATAAATCCCAGGGGCAGATGGTTTTAGCACAGAATTCTACCAGATTTTTTAGGAAGAGTTAATGCCAATACTCCTCAAATTATTGTAGAAACAAAACCAGAAGATATACTGTCCAATTCATTTTCTGAGGCCACAATTAGGCAGATATCCAAATAGATAAAGATACAACACAGACAATTACAGACTAGTTTTTAAAAGAATATAGATAGAAAATTACTCAGTAAAATACTTGCAAAGTGAATTTAAGAACACATCCAAAAGATCATCCAACACCATTGAGTAGGCTTGATCCCAGAGATGCAGGAATGGTTTAGTATAGGAAAAGTAGTAAATGTAATCCATCATATAAACAAACTGAAAAAAAATTAACCACACGATCATTTCATTACACAGAACAAAGGATTTGTCAAAATTCACACCCCTTCATCATAAAAGTCTTAGAGATATTAGAAATCAAAGAATATTCCTCAACATAATTAAGGCAAGTTAAGTTCAGTGGAAAGAAACTCAAAGCAATTTTGAGCAAGACAAGGTTCCTGACTCTATCCATAACTATTTAATATAGAATGGGACATTTTAGCTAAAACAATAACACCACTGAAGGAGATCAAGTGGATACAAACTGGAAAAGAAATAGTCAAAGTATGGTTATTTGCAGAGAAGAATGCAAATTGATCCATACTTTTTCCACCATACACAAAACTTAAGGCCAAGTGGATAAAAGACCTCAACATAAAACCAGATATACTGAACCTAACAGAGGAGAAACTGAAGAACAGCATTGAATTCACTGGCATAGGAGATGGCTATTTACAGGCACTAAGATCAACAATTCTTTTTTTTTTTTATTGGATATTTTCTTTATTTACATTTCAAATGTTTTCCCCTTTCTAGGTCTCCCCTTTGGAAACCCTTTAACCCATCCTCCTTCTACCCCTGTCTCTATGAGGGTATTCCCCCACCCACTCACCCATTCCCATCTTCCCACCCTAGCATTCTGCTACACTGGGGCATCGAACATCCTCAGGCCCAAGGGCCTTTCCTTCAACTGATGTCCAACAAGGCCATCCTGTGCCACATATGCGGCTGGAGCCACGGGTCCCTCCATGTGTATACTTTGGTTGGTGGTCCAGTCCCTGGGAGCTCTTCGGGGTCTGCCCTGTTGACACTGTTGCTCCCCCCATGGGGCTGCAAACCCCCTCAGCTCCTTCAGTCCCTTCTCCAACTCCTCCATCTGGAACCCTGTGCTCAGTACAATGGTTGGCTGCAAGCTTCCACCTCTGTTTTTGTCAGGCTCTAGCAGAGCTTCTCAAGCTCCGTTCAGCAAGCACTTCCTGGCATCCACTATAGTGTCTGGCTTTGGTAACTGTATATGGGATGGATCCCAAGGTGGTGCAGTCTCTGGCTGGTCTTTTCTTCATTATCTGCTCTACACTTTGTCTTCATATTTCCTGCTGTGAGTATTTAGTTCCCCCTTTAAAGAAGCACTGAATTATCCACACTTTGGTCTTCCTTATTCAGCTTCATATGGTCTGTGAATTGAATCTTGGATATTCCAAACTTCTAGGTTAATATCCACTTATCAGTGATTGAATACCATGTGTGTTATTCTGTGACTGAGCTACCTTACTCAGGATGATATATTCAAGTTCCATCCATTTGCCTGTGAATTTCAAGAAGTCATTGTTTTTAATAGCTGAGTAGTATTCATTATGTAAATGTACCACATTTTCTGTATCCATTCCTCTGTTGAGGGACATCTGGGTTGTTTCCAGCTGCTGGCTATTATAAATATGGCTGATATGAACATAGTGGAGGATATGTTGTTATTACATGTTGAAGCATCATCTGAGTACATACCAAGGAGTGGTACAGTTGGGTACTTAGGGAGTACTATGGCCAATTTTCTGAGGAACTGATTTCCAGAGCGGTTGTACCAGCTTGCAATCCCACCAGCAATGGAGGAATGTTCCTCTTTCTCCACATCCTATCTAGCAACTGCTGTCACCTGAGTTTTTAAATTTTGTTTGATATTTTATTTACATTTCAAATGTTTCCCCTTCTCCAGATCTCCCCTTTGGACCCTCCCTATTCCTTTCCCCCAGCCTCTATGGGGGTATTCCCCCACCCACCCACTCTTGTCTTCCCTCCTTAGCATTCTCCTTTACTGGGGCATCTAACATCCTCAGGCACAAGGGCCTCTTCTCCCCATGATAGCTAACAAGACCCTCCTCTGCCACATATGTGGCCAGCACTATGGGTCCCTCCATGTGTATTTTTCGGTTGGTGATCCAGTCTCTGGGAGCATCAGGAGGTCAGGCCCATGGACACTGTTGCTCCCTCCATGGGGCTGCCAACTCCCTCAGCTCCTTCAGTCTCTTCTCCAACTCCTCCATCTGGGACCTCACACTCAGCCCAATTGTTGCTGGGAAGTGACTCTTGGATATTCTGAACTTTTGGGCTAATAATCACTTAACAGTGAGTACATACCATGTTCATTCTTTTGTGACTGAGTTACCTCATTCACCATGATATTTTCAAGTTCCATCCATTTGCCTGTGAATTTCACGAAGTCAAACTGTGAATTGTCAAATTCACAGTTGATTTTAATAGCCAAGTAATATTCCTTTGTGTTAATGTACCACATTTTTGGTATCCATTCCTCTGTTGAGGGATATCTGGGTTGTTTCCAGGTTCTGGCTATTATAAATATGGTTGCTATGAACATAGTGGAGCATGCGTCTTTATTACATGTTTGAGCATTTTCTGGGTATATGCCCAGGAGTGGAACAGCTAGGTCTACAGGTAGTATTATGTTCATTTTTCTGAGGATTTGTCAAACTGATTTCCAGAGAGGTTGTATCAGCTTGGAACCCCACCAACAATGGAAGAATGTTCCTCTTTCTCCACATCCTCGCCAACATCTGTTGTCACCTGAGTTTTTGATCTAACCCATTCTGACTGGTGAGGTGGAATCTCAGGGTCATTTTGATTTGCATTTCCCTGATGACAACTAAGGATGCTGAACATTTCTTTAGATGCTTCTCAGCCATTTGAGTTGCCTTAGTTGACAATTCTGTTTAGCTCGGTTCCCCATTTTTTTTTAATCTTTCTCACTTTATTAAAAGAAGACCATTAACATGCATTACTTGGATCACTGAAATAAAAGATAATTACATTGTCAAAAATTGACAAGTATATTCCAGGATGCAGCAAATCCAAAGTCCCATGCCAGATATAGCTTTGTTGTTGAGGAGTTGCTGGCCATCGGTCCCTTAGACCCTCAAACATTACAAGCTAATGCCAATGCTATTGATTATGCTCCAGAGTTTGAAACTTAAGAGAAAACATGCATTTGAATCATACAACATGAAAATATTAAGTTATACTTAGTACTGTCTTGGAAGCTTCATCTCTACTGGGTAGTTTTCCTACTGCTGGAAAGCTCTGTGCATGCTGTTAGAGAAGAAAAGTAACCAGCCATGAAACCTGTGAGCTATGATGATGCCTGACCTGGAAAGATGTGTCTACTGGTACAATAGTGGCATAAAAATCACAGGAATAACCAACCATTTTCTGATTGTGTTCTGTCCCAGTACACATGATGACTAATACCTGGAATCACTTTTGGACTAATAACCCATAGCTAGACTTGTCATAGGTTCTAGGGGAGAATCTGCTACCATTATTGTGCTCAATGGGTAGAATGCAAGAGCTCCCACTTTCATCGGTTCCCCATTTTTAATAGGGCTATTTGACTCTCTGGACTCCAACTGCTTGAGTGCTTTGTATACATTGGATATTAGCCCTCTATCGGATGTACGATTGGTAAAGATCTTTTCTCAATCTGTAGATTGCTCTTTTGTCCTATTTACAGTGTCCTTTGCCTTACAGTAGCTTTGTAAATTTATAAGGTCCCATCTGTCAATTCTTGATCTTAGAGCACAAGCCATTGGTGTTCTGTTCAGGAATTTTTCCTCGGTGCTCATGTGTTTGAGACTTTTCCCCACTTTCTCTTCTATTAGATTCAGTATATCTGATTTTACCTGGAGGTCCTTGATCCACTTGGACTTGAGCTTTGTAAAGGGAGATAGGAATGGATCAATTCGCAATCTTCTACCACCAGTTGAACCAGCGCCATTTGTTGAAAAGGCTGTCTTTCCCCCACTGTATGGTTTTAGCTACTTTGTCAAAGATCAAGTGATCATAGGTTTATGGGTTCATTTCTGGGTCTTCAATTCTATCCCATTGATCTACCTCCCTGTCACTGTACCAATACCATGCAGTTTTTATCACTACTCTTCTGTAGTACAGCTTGAGGTCAGGGATGCTGATCCCTCCAGAAGTCCTTTTATTGTTGAGAATAATTTTTGCTATTCTGGGTTTTTTGTTATTCCATATGAATTTGAGAATTGCTCTTTCTAAGTCTATGAAGAATTGAGTTGGAATTTTGGTGGGGAATGCATTGAATCTGTAGATTGCTTTCAGCAGGATGGCCATTTTAACTGTATTAATCCTGCCAATCCATGAACATGGGAGATCTTTCCATCTTCTGAAGCTTCTTTGACTTCGTTCTCCAGAGACTGAAGATCTTGTCATACAGACCATTCACTCGTTTGGTTAAGAATCAGACCAAGATACTTGTGAGGAGTGTCATTTCCTAATTTCTTTCTCAGCCTGTTTATCCTTTAAGTATAGGAAGGCTACTGATTTATTTGAGTCAATTTATATCCAGCAACTTTGTTGAAGTTGTTTATAAGCTGTAGGAATTCTCTGGTGGAATTTTTGGAGTCACTTAAGTACACCATCACATCATCTGCAAATAGTGATATTTTGACTTCTTCCTTTTTAATTTGTATCCATTTGACCTCCTTTTGTTGTCTAATTGCTCTAGCTAGAACTTAAGTACTATATTGAATAAGTAGGGAGAGAGAGAGCAGCCTTGTCTACTCCCTGATTTTAGTGGGAATGCTTCAGGTTTCTTCCCCATTTAGTTTAATGTTGGCTACTAGTTTGCTGTATATTGCTTTTACTATGTTTAGGTATGGGCCTTGTATTCCTGATCTTTCTAAGACTTTTAACATGAAAGAATGCTGAATTTTGTCAAATGTATTTTCAGCAGCTAATGAAATGATCATGTGGTTTTTTTCTTTGAGGTTGTTTATGTAGTGGATTACATTAATAGATTTCTATATATTGAACCATCCTTGCATCCTTGGGATGAAGCTTACTTGATCATGGTGAATGGTGATTTGGATGTGTTCTTGGATTCTGTTTGCGAGAATTTTATTGAGTATTTTTTGCATTGATATTCATAAGGGAAATTTGTTAGAAATTCTCTTTTTTGTTGGTTTGTGTGTGTGTGTGTGCGTGTGTGTGTGTGTGTGTGTGTGTGTGTGTGTGGTTTTGGTATCAGCATAACTGTAGCTTCATAGAACCAACTGGGTAGTGTTCCTTCTGTTTCTATTTTGTGGAGTAGATTGAAGAGTATTGGTGTTAGGTCTTCTTTGATGATCTGATAGACTTCTGCACTGAACCCATCTAGTACTGGGATTTTTTTTGTTTTTTTTTTGGTTGGGAGACTTTTAATGACTTCTTCTATTTCTTTAGGGGTAATGGGACTGTATGGATGGTTTATCTGATCCTGACTTAACTTTGGTATTTGGTATCTGTCTAGAAAATTGTCCATTTCATTCAGATTTTCCAGTTTTGTTGATTATAGTCTTCCATAGTAGGATCTGATGATATTTTGAATTTCCTCAGAATCTGTTGTTATATCTCCCTTTCATTTCTGATTTTGTTAATTAGCATACTGTCTCTGTGCCGTCTGGTTAGTCTGGCTAAGGGTTTATCTATCTTGTTGATTTTCTCAAAGAACCTGATTCTGGTTTTGTTGATTCTTTGTATAGTTCTTTTTGTTTCTACTTGGTTGCATTCAGCCCTTAATTTGATTATTTTCTGCCTTCTACTCCTCTTGGGTGTATTAGCTTCTTTTTGTTCTACAGCTTTCAGGTGTGCTGTTAAGCTGCTAGTATATGCTCTATCAAGTTTCTTTTTGGAGGCATTCAGAGCTATGAGTTTTCCTCTTAACACTGCTTTCATTGTGTCCCATAGGTTTGGGTATGTTGTCCTTTCATTTTCATTAAATTCTAGGAAATCTTTAATTTCTTTCTTTATTTCTTCCTTGACCAAGTTATCATTGAGTAGAGTGTTGTTCAGCTTCCATGTGTATGTGAGCTTTCTGTTGTTGCTGCCTTTGAAGACCAGCCTTCGTCCATGGTGATCTGATAGGATGCATGATATTATTTTAATCATCTTGTATCTGTTGAGGCCTGTTTCGTGACCGATTATATGGTCAGTTTTAGAGAAGGTACCATGAGGTGCTGAGAAGGAGGTATATTCTTTTGATGTAGGATAAAAATGTTCTACAGATATCTGTCAAATCCATTTGGTCCACAAATTCTGTTTGTTTCAATATATCCCTGTTTTGTTTTTGATTCCATGATCTGCCCATTGATGAGAGTGGAGTGTTGAAGTCTCCCACTATTATTGTGTGAGGTGCAATATGTGCTTTGAGCTTTAGTAAAGTTTCTTTTATGAATGTGGGTGCCCTTGCATTTGGAGCATAGATGTTCAGAATTGAGAGTTCTTCTTGGTAGATTTTCCTCTGATGAGTATATAGTGTCCTTCTTTATCCTTTTTGGTAACTTTTTGTTGAAAGTTGATTTTATGTGATATTAGAATGGCTTCTCCAGCTTGTTTCTTGGGAATATTTGCATGGAATATTTTTTCCAGTCCTTTATTCTGAGCTAATGTCTGTCTTTTACACTGAGGTGAATTTCCTGTATGAAGAAAAATGCTGGGTCCTGTTTCCATATTGAGTCTTTTAGTCTATGTCTTTTTATTTGGGAATTGAGTCCATTGATGTTCTTAGATATTAAGGAATAATATTTGTAGGTTCCTGCTATTTTTGATGTTATTTTTATGTTTGGGTGGCTATCTTCTTTTGGGTTTGTTGAAAGAAGGTTACTTTCTTGCATTTGCTAGAGTGTAGTTTCCCTCCTTGTGTTGTCGTTTTCCATGTATTTATCCTTTGTAGGGCAGAATTTGTGGAAAGATACTGTGTAAATTTGCTTTTGTCATAGAATATCTTGGTTTCTCCATCTATGGAAATTGAGAGTTTTGCTGGGTGCAGTAGCTTGAGCTCACTTTTGTGTTCTCTTAGGGTCTGTATGAGATCTGCCCAGGATCTTCTAGCTTTCATACTATCTGGTGAAAATCTGGTGAAATTCTGACATGTCTGCCTTTATATGTTACTTGACCTTTTTCTCTTACTGTTTTTAATATTTCTTTGTTTTGTGCATTTGATGTTTTGTGTCCAAGAGGAATTTTTTTTCTGGTCCAATCTATTTGGAGTTCTGTAGGCTTCTTCTTGTATGTTTATGGGTATCTCTTTCTTTAGGTTGGGGAAGTTTTGTTCTATAAGTTTGTGGAAGATATTTTCTGGCCCTTGAATATGAGAATCTTCACTCCCTTCTATACCTAATATCCTTAGGTTTGTTCTTCTCATTTTGTCCTGGATTTCCAGGATGTTTTGGGTTTGGAGCTGTTTGCATTTCACATTTTCTTTTACTATTGTGCCAATGTTCTTTATGGTGTCTTCTGGACTTGACATTTTCTCTTTTATCTCTTGTATTCTGTTGGTGATGCTTGCATCTATGACTCCTTATCTCTTTCATAGGTTTTCTATCTCCAGGGTTGTCTCCTTTGTGATTCTTTATTGTTTCTATTTCCAGTTTTAGATCCTGGATGGTTTTGTTCATTTTCTTTGCCTGTTTGATTGTGTTTTCCTGTAATTCTTTAAGGGATTTTTGTGTTTCCTCTATCACGGTTTCTACCTGTTTACCTGTGTTCCCCTATATTTCTTTAAGCTAGTTATTTATGTCCTTCTCAAAGTCTTCTATCATCATCATGAGATGAGATTTTAAATCTGAATCTTGCTTTTCTGGTGTGTTGAGGTATCCAGGGCTCACTGTGATGGAAGAACTGTGTTCTGATGATGCCAAGTAGCCTTGGATTCTGTTGTTTATATTCTTGCCCTTGTCTTTTGCCATCTGGTTATCTCTGGTGTTAGCTGGTCTTGCTGTCTCTGACTGTGGCTTTTCCCTCTTGCAAGCATGTGTGTCAGTACTTCTTGGAGAACAATTCTCTCCAGGAGGAATTTGGATATGGAGAGCTGTGGCACAGGGTCAGCTCTGGAGTACAGATGGAAACCAGAAAGATCCTGTCCTTGGCTGTTCCTTGGTTCCTGTGTCCTGGTGGCTCTGGGAGGGTTCATCTTGGGCAAGGAATTTGAGCATAAGTGGTGGTTTTACCTGTGTTCACAGTTATATTGGCACTCCTGGGAGACTAGCTCTTTCCCAGCAGTATTTGAGTATGGAGTACTGTGGCACAGGATCAGCTCCAGGTGCAGATGGAAACTGGAAGGATCTTGTACCAGGCTGCTCCTTGGTTCCTGTGTCCTGAGGGTTCCTGATGGATCCCTCTGAGAAGTGGTGGTCTTACCTGTGCTCTCAGGTGTGTCTGCACTCCTGGGAGACCAGCTCTCTCCAGGCAGTATTTAGGTGTGGAAGGTTTTGTCATGGGATCTGCTCTGAGTACAGACAGAAACAGGAAGCATTCAACAATTCTTAAATGAGACCTCATGAAACCGAAAAGCTTCTATTAGGTAAAGAGCACCTTCAATTGGACAAAATTGAAGCCTACAAAATGGGAAAATATTTTTGCTGACTCGACATTCAATTAAATTCCAACTCCCCTTGCTCACATGTAGACCACATTAGTCAGAACAACAAGTGACTCAGTGACACATCTTCCAGCAGAAATGCTGTAAATTCCTAGACTTGGTTTCCATTTTGCTACCTTTCTCCCCCTTCACCACCTGCTCTGCTGCTGGGCTCTTGCCTGCAAGACTTTACTTCCTCAACTTCTGGCTATACCAGTAAAAAGAATAGGTGCAGGCTATATCAGTAAGAGGAAGAGATCCCCTACTACACCAAAGGTCAAGCTAGCAACCAGATATCTAGTCCACAACCTGGACAGATGTTCTTTTACTGAATCAGGCATCATGCTGGCTGCCTGAAATCCAGCCATAATAACCAGAAGACTGAAAAGGAATCAGAAACCAAGGAACAATTCATCCCACCAATAAATACAAACTCAGAAACCATCACCAGAAGTATCATCCAAAGCCCAGATGCCTAAATACCATTGTAAGAACATGGTGAACAACAGATATGATAGTATAGTACCACTAAAGTAAGACATTAATATTTCAATGCAGGTGAAGCACAAGAAAATCACCTTAAAACTAATTTTAAGAAGTTGATAGTAGTACTTAAAAAGGAAATAAAAACTACTTGAAAGAATCAAGCAAAACAGAACATTGGAGGAAATCAAGAAATCTCTTAAAAAATTCCAAGAAAGTCAAGAAAACAAAAACAAAACATATATGTGAAGAAACAGATTAAGACCTGAAAATGGGAGGAAGGAGCCTTCCAGTTTCCATCTGTGGCAGGAGATCTCTGCCTGGGCCACCAGAGCTTCATAGCCAAATAGTGTTGGGAGAAAGATAGCCTCCCAGGTGTATGGGCAAGACTGTCTTCTCAGGGGAACCCACCAGTAATACCCAGGACACAGGGACTGAGGAACGGGGTTTTGGTTTCTTTTGGTGGCTGGAGAGCAAATTCTGTGACACAGGGCTCCATATTCAAACAGTGCCAGGAGAGAGCTAGTATCCCAGGAATGCCAACATACCTTTAAGCACAGGCAAGGTCACCACCTTATTTCAAATTCACTGGACCAAGAGGGACCCTTGCAGAGCCATCGGGACACAGGAAACAAGGGACAGCTGGGGATTAGATCCTTCTTGTTTCTGTCTGCACCCCAGAGCTGACCCTGCACCACAGCTCTCCAAACCCAAATTCCTCTCAGAGAGAACTGATCTTCAAGGAGTATTGACACCTAGGCTTGCAGGAAAGACAAGCCACAGTCAGAGAACGTAAGACCAGCTAACACCAGAGATAACCAGATGGTGAAAGGCAAGGGCAAGAAACAGAAACCAAGGCTACTTGGCATCATCAGAACCCAGCTCTCCCATTACAGCAAGCCATGGATACCCCAACACACCATAAAAGAAAGACTCAGCCTTAAAATCACATCTCTGGAAGTTGATAGAAGATTTGAAGAAGGAAATAAATAACTCACTTAAAGAAATACAAGAGAACACAGGTAAACAACTGGAAGCCCTTAAGGAGGAAACACAGAAATCCCTTAAAGAATTACAGAAAAACATATTCAAACAAATGAACAAAAACATCCAGGAATTAAAAACAAAAATAGAAACAATAAAGAAATCACAAAGGGAGACAACCCTGGAGTTAGAAAACCTAGGAGAGAAATCAGGAGTCATAGATGCAAGAGTATCACCAACAGAATACAAGAGATAGAAGAGAGAATCTCAGATGCGGAAGACACCATAGAAAACATTGACATAATAGTCAAAGAAAACACAAAATGCAAAAATCTCCTAACCCAAAACACCAAGAATATCCAGGATACAATGAGAAGACAGAACCTGAGAATAATGGGTATAGAAGAGAGTGAAGATTCCCAACTTAAAGGACCAGTAAATATCTTCAACAAAATTATTGAAAACTTCCCTAACCTAAAGAAGAGACGAATATAAATATACAAGAAGCCTACAGAACTCCAAATAGATTGGACCAGAAAAGAATTCCTCCTGTCACATTATAGTCAAAACACCAAATACACAAAATAAGGAAAGAATATTACAAGCAGTAAGGGAAAAAGGGCAAGTGACATATAAAGGCAGATCTATCAGAATTACACCAGACTTCTCACCAGAGACTATGAAAGCTAGAAGATCCTGGGCAGATCTCAAACAGATTCTAAGAGAACACAAATGCCAGCCCAGCAAAACTCTCAATAATAATAGATGGCGAATCAAAATATTCTATGACAAATCCAAATTTGCACAGTATATTTCCACAAACCCATTCTTACAAAGAATACTAGACTGAAAAGCCAACTCAAGGAGGGAAACTACACCCTAGAAAAAGCAAGAAAGTAATCTTTCAACAAGCTCAAAAGAAGATAGCCATACAAACAGCAGGAAGCAACAATCAACTAACTTCTTCACCTCTTACCCACCGGTAGCACCATGTTCTTATGATCAATTTTTAAGCATAAGGTCTTTTGGCAGATACTTAGCCAATTCATACCATGTTTGTCTCATGATATAAAATGTTTTTATTCTAATTCCAAAAAACTCCAAAATCATGATTATTTTACAATATCACCTCAAGATCCAATTCTGAATTCTCCAATACTGAAGGCTCTGTATGTCTTAGCAATGAACATGATAAATCGAATGTGTACATGATATTGGTCATAAGGAGTTTCATAAACCCTATCCTCTAGTGGCCTCACAGAGTGGCTTAGCCATTTCAGCAAAGCTGAGGATTCAGAGCCTTCAGAAACCACCTGATACCAGGAATTACCACACGAGGCATTGGGTCTTTGTCAGGATGCCTAGTATGGTATCCTTACAGGCTTGGGATAGGCTTCGTTTTATTATTTTTATTTACATTTCAAACGTTTCCCCCTTTCCAGATCTCCCCTTTGGAACCTCCCCATTCCCTCTGCCCTCCCCCTGCCACTATAGGGATATTCTTCAACCCACCCACTCACACAACCACACACCCACCCACTCTCGTCTTCCCTCCTAGTCATTCTCTTATACTGGGGGATCTAACACCCTCAGGCCCAAGGGCCTCTTCTCCCCCTGAGGGACAACAAGGCCCTCCACTGCTGCATTTGTGGGCAGCACCATGGGTCCCTCCATGTGTATTCTTTGGTTGGTGGACCAGTCTCCAGGAGTATCGGGGGTTCAGGTCAGTTGCCACTGTTGCTACTTCCCTGGGGCTGCACACTCCCTCAAATCCTTCAGTCCTTTCTCCAAGTCCTCCATCTGGGACCTCACACTCAGCCCTACTGTTGATGTAAAGTGGCTCTTGGGTATTTCAAACTTTTGGGCTAATAACCACTTAACAGTGAGTACATACCATGTTCATTCTTTGTGATTGCGTTACCTCACTCAGGATGATATTTTCAAGATCCATCCATTTGTCTGAGAATTTTATGAAGTCATTGTTTTTAATAGCTGAGTGGTATTCCATTGTGTAAATGTACCACATTTTCTGTATCCATTCCTCTGTGGAGGACATCTGGGTTGTTTCCAGCTTCTGGCTATTATAAATTTGGCTGCTATGAACATAGTGGAATGTGTGTCTTTATTACATGTTAGAGCATCTTCTGGGTAAATGCCCAGGAGTGGAATAGCTGGGTCCTCAGGTAGTAGTATGTTCATTTTACTGAGGGTCTGCCAAACTGATTTCCAGAGAGGTTATATCAACTTGCATTCCCACCAGCAATGGAGGAGTGTTCCTCTTTCTCCACATCCTCGCCAACATCTGCTGTCACCTGAGTTTTTGATCTTAGCCATTCAGACTGGTGTGAGGTGGAATCACAGGGTTGTTTTGATTTGCATTTCCCTGATGACTAAGGATGTTGAACATTTCTTTAGGTGCTTCTCAGCCATTCGAGCTTCCTCAGTTGAGAATTCTCTGTTTAGCTATCTTCCCCATTTTTTGATAGGGTTCTTTGGATCTCTGGAATCTAGCTTCTTGAGTTCTTTGTATACATTGGATATTAGCCCTCTATTGGATGTAGGATTGGTAAAGCTCTTTTCCCAATCTGAAGGTTGACATTTTGCCCATGCTCATGGATCAGTAAGATTAACATAGTTAAAATGGCCATCCTGCTGAAAGCAATATACAGATTCAGTGCTATCCCCGTCAAAATACCAACTCAATTCTTCATAGACCTAGAAAGAGCAATTCTCATATTCATATGGAAAACAAAATACCCAGGAGAGCAAAAACTATCCTCAACAATAAAAGGTCTTCTGGGGGAATCAGCCTCCCTGACTTCAAGCTGTACTACAGAGCAGTAGTGATAAAGAATGCATGGTATTGGTACAGTGACAGGCAGGTAGATCAAAGGAATAGACTCAAAGACCCAGAAATGAACCCACACACTTATGGTCACTTGATCTTCGACAAAGGAGCTAAAACCATACAGTGGAAAAAAGACAGCATCTTCAACAAATGGTGCTGGATCAACTGGCAGTCTACATGTAGAAGATTTTGAATTGATCCATTCCTATCTCCCTGTACAAAGCTCAAGTCCAAGTGGATCAAGGACCTTCACATAAAACCAGATACACTGAGTCTAATAGAAGAGAAAGTGGGGAATAGTCTCGAACACTTGGGCACAGGGGAAATGGTCTTGAACAGAACACCAATGGCTTGTGCTCTAAGATCAAGAATTGACAGATGGGACCTCATAAAATTACGAAGCTTCTGTAAGGCAAAGGACACTGTAAATAGGGCAAAATGGGATAGGCTTCTTTGTCCCCTCACCCTTGAGTTTGAACATTAAGTAGATTACTTCAGGTATGCAAATCTGTGTCCTTTCAGTTGAGACTCTATACCCCAATCACTGTGTAGATTTTAAGAGGACTTTAGCTGCTTTCATATGAGAGTTGGTATCAGTGGCAGCCAGGAATAAATCATGTACATACTGAAGCAAAGTAACTTCGGGCATTGCCTGTCAATACTCACATAAGTCCTGATGGAGAGCCTTGTAAAAGATGGTGGGCGAGTTCTTAAATCCTTGCAGCAGTCTTGTCCATCTTAGCTGTCCACTGAACCTGTTTCCCAGATATGGGCACTTGAAGGTGACAAGTGTCTGGCTGTTTTTATCTAGGGGAATATTAAAGAAGGTGCCATTTAAGTCCAATTCTTTGTAAATTTGTCTGCTGTGTGGTAAGGAACTCAGAAGTGTAAATGGATTCAGGACAGTTGGATGAATATCTCCCACCCTCTTATTCACCTTCATCAGGTCTTGCACTAATCTAAAGTCTTTCCTCCAGTCTTTTAAACTAGTAACAAGTGTGTATTCCAGGAAAAGTGACATGGAATTAGGATACTATACTCTTGAAGTCAATTAATGTAGGGCTTGATACCCTGAAGGGCTTCTCATAACCAAAGATATTGCGTTATTCTTACAGGGTTAGCAGTAACATTCAGATCTACCACAACTGGGGGTAAGTGAGAAGGTAGGGTTATTTTCAGCCCATAATGGGGTATCCGGGCAATATATTGTTCTAGGAGGGATGGTAAAGGGCTACATTTCTTTTAGTTTGGCTGCTGGGTATATTTATTCTTTAAAGAGAAGACACAGACCAGAGCTGGGTTCACCTAGATCACTCTATTGCCTCCAGGATAGAAGTGAATTTGAGCTCTCATTTTAGTCAGGAGGTCTCTTACTATCAGAGGGAAAGGGCATTCAAGAATCACCAGGAAAAGTGAGTAATAGTCTTTTTACCCAAGTCTGCATACTGCTGGTAGTATAGGCATAAGGCTTGGTACTCACAAAACCTCCAACGAGGATAGTTTGGGTCATCATGGGTCTCAGAGGCTTCTAGAGGACTGGGTATTGAGTCCCAGTATCCAACAGAAAGCCAACGGGGCACTGCCTCCCCTTCTACGTTTACCTTGGGCTCTGGAGGGGACTTCATTTCCTGCTTCGTTCAGCAAGAGAGTTCCAGGATGGGTTTCAGCTCCTAGAATTTCCTAGGATTCTGGGGGCATTAACTCTTCCAGTGCCCCATTTCCTTGCAGCATGCACATTGGTCTTTAAGGAGCCTCAGATGGGGTGGATGACCAGGCTTATTCATGCTTACCTTTAGTCAACAGAATCCTTTCCTCATCCTCCCGGTTGTCCCTGGGCTGCCACCAAAATCTATGCCAGTTTCTTAGCTTATTTGTCTACTGGACATTCCCAATTGTTGAAGTCTTTTGAGCAATCTCCAGGATTTCAGACAAATTCTTACCTGCAAAGCCTTAAATCTTCTGGATCTTCTTGTGGATATCTGGAATCGACTGACCCACAAAGGTCACATTGATGGCCTGTTGATTCTATGGCACATCTGGGTCGCTCAGTGTGTAAGTTCTGTAGGCAACCAGGAGCCACTCCAGGAAAGTGGCTGGGGGCTCTGTACTATTTCACTCTCCTTAGGTAAATTTTTACGTTGCTTAGCTGCCACCCTGAGAACTCTCATAAGAATCTGGTGAAAAGTTTTAAGTGCCTCCTTCCCTTCAGCTGAATTGGTGTTCTAAAGAGGAATGGTCTTGGGGAAGTCAGCATCAGTATCTGCTGGGTTCTTGGAACATCTGATGTCCTTTTCTGGGACCAACTTGTGGGCCTCCCACCAAATGTGACCTTGTTCCTCTGTAATAAACAGAATCTGAAGGAATTGTTAGATGCCCTCCCAAGTAGGGTGCTGGTTGAAAAAGATAGTCTCAAGAAGAGAAATCAAACCTGAGGTTTCTCAGAAAAAGTGGTATTACAGCCTTCCAGTAATAAAATATCACAGGTAGAGAAGGATTGGTGGACCATAAAAGGTCTCTCATCTGCAGCACAGGTAGGGGTTATGATGTGCAGGGAATGTGCTTCCACTGAGCTATGGAAGGTAGTGCCCAACCTAGTATGGAAGGGATTAGTCAAGCGGGGAAGGGAAGGGAGAGCTGAGGGAGCAGGAGTGGCCCGGTGGAAGTGTGAAGTTTCTTAGAGCACTCAGTAAGGAGGAGACAGGGGATCCTTGTCACCCAATAGGATTAGGAATGGGGAACTTCATTTGATGAAGTCCTGGACAGCCTCCTTAAAAGCTTAGATAATCACCATTGACTGTCATATCTTGTCCTGAATATTCTCAGAAAGGGAAGATGCCTTCTCTTCCACTCTGGGCTGAGGGGGAGAAGGAATATGAACCTTCAAACATTTCAGAGGGTCAAAGAGAAGATAATGCTAGGCCATGACACAGGCGACCTGGTCAGGGTCTCCCAGGGTGGTGGGGAACTACAACTTGTATGGGAAGGAGAAGAGCAGAGTCAAACAAGCTCTCTGGGGGACAACCAGTACAAGAGAGGGCCATTTGAGCTCAGAGAGAGTATAGAGCCTCCCAGGGAAAACTTGGGTATCTAAAACAGTGGTGGCCTTTTGGAAAAATTTGAAATGGCCCAGAAAAGCTTCAACAGGAGTGTCAGGAATTGAGGAAGACTGGCCCATAACGGGAAGTGGAGAAGAAGAGCAGGATGAAGAATGGGGTGAAAAATAAGGTAGAGAATAACAGGGCTAAGAAGCAAAGGGAAAGCAAGTGGCAGAAATGGGAGTTAAAGAAAGGTTCCTGGGTGGGAGTCCCTCCCAAATGCAAGAATGTGGATAGAGATCTGCTCCCTTTTGCCAGATGGAGAATCAAGGCATGTCTTGTCTGATGGCTTGAAGAGCAATATTGCTTTCAGTTTCTCTTCTTGAGCCACCAAAAGGTGTAGATCACAAGAAGAACAAGACCAACCCTCTCCCCACAAAACGATCACTTACCTAGGTTCAGAAAGGCCAGCTGGCTTAGTAACGCTCACTGATACTGACTGAGGGGTAGTAGATGTTCTGGCACTTTTCCAGACAACACACCAAATGCTGAAGTTCAGCATTAGCCCCACAAACTACTCAGGCACTGATCTCAGTCAGATATGTTTCATTTATTTAACACATATTCAAGGCAGATTAATCAGTGACACAGCCAGGAGTAGGGAGCCAAGCTGAAACACCTGGCAGTTAGTTCTCAGCGTCACTTTATATAAGGGAAAACCACAAACAGGTACATTTGCAACATTTAAGCCATCTAAACAAAGTAGTACTATCTGACCTTTAAGCTGATTGGCTGGGTCTAGGGGCGAGGAGGATAGACAACTTGCAGAGCCCACCAGGCTCTGTGACAAAGTACAACAATATGACTTTATGGTCAGCGCAAAAAACATTAGGACAGTTTAAGGTCATAAGCTACAAAATGAAGGTTGAGCCATATGTCATAACTATTGTCAGGTATTAACATTTAGCACTAATATATGTTTACAGAACATTTCTCCCAAACACAAACGTATATGAACTCTTCTCTGTAACTCATAGTTTCTCTAAACTTGATCACATACTCTTGTCTCAAAGCAAGAACCAACAGACACAAAAACATTGAAATAACCCCATGCATCCCACTGAACCACCATAGATTAAAGTTAGATATAAACAACATTTTTGTTTATTGGAATTTATATATAATATAATATATATATTACATATATAATATATATAATATAATATAATATAATATAATGTAATATAATAATTGGAAATTATGGTTGCAATGGTAGGGAATATGGTGTGGATGAAGAGAGTGCAGGAAGAGAACACTGGAACAGAAAGGACATTATGGGTGTGGGTACAATGTTAAGGTACTCCATAGGACACTGAAAGAGAAACCTGAAAACCAACAGAGCCACAAAACTCTTGACCTACAACCTTTCTCGCCCACAAAATATGCTAGGGCAATGGAACAATGAACTTGTGGGAGTAAATGAACTTCTGACTTGATGTAAGACCCACTCTATAAGAAGCAATCTATAGTCAACATTGATTGGATAACCAAGAACCAGAAACTAGATAGCCTATAGACATAGGGTAAAACAAACAAAAAAACAAAAGTGGTCATTTAACACAAATATATTAATGAAATGACTCCTGACAATATTCTGCTATACTCATAGTTCCGTGCCTTAACCTGTCACCATCAGAGGTTTTCCCTGCAAGCAGTTGAGAACAGATGTAGACAGGATGGGAACAGCAGATATTATGGGACAGGGAGTCTAATGGTAGGTCTCCATCAAATGCCTCCCCTTAGAGTTCAGTGAAGCCCACAAAAGAGGAGGTGAAATGAATGTATGAAGCAGATGGCATGGAGAACAAGAAAAGAAGGCCCTCTGAATCAAATAAACCAGGCTCTTATGAGCTCAGAGAGACTGAAGGGGTAAGCACAGGCCTTACATATGTCTGGACCAGGTCCGTTATATTATCTCAATTAGCTTAGTATTTTAAGGAGAATATTAGCTGTGAGAACAAGTCAGTCTCTCATTCTGGTGACTGCACTTGGGCTTCTTTTCCTCCCATCAGTTGGCAATGTTAAAGTGGGAAATGATAGATTTGCTTCATCTCAGTATATTTTATTTGGTTCTCTTTGTTTGCTGTCCTGGTGAAGCCTGTTCTTTCCTACTGAATGATGTAAAGGGAATGGAAAC